>CM060883.1:53510000-54110000 GCA_030762935.1 Hymenopus coronatus | reverse complement strand
ATAATGTAAATTTAAGAATAACCACGAAAAACCTCAATCATTTTGATTCCAGCCAAGAAATTACCTAATGTGAGTCCCAAGTGTTAACCTGAGTTACCCACTATGTTATCATGATACTTTTAATATGAATGATGTGTAAATATTTTACCTGGACATAAAGAAGCTTTAAATCCAGGATGCTAATTTTAAATTAAGCAAGCTTTCAATGCCTTTCAGAAGTACTTCTTTGCCAGTTACCAGATAGAATAATAAATGACACTATTAGAGACTATATTTTTTACATAAGTACCTATGTAAAAGTATAAGATTAATTCTTTTCTTATATATTAGTTGTTAAATGCTTTAAACCTCTCAATACGTGATCCCAAGCATGGTTTAAAGTGAATTAGAGTATATACCATGCAAATTTCCTACTTATGTGGAATAGTTCACCTAGTACAGCAATAGAGCTTATTCTAATGGGGCTCCGCTCTTAAAGGACACCTTTGCCCTTTATGGGACACTACAGTCTCCATTCATTCATTCATAATTAAAAAACACAGTAATGTAATAGAGACTAACTTCTGAGAAATCAAACAACTTAAAATGAATTAAAAATCAGTTATATATTATATTTCTAAATCACCCATATCATAAAAATCTTATGTGTTAACATAAAACAATGATTAAAAATTATAATGCACTAATTATTGTTTTGTGGTAAGGAAATATTTGCACTATTTATTCCTGAAAAAAAAAATGCTAATCCAGCCTTACTCTGTGATGCAGAAAGAAAAGAAAAACAAACAAGACAAAGAAACTTTCTCTAAATTTAAAAATCACATTTGCAGAGTGGTTTTCTGATACATTATAAACAAACTTAATAACATGCATTAGACATATGGATATACAACTCACCTGAAGCAATGCTATAAACAGAAAGAAACAATTGGAGTATCTGCGGAACTGTTCAAAAAGGAAACTGGGAAGAAAGGACAGATAATTGTATTTGGCAGTGGTGATGTGGTTACTACAGTAGCGAATAGGTTGTGGGCGATTTAAAAAAATAAGGCGATGCTCGATAGCTGCCTCATCCACCACCTCTGTGACCACTGAATTTGTGTCCACATCCTCATCTGAAACGACAAGATAGCCTCAAGTTAATATTCATGGTAACAGACTTCAACAACTTCCACTTAAATATTCTCATCATTGTCTTGGCCACTAATGATTGAAAAAAATTGTTTTCATTTAAATTGTACAACTGGAAAGGGTGAGTGCACTAATGGGAAATCAACATTGTAGCATTATTTATTAAAAGTGAAGGAAAAATTTACTCTTCAACTGAATTATGTACCCATTAAACCATAGTTTAAAAAACGTTCAAAATGAACCACAATGTATTATTCTTATAAGTAGAATGTTAAACTGAGTGCTGATACAATCAATGGGTCATGTAACATATTTTGTGCAACTTCCATCCACATTACACAAATGAAAGAAGATAATATCATCCATTCAGACATTTGTTTGCAGAAAATCACAACTTGCAAGCTTTGTCAAAAATGTGGTTCAAGGAGAAGGAGAAGAGTTGGATAAGCTGCTGTAATACGAAAAAGTGAGCTAGAAACAAGGACAAAACCTCCACTAAGGGTACAAGGCTCAGTCCATTCTAAAGTACTTAACATCAGATTGCTTTTTTGAAATACCTGATACATAAGTTAATCATCCTGAACACATTTTTGGTAATGCATGCTAAATTTACAATTCATTTATTAATTGTTATGCCAACAAGTACTGTAAGTACTTGCAGTAAGAGTTTGAGAGGTCATTAAAACTTACAGTTCAATTAGGAAATGGCGTAATAATCAAGACATGGGCTACTTTAAGTAAAGAAACTATTGCAAAATTCATTAACAAAAGAATATGTAAGAAGGCTTTGTCTATATAATTTAGATGTAGCCCTTCATTTGTTCACATCGGGAATTCATGATTTCTTAATGTTGGATAAAATATTGAAAAGCAATTTTTATTTATTATTGTTTTTCTTTTTCAAGTATTTCAAAAAATAATTGGCTAACCATGTACTGTAAGTTACTTTTCAGACATTGAATGCTTGGGAAAACTTGGCGCTGTGGGCCTCGTGTTTCAATATACATTCTTGACCTGATAAGTATAACTTATACTTCTTAGTACGCAATAAACTATTGAAGACACCTCCAACTTTCTATCCTCTAAGAAACCTGATTTTATTGTCTGATTAAACTTTCCAAATTCTAAATGTTATGTTATGGTGAAACTCACCAGGCAGCCTGAAGAGTGGAGATGATCTGCCTTGCCATATGCTAGTTTATACCCGCATAAAGCTACAACATTTGAATCTAAAATAAAGCACTATTGGGGTGTGGGGGTAAAAGTTTCATAAGCAACATTTTTCTCTAGGGTGAAAATGTAATATTTTCTCCTGATTTTGGTAATCTAGAAGCAAATATTTAATTCCAATAGTAACAAAAAATAAAACTTAAAAAGCTTTAATTCAATCATTATAAGAACATAATGTACAGCAGAGATGCAACAAAAGTAATAAAACGAAAGAGTAAAGAAAGATGTTAGCTTGCAAGCGTTAGGCTTACCCTCAAAAATTAAAAATAAAGTAGAAAAATAATTTCCAAGAGGTTTTCTTCACATTTTTAAGTTCCAAAAGGTAGATGTACGCATATCCATATTAAATAAAACTTATGAGAAAACCTATTTGTTATAAAATTCCATGCTTTGCCCAGCCATGAACTCATTCATGAGACCATGAATTCAATGTATTTCAAGGTAAATAATTTCTATTTCTTAGCAGGAATATTGCTTTTGAAGTCTGTTGCAGTATCTTCACATATTTTTACTGTACACAATTTATTCTTGAAAGCATGGAAATACTATGAGTTTGTTGATATAATGAGAGCTTTTTAGTTGGAAATACGCAATATTCTTCTTTTTCTTTTGCTAACCCTCCTGGTATGGAGGATTTATTCCTCAGGATTTACAAGCCAGTGCCTGGGTCAGAAGCCTGTTGAGGATCAGATACATTCTGGATCAGATAGAATAGCTAGGATGGTGATCAGCACAATGATCACATGCTGGTTATGAGAGTGAGGAAGATGCCGATATGAAATTACACTGAAATGGATGAAACGAAAGGTGATGATGGAGTAGGAGGTGGAATGAATGACAGTGCAAATAGAGAACTTTGAGAGAACCCACCTAGACAATCCTTTGGCCATAAAAAATTTCAATCCTCTGGGATTGAGCCTGAGCTGCCTTGGTGAGAGACAAGCAAAGCCATCATATGCATACCATGCCTTGAAAATACAAAATGATTTTTTATGGTGCTTAATGTAAGGGTTATTGATCAATTTTAAATCATGCCTGAGTTTTCTGTAGGTAACGTTTGAAAAATAAATATATATATATATATATATATATATATATATATATATATATATATATATATATATACACACACACACACCTGCTGATCTTTTTGTTCTACGAGTGTAAACAAAGTAAGCTTACTCTGTGTTACTTTGAGCTTCTAATATTTTTGTATATAAATTTAATCAGCAAAGCATACAAAGCTACAGTTTATAGTCAAGATAAAGGGACACCTGTATACCACACTTAACTTTTCCTGTACTTATGTAATTTCTATCATAAATATCTTCTTATTTGATAGGTAATACCTTTATGATGTAGAATGCCCAGTACCACAAAAAGACAGAAAACACTAAAATTAAAATTCTACTTGATTGTGCTTCTCTTTAACATTGTTATGAAAATAATAATCATCAATCATCTCTGCCATGAACATTACTATTCCTGTTATTACTTAAAACTTAAAGAGATTAATTTGTTTCTCTTCTGTTACAGCTCCAGTTAAGAAGTTTACTACAGCATTTATATGAATATTTAAATTAGTTAAAGTATTTGTTTGCTTTTTCTAAATGCACTCACAAAATCAGACTTCTTTCTTCATATGTATCATTTCAGTAAGTGCTCTACAGTAAAAGAAATTATATTCTTTGCAATATCCATAACATTATCCTTGAATGAACTGATGACACAGATAATTATCATTATAATTCTTGCACTCATCACCATATTTGATGCTGTTGCCAATAATCCCTTCGGAAGCCAGTTAATAGATAACAACAGCATTGCACGGAAGGTACACAACATTAAAATAAATGATAAAAGTCATTCAGTCATTCAGTTTAACATCATATATCTAGGAGTCAATTTATAAAGACTCTGTTGTCAAACAAAATACTTCTGTCTTTTAATTTTCTTAAATGTTTGCAGCTAATGTCTGCTTACTTAAGCTTCAATTATGGTGATTATTGCTTAATATGCATTACATCATTATGGTGCTCAAATTCTGGTTATATAAATTAGCACAAAAAAAAAAAAAAAAAATCAGTGTAGAAAAAAGAATATAAAATAGCCAATAATATATTACTTGCAATCTTTATGGGCTTGTCATTAATTAATTTTATTTCTTTTTGAATAAGTTACTGTGCACATTACTGATAGAAAATAATTATACAAAACACACAAAAAAACGCCTGTAATTTCATAGACCGTGTATCAATGCTATAAATTAAATCTACAGCATAGAGAAGGGGAATGTACATATGAATAAGAGCATTGTAATTTTACATTTATTTGCATAAAAAACTAATAAACTTTGAAATATTAAGATTGGACTTAAACAAGGATATTTATTACATAAAAGATAAAATACTGAAAATCTATTTTGCATGTTATTTGGGAAAAACACAACTGAATATTTGTAAGTGTTATCAACACAAAAATAATTACTGAATGTATTTGCTTTTGTAAAATATAAGCATAGAGACCGTAAAAATCCAAAAAGATATCAAGAAATACAAAAATATATATTTTAAAACTTTATTTGGTACTGTTGATTTCAGTTATTGTAGCATATGTTATTCTGCATTTTTTGTAATTTCTATTGACACACTTGAGTTTTACTGTAAATAAGGTTTTTCTACTTAAATTGCATTTAGTTTCCTTTAGTAATACAACTTTATTCAACTAAAAAAAATATTTTCTATGTTAATGCTTTAGTAATATTTATGCTGTTCTAAATATACTACAGGTTAGGCTAAGCTTGCCAATCACAAATAAGAAAACTTGTGCTAATCTAATGTGCAGGTACTCCTCAAATTATGATAAATAAGACATATACATTAAAATTAAAGAAATTTTATGGCTCATTGTTGAAATACACTCCAGTTTGACCTTTTGTGATTTAGAGTATGTTTTTTATTTACATTTTTCAGTTTCCAAAATAGCATTGTCTAAAACGAAACAAAATCTAAAAGCTTATACTAAAATGAACTTATTCACATTATAGATAATTTATAAAAATTTCCTTACAGTTTCCTAGCTCTATAAATGTTAAAAAATAACCCCTCATGTGAAAACTAATATTACTGGTCAGTGAATTATAAGTAAACACAAGACCCTAATTTTTATTTCATTTTTCCTACATGGATGTACCCACATTCTGATAACATTTTCTAAAAAGCTGCAGAAACAATTGAAAAGATAATTAATAGCTGACAGGGATGATGGTGAAGAACTTAATAAATTAAAAATGTGTGGTACACTACTATTATTAGTCAGGCTGTTTGTGCAATATTTATTGATTTATCACCTTTAAAGAAAAAAAAGAGGGTATAAAGAAAGAAGTTAGAAAGACAGAAAGAAAGGAACTAAGCAACTTCTTTCCTCACATCTCTAGTTTGTTAAATGGCCTCAGGAATGAATGAAAAAAATCATCAATTTGAACTCATCTAGAGCTAAGCTTTTCACTTACCCAAAAAGACACCCATTTACTCTCCTCTGCAATGAAAGCCCTATGACATGTTCAGTTTCTTGCCTTTGTTAATAAAACATGTGGACAAAGCTAGCTCCTTTAACTTCAGCTGCCAAGACAGCATCATATGTCATAAATCTGCCAAGTTACTTCAAAGTTAGAGAATTAAATGGAAAAAAGGAAGCCAATTAAGGACCTACTATACCTGGGGAAGAATTTTTTCAACTGAACCTTAACCCTATAAATCATTCAACTAATATACAGGATGTAACAATATAGTATAGTCAAATTTTCAGAACACATTTATCACATGAAAAGAAGAAAATATGTTAAATTGACATAGATCCAGAAACTCTATATTTTCTACTAGAATTCCCTACAACTCTTCATAGCACATTAGCTATGGGAAACACACAGAAATAGACCATATACATGAAACTCTTTCTTATATGAAATGTTCAAAAAGTCCTCCTTTGGTGTTGATATATACATTAACTCACTGTCGCATTGAATCCCAGTTGCATTGATCCCTGGAGAATTGCATATTATTTCACATCCTTCGATAACATGGGCATGAAAACTATGCACCTTGTATGATGCTATCAGAATCAGTGGCCACACCCTTATTGGCATTTGGGTCTTGGGCATATGACACTCACTACCTGAGATTGCAGTTCTCGCTGTTGTGTCACATGTGGTTTAACCTTCTGACTCACCATGTATATGATAAACGACTGCAGTAGAGAACATTCTTTGGTGTTTTCAGTTGTGTGTTAGTACAGCCCTATTAAAATATATTACAGAATAAAGAGTTTTCATTTTTTGCAACTTTATAAAACACGAATCTCCATCTCTGGGTTATAGAGCATTTCAGGAACACTTTCATGTTATTGATCCCCCTAATAGCAGTTCAATTCATAAAATAATCAAGCAATTTAAAAGTACAGCATCAGTGTTAGCTGGGGGGGGGGGGGGTGGTTTGGTAGTGTTTAACACCTGCTTTAACTACTTATGGCACTGCAGGCGGTGACACTGATGCTACATGAATGAAGATGGAGCACTGGTGGAATGTGATGGCGGGAGAAACCGGAGGACCCAGAGAAAACCCGCCCACCACAAATCTCACATGCGGTCGCTTGGGATCGAACCTGGGCCATCTAGGTGAGAGGCGAGTGGTCTAACCACTCGGCCATGGTACGCCTGGGGGGGGGATGTAACATTTTAACAAAGGAAAAAATTGATGATATCGGTGCGCGGTTAGAATGCCCCCTAAAAGAGTCTCTCTTGAAGTTAGTGCAACAAGCAGGAGTGAATTATGGGTCAACATAAAAAGTGACTAAGTGCATAAATGTCATTCCCAAATATTACAACACCTATAAGACCAGATCTTCATTAATATACAGGATGAAATAACCAACATATCCCGAGAAGAACTGCAACATTTTTTAATAATATGCTAAGATGCTGCAAAACTGTCTTCGAGTACAAGAAGAACATATTTTTCACCATCTTTGAAAAGGAGAGGAATATAAGAGACATTCAATATTTTAATTTGTGAAGTAATAATGATTCTAGATGGCCTCGTAGGTTCATCCTATTCATTTCTCTGCATAAGACGGCATGGGGAAAAAGTGTCCGGAGGGAAGCGTTGCATGACTACAACCCAGGTGACATTAAAAGCATGGCCACTTAAACTGATGATCTTATACATCAAATAAACATCTGCCAATTCCTTATTTGTTTATATTTCCATTGCACTACATCACAAACCAAGTCAATGATGAGCACTACTGAACGTTACATAATTGCCAAGTTCATCATGAGCACTTAACAGTCTTAACAGTTGCTGCTAGTTATAGCAAGAGCATGAAATGAACCATGTATCAATATGATGATAGCTCAAATGGAACAGAAAACACTGGCTGTGAAATTATGAATTACAACTTAACCATATAACATATTTTCTTCTTCTATGTGTGAGGAATATGTATGAAAGTTTGTCATAGCTTATTGTCACATTCAATATGAACATGCAGAATTTGATCAAGGCAGAGATTTCCTTAATAAATTACAGGTAGCATATTTTGCTGGTGTAAACATAAAAATCTCTGTGAGCTCAATAGTCATATTCACCTCTTTCCTTAGATCCGGGAAATAGAATAACTTTCACAAGTAATGGTTGAATCTAAAGAAAAATAGTTAATATACTTGTAGTTGTCTCAAAAGTCAAAGGTAAAAGAACTAAGAAAAGGAATTGTTTTAAGTTGCAAACTTTCCAGAAATCCATGGTTAGGACACTTGATTAGCTGAATGGTACAGATAATATTCATCAGAATGTTTTTACTTTTCATTCTTTCAATTTGGAATGGAAATTAAAACAAACAAAAAATTTAATCCTAAATAAAAAATTTAAAGATAGTTTTAACTAAGGGAAGGTCAAGCAAAGATTTTAATGTTGTTTAAGCTACCTTCATTATAGTTTCCACTGAAGAAAGTCAAATGCTGTATAATTTCAATAAAACTGAGGCACAGAATAGTTATGGGTAATCTTTTATTAATCTTTATATTTTTTTGTTTCATTGAAATATACTGTCAATGTGATTCAACCATTATTCATATCTTTCAGTTATGTATTAAGCATAATGTTCCTGGGCAAGGGAAAAATGTTCTTCAGTTGTTATAATTTTATTGTTAAATTGAATGTCATTGCTATTTATAAGTTTTATTATATTCATTTCTTCTTTGGTTGTTTTATATAGTGAGGAGATGACAAACTAATAGAAGTGAGAAGGAAGTGCATGGGTGAGAATAAGAGTATGGAGACTAAAGGGACTAATAATGGGAATCCCACAAAATTAATGTCATAAATGTGGTGGAATTGAAGATCTGAAACAGATAATATTTAAATGCAAAGAAACTGAAATTTGGAGAAAAGAATATATCAATAAGAAATAGTTTAGGTTAGAGAGAAATATGGCTATAACTGAAATATTCCATTAAATTGTAAGAAAGCAGGATAATGTTTTAACAAACTGAAAAACAAATGGATATGGACAGTAAACAGAGTTAAAGAACAAACTGCAAATAAGACAACAAAGTAGAATTAAAACATTATTGTAAATGACTACTGTAAAACATGAATATGTCTGGCTGAACACTAGTCATTTATATATAGCTTAGCAGAAATAATAAATAAAATAATTTAACCATAACCAAGTTTTTGGTTTAGTTAATGCTATGTCAATCTCTTATTAGTTAAAGTGTTAAAAGTATTAACAGGACCAAAGTGACATTAGTCGATTAGTATTACAAAGTAGAGTTAATAGGCTTTAGCAATAAGCAGATAGAGAAAATATTACCTCGAGTGCAAATGGTTCACCAAGTGAAAACAAATGAATCACCCTGCTAAATAGAGGCTTTGCCTTTTGAAGGATATTACAGCTAAATTCATTCATTCAATACTATCTTATCTCAGTTTATCATAAAATCATACCCCCTAAAAATAAATAAAAAGATCTTGTATGTCATCAACCAGTATCTTGTGTTTCTAACCTCAGAAGACATGTGGACATGAGCAGCAGAGAGTATTGAGGGTAGCAAGTGGTCAGCATGCTAGCCTCTCCAGCTGATACTTTTCTAATAAACTTTTTAATTGACCTCCAAGGACTTCAAGAACATGAGGCACCCAATTTCAGTCCTTAACAATGTGAAAAATTTCATACACAGATCTTTGATAGCAGCAACATTATCAGACCTTCAATAGGTTAATCATGTCAGATTACTAGAGGATCCTAAAAGTACAAAATGTTATCTTTATGACTGACACTAACAACACATATAAAAAAAAAAAAAAAAAAAAACAATCATACTTAATGGTTAGCATTCAAATGTTGCAGGCTACCCAAACACATTTTCTCCTTATTTGTCTGGCATTAGCTGAATACATTGAATTTTAATATTAACCACCAATAGCTACACTTTTGATTTGTTGCTTATCCGTCAACCTTTTACTACTAGAATAACTCAAAAGATTTCTTTATGTACCAGTACCACAGCTCAAATTTCAAGAACTGTATGAAGGAGTACCTGCACTAAATGTGTTAGCAATAGAAACTAATTATCATTATTATTTTGTTTGACATTAGTGTGAATACACTCACATGAAAAATAAAACTGTTTGCAGCATGAACATCGGCAGACTCCTGAGAAAATCTGAGAGAATCCAACCCTACTTAAAATTTTATTTTGGATTTGACGGCAGCACCTAAGTATTCGACACAATCGGTGTCCTAGGATATAAAAGGAAAGTGTAAAATGAGTGTAATTAAAATAAAAGTGTAATGAGAAAAACATTTAAAATATATCTGCAATTATATTAAATATCTACAAAAATATATAAAATAGTTCCTTACTTGACTTTTCCATCCTGTTTTGCTTAGGTTTAAGTCCTAGCTGAATTTTTTCTAATGTCTATTGCTGTTCCACAGAACAGCACTTTAGGAAGAAAAGGAGAAAAAAAAACTTGACTATCATAACACTGTTTTCTGTACTCAATTTTTCAAAGAGATTTCAAGAAATATTCTGTAAACATTTTACTCCTCTATGCACATCATGTTTAGTAATAGATATGTACTAAATTGTGTGCAATCCCCATTTTCTGCAGTCAACTATCACATCTATTAGCTGTTCATTAAACACAGTCATCTGTTCATAAGTGTGTGGACACTAATGTGTTCTTGGGCACTAATTGAAAAATATGAATGTGGTTGGACTTGTTTTGTAGTTTCTGTAACCTAGCAGTAGCACTTAGTAGTAAGTGACTGATGTTTTGATATATGTGGACTGTGCAGTTCTTCTTTGTTTTATTGATTCATTTCCATTTTTAAACACAAATGCCTTATTTCTTCAAGACCTCCCTCCTGAAATAAATGACTGGGTAATTATGGTTCCACATTAATTGATCTGAATAATTGCTTATAAAAACTACAAGAGTTTTGTTCCAAAAATTTATAGTTTGCATTAAACATATATTTTCTCCTCTAAAAGGTTAAAATGTTTGTCAAAGTTTTGAAAAACAATGTATACAATTGGGGCCCAAAGGATCAGGTATCTCTTAAAATTGTTTCTCATTTTTTTGTTCCTCTGTTTTATTTTTGACCAATATTTTTGTTTGACATAAGGCAAGAACAGCTTTTTTGATAGCTGTAAGAACATACATAATTAATTAGTTTTTATATTATTCACAATGGGTTTAAAGTTACTGATAGAAAAAAAATTGAACATCAATTAATTCCGTTTTTTTTCCCTAAATATTTTCACTCTTACACAGACATTTTTATATAGCAAATAAGTATGACTTACTAAAAAAGTCAATTTAATCACCTACTTCAATTACAGCTTTTAAAGGCCTCTTGAAAGAGAATAAATGCATGGATAAATCAATATTGGAATATTTTATTCATTCCTCTTGTTTCTGCTTATGGAATATTTTATTGTGCAGCATACATTTGTAACTATCAAAGTGATACCTCTTCAGTAGTGTTAGGGACAATCGCTAGATATTTTTACTTTCCTACCATATATACAGCAGGTAGAGAAGATATTGTATTCCATCCAAAAGTTCAAGATTTCATTGGAAATACAAGTTTTAAGGTTCCCTGAATAAATGGAAAAAAGAGAGAGAAAAGGTCTGTGTGTGTGACTGTGAGCAGCATAGCTCAAAATTGGTTAAATACCAAACTTGATATTTTAGTTTATTATTTTTCAGGATGCAGCACAAAGATTTTCAAGAAAATTCACCCACCCCAAATTTAATGTAACATTTTTTTTTCAAAAATGTTTATATTCTCAGAAATGGCTAACAATTTTGATTAAAATATTGTATGCTTAAGTTATTTTATCCTATATGCTATGTATATCTTGACTTATCTGGGAAGAATCACTGAAGCCCTGTTCATTTTGTATGACTTGTGCATAACTGGTAATCCATAAGAGACAGATCTCATTAAAATACACAACTTATGTATATAATTTCTTTCTTCCTTTGTTTTTATTGGAGTTAACCAATTCTAAGATATTCCTAGTTAATGATTTCAATCTTAAAATACTTGTAATGGATTCATCCTTAAGTATTAGTACCAAAACATTTGCTCTGACGACAATGCTGGTTAAATAGGTATAATTTTGCATATTTACACGAATGATACAGGCGGTATAGAAGTTATTTACAACGTATACTAACGTAGTGCTATACTTGTGTAGAACGAGAATTACAAAATGGGAGAGGGAGGGCAGCGTCTAGCTTCGGCAGCGCCATCTCATTCATCCTTCATTTGGGTACAACCAGAGTTATATCGGTATACCTTACTGACACGTCCGGAAGAACCGGTTAACTCGTTACTCGTACCGTCCCCTGACCTTTTTGGGGGTAGTGTTTAACGCCTGCTTTTACTGGCGATACATGGAACGAAGATGGAGACCACAAATCCCACATGCGGTCGATTGGGATCGAACCCGGGCCGCCTAGGGGAGAGGTGAGTGATCTAACCACTCAGCCACGGCGCGGCCTCCCCCTGGCCTTAGCACAAGCCTCTTGTTAAACTGCCACATTTAACAAGCTAGTTTATTCTGTGCATTTCCTCGGGTAGTAGCTACCTCAGCTAAGCACCGGGCATAGTACTTATCTATTTCAAAGTATTATAACGGTCGTGCATGAGGCCGAGCGACCGCTGAAGGGATTGGTGCCTGACCTGATATAACAATAAGGCAAACGGGGAAACAAAGGTCTTTGTGTGTTTCCCTGCAAAACAGAGTTCTTTATCTCTTCTTCCAGTGACTTCACGTAATTTCCATGACTAAAACTTTCGGAACCCAATTGCGAACTATATAAGGAGCCCAAATGCCGGTGTGTGTGCGTGCGTGTGTGTGTGTGTGTGTGTGTGTGTATGCTGCGTGCGAAGTTGGGAAGTTAAAAGTCAATCTAGTGAGTGACGAATGCTAAGGTAGTGACATGAACACATTGACTCAATTATTTATGTACCAAAAGCCTAACATGTATTACGTGGGGTGACCTAATGATGAATAAAGTAAATTTAGCAGGAAATGGTATTCTCATTTGTTGCAGTATAGTAGAGGTTCAGTATATTGCAGTGCATATTCAATTTAAGTTGTGACACGCCATTACGGCGTATTGCGCCACCTTAAGAGTGGTTTCTTGATCGGTGGTCATAGTTCGCCAATATGCGCACATGATGACTAGTAATCACATCATCGCCCATAAATGGCACTAGGACGAAATCACGACTTGTGGACTGAAAATAATGGAATTTATTCCAGGGATATTTTCTTTCAAAGCATAGGGTTCTTTTCGTAAAAATAAACATTGCACTGGACCAACGGCTTTACTTCCCTTCCAAAGGGGGAACAAAATGATCAATCTCCGCCGGGTTTGAACCCTGCAACCTTGGATATTAGAGGCTAGCACGCTAACCACTACCAAGTTTGGTATTTAACGGTCTTTTCGTTTTTGAGCTATGCTGCCCACAGACACACACACATACACACAGATAGACACACGGACATTTTTCTAAAAATGCTTTTTTTTGGATTTAGGTGGTCTCAAAACCTGTATTTCCGTTGAAATCTCGGTATCGAATTTTTGGGTACAATGCAATACCTTCTCTATACACTATGTACATAGTACGTGTAGAGAAAGTAAAAATGACATTGTGTGGAACATTTTGAGTATGGAAAAATGTTGGAAAAAAGTTTACGAAAAAATAAGGGTTAAAGTTGGGAATGCCCATTAATAAGCATGCGCCTACTTATCTATAGCGTCAGTTGATAGTTGATGTGCGCCAAGTGGGAAAAACGATGTATTTTCTTAAAACTTAGAATTCATTCTATTACGAAAAAAAATTCACAGTTTTGGTCAAACTTCACCTTGAACTACTCTGTGATTTTATTTCTAGAGGTTTTTCAGCGTTACTTAAGTTTAGATTATATTTTCTCATATATATCATTTGTACGTACTAAATTTTTGGCGTGATGATTGATTATAGAAGAACTGAGCCTTTTTTTAAAAAGAATAACTATTTTATTGCTTTATGATAGATATTACAGAGTGATTTATGTAGAACTGACTCATTTCTTTAATTATTCCGTTGGAAATTCATTCAATGACCCAATTTAAGCACCAAATTAAGCAGAATGTTCTGGAGTTTCGATTCCTTGTCACTAGATGCGCAGATGTTTATGTTTTATTCCTAATTGCATTGTTGGCAGCTGTATCGACATTTTGTTCTTATAGTCAACGTGAAAATCAGTACGATGTAGAGCTGAGTCAAGGATATTTTCAGCAAGATGGCACTAAATACCGTATATCAAATGAATCCATAAACCTAATTGCAAGTTTCTTTGACGACCGGATAATTTCCAGGAACCTGTGGCCACCGAGATCTCCGGATTTGACATCGCCGGACTTCTTTCTGTGGGGTTACTTAAAAGACAGGGTTTACGCCACACGTCCCCAGACATTGGGCGATCTGAAGCACAACATCACAAAGGAGATTCAAGCTATTGACAACAGAGTTCTCCAACGAGTAGCCTGTAACATGAAACGACGTGTTGAGTTGTGCCTTATGCAGGATGGAGGACATTTTCAACATTTACTATAGAGGTAAATAATCTCCCAAAATTCCGCTACAATATAGGTATAATAAGTTATCGTTAGCATAATTTGTTTTGAAACAATTAAAGAAAGAAATGTGCTAGCTCTATATAAATCACCCTGTATTACATTTTATTCGCAAAATAGTTTAAACTGAATCCCAGTAGAGATTTTACAAAGAAACCCTTGTCGATAAAATGATCACCTACGTCTTGTGAGAGGACTATCCTCAAGCAATACACTTATGGACTTTATTCCTCAAGTAGTCTTGCTACAGCAAAACACTTGAATAGTTACCTATTTGTTGCCTCTTGACCCTCAAGCCTCCTCAACTGAAAAACATGTATTAGACCAGTTCGCTTTATATACTGGAAGAAAGAAAGCTTACTTAGAGGTTATGTTTGGAGAAATAGTGAATATATCATCTGTTGTGACAGAATAATCAACAGGCTGTGACAATGAAGAGATTACTGCAGGCACGTGAGATGCTTTAACCCGTGCACTTCTCCTTGGAGAATAATAGTGTGGGCACTGCACAATCCCCAGCCTGCTGCTATTGATTCAAACATCTGCGTGAAATTCGGCACACGTATTGTTACAATAAACCAGCGCTTGCTCACAGCTTCTAGCGGCGGCACAATAATCCAACACCTTTCCGCAGGGCGAACAAAGTGCATACCCATCTATAATTCAACCATTTTTCAATAACTGAAAAATTGAAGTTGCTCTTATCACCAGCGCTCAGATTCGGAAGGCTTAGTGCTTCACTTTGCGCATAAATGAAAATGGAAAATGTGTACATGTATGGCTAGTGCAGTAATTCTCAATTACAAATTCAGTTTCAGTGTAACAAAGGTTTAAGGGGATTTATTTATTTATTTATTTGTACTAAATTTCTTAGAAATAAAGAATACAAGGAATATTGTTAAGTGTTCAGCCCAGGCTGTTAACTTACCATATTCAACATACAACTTCTACTAGCTACACATTAATTTCCTTAAATTATACCTTGTTTATTTCTCTTTTCAGTGGCCGATTGCATTTCTTTTTAACTTTACATATAATCTTCTTTTCTCCCGCATATTGGGCACTGTTTTTGTAGAAAACCTTTTCTCATCCCTTTAGTTTCCATACTCCCACTCTCACTCACCCTCTCTTTGTTCTTTGTATAGTTTGTCTATATACTCTTCTCTTTTCTATTTAGTTTTTATTGTAATATACGATTCTAAAGATCTTTTTCCAACTATATCAGCAAACAGTATTTGTATTTCTAGATATCCAAATCTTCTCCTAACTCCTTTCCAAAAACCTTTAACATTGTTTTCCCTCATTCTCCAAATTTCTCCCAGACCATTACTTTCCAGGTTATATTGTATATACCCACTATAGAAACTTTTAAACTCTTTTCTTGATATTCTAAGCATTGTCTTAGCAGATTCTTTTCATAAATTTAAAATTCTAAACTAAAACTAAGGACACTTGGTAATGTTAGAGTAGCAATCTCCATGTAGAGTTTCAATGCAATATATGCTAGTGTTTCTTGAAAGCTATACAATCTATCATAATGAAACTTTTACCACTTATATGTCAGCCTCTTCTGATTCAGAAACCATAATCAAATCATAAATAAAGTTAATAAGTTTTGCTCTATTGATATTCCAATAAACCCAAAATTTTCAAAATCTTCACGCATTTTCTTCTTGTCCCAGAAAATTTTGAACAATGAGTTCTGAGCGTGGAGTAGAGAGACAGCCGAAGCACAGGAACTAGCGTCGTAGCGACGAGAAAAATTTCACTACAGATTTACAATAAAGACTATTTTTAAACACATTTTTCAGTAATAAAGAACATTTTTGTTGCAATATGTTTGGCGATAAATGGGTTAATGCTGTAAACTCAACTCTCATTTACCTAAGCCTTATGCACAACCTCCCAGGATCTAACGAAAAGCAAAAGGGAAACGGAGCACCATACCTGATCAATCCAGAATGCGAACTGGAAACTAATTACTCATAAATATTTGTTTTAGTATCATACATATTTTGTGAAATTGCATAAACTGAGTATAGAAGAGCTTGTTTTGGATGTTATTATGCAATTATTTTACGTAGGCGGGTCTTAGCAATTGTGTAGCATGACTCTTAGTGTGCTTTAATAGTAATTTGTGTGACGAGTGCTCTTGACGACTATGGCATGAGCGAACGTAGGAACAATTGTAGGAAATAATTCGGTATGCATTGTTGACATGTTCATGCTCATATATGTTTGCAATATTTGAGACGTTTATCTCTCTTCCATGCATTTCAGTTGTTACCTGGCGTTTTAAACTTATAAACCGAGAGCCACTGTATGCATTCTTTTCCTGGTGAAAAGTGAGCAAGTGTTATGGAATGTGATGTCAATTATCAGCTGGTAAGTGCTTATAAATTCAGATATTAATTAACCTGATATTTAATAATGTTCAGATTTTTCTTGTTGTCTTTTCATTACTCAGAGAAAAATATATTACAAATGGCAAATTGGAATATCGGTATCACGTTACTGATACAGGAAACAGGTCAATATGCGCCCCTTAATCAACCAATTATACACAATATTGAGTACCTAACAACCTGTTTATAAAAGTAGGATTGCAGAAATAATATTATGTGCATAACTGTTACTGCCACTAGGAATGCGCACAGCTGCATGTATCTTCATCTCAATCCTACATTTGCGTTCTCCTTTTTAGCACTGGTTTACCAAATGTCAAATCTGTAGAGATCCTTATTCAAATGATTACGTCACATAATCGTAAGTGATTTCACGTCCAGGTAGAATGCATCTTAATTTCCTACTCGATGACATTTGAGATGAAAGACTATTACATTTCTTTCTAGCCTTTCTCAAACCAGACTGTCGGTTCAGGAAACATTTTCACAATGTCACTTAACGGCGATCTAAACCAGGATGGTTTATTTATTTGAGGGCCTATTGAGGTGAACGAATTGATATTTTGGAAAGGTCTACCTTTGGAGTCCCTACTTTACTTCGATCAGCTGAAAATGTTGAGTCTGCACCTCACATTGTTAATAGCAATTCCAAACTTTAGGTTAATTTTCCTTCACTGTTACATTTCAGAAAGTTTATGAAATTCGGTTTCTATGATCCTCAATGGAGAACCTCCGGAATCCCTAGAAGGCATGCAGGGTGGTGTTGCGAATGTATGGGTGATCCAGTAACAAGACGCATAATATCCGGTTTTTTTAATTTTCTGAATTCGTTGATTTGGGAAAGCGAAGTAAACCCCGGCTAGAGAAACTACTGATACAAGGGTCAAATGAGGGAGTGTGTAACTGAGGCACTTAAATTGCAGAAGTAGTAGAACCTATGCAGCAGATATGCATTTTGCTTCACGGATCCTGCATTAGAATTTCTGTACTATGCTAATAATACCAAGGTTCCAAAAGAACTTGCCGTCTAGATTTTCCAGAATTCTATTCCTCAAAATATGGACATTTAAATGTTTTCACACTCCAGAAAATTAGTTTTAGAACTTGTGCTTGTTTTTTTTTTTTTTTTTTTTTTTTTTTTTTTTTTGCACAATATGAAAGCGATTTTGTCCATGTTAATTTTTATAAGACTTCTGAAGTTTATCACTAACATCATAAAAATTTTTAATAGCTGATTTTAACAACAATTGGAAGAAACCTATAAGCACTGGAACTGGTTTCAAATCTGACTTATTGGAATTATCAATGCTTATAGTAATCACTTAGCAGCTTGAACATTCTTGTTTACAAGGAGTTATAATATAAACTGTTGTCGCCTCAACTTTTGTTTTCTAATAAGTAAACTACTTATCATCACAATTTATGTATCTATTTTGACTTCCTGTCACCAAAGGTTTTGTAGCTACAGGATTTCATGGTCTACATGTAATTATTGGAACTGCATTTGTTAATGCACGCTTATCTCGAATATTATTTTAATAGCCAAGAAGGCACATTTCCTCTTCGAAATTGAGGCATTTTTTACTTTTTCTATACGAACTATATACATAGAGTATAGAGAATGTATTGCACTCCACCAAAAAATTCGATACCGAGATTTCACCGGAAATATGTTTTAGGGTCCCATGTATCCAAAAAAAGTATTTTCAGAAAAAGGTCCATGTGTGTGTGTGTGTGTGTGTGTGTGTGTGTGTGTGTGTGTGTGTGTGTGTGTGTGTGTCTGTGAACACGATAACTCAAAAATGAAAAGTAGTAAAACACCAAACTTGGTATTTAAGTTTAGTATCTCCCGGGGATGCGACACGAAGATTTTGAGAAATATCCCCCCACTCCAAACTACCCTTACATGGAACATTTTTCGAAAATTTTGATTTTCTAAAAAATGGCTCTAACGATTTTGATTAAAATATCGTGTATTAAAGATATTTACCTAGAAAATAAAATGTATATTTTGAATTTTCTGGGAATAACCTCTAAAGACTACTTTATTCTGAGTCAATTTTACGGAATTTTGCATTAAGTGCTAAACCGTAAGACAGAGACAAAAACTTACCACACAAAAAATGTAGAGCACATTAAAACACACAATTTATGTTGTATACATTTTTTTCGTGGAGTTGATTGTTTTTGAGATATTCCTTGTTTTTTGGTTTAAGCTATAAAAACTTATATTTTTCTCATACAGAACTTTGTGAACTCGTGTCCATGCAAACAAAGGGACTTCAGTCACATAGCAACCAGCTTTTGACTATCACTTTAACCTATGGTAGTCCCTTATTTCGCTTTTACTTACAAGGAAGCAAGAAATAAGACTATTTCTGCTAATTTTTTCTCGATTAGCAGGAAGTAAATAGAAGCATAAGCTGTTTAAAATAATTTATTGCAGATATATTGAGAAAGTCATGTGAATGGAACACATTAGATTTTTAGACTACCTTCCTTATTTTTCATCAGCCAATAATAGAAGGGATCATTGCAGAAGATTACATAATTTTAGCTGAAGTAAAGAAGTAGGAAACACGTCATAAACTTGTTAGAATACTACAGTAAAAGAACTGTTATTGATTGTTAAAACGTATGTATTATGACACTGTTGTATAATGAATCAATGTTTGTTACGTTACTGTGATGCCACGTCATGGCCATGCTTCTAGAAATCGAAATCGAAAATAAGCAATGTTCTTTTCTCATTCGGATTATTCAATAGAGGAAGATATGAACATTTTGCTATTCTTCTAAAAGTACAATACAGACGCGAACTGGTTTTAAAATATAATCTGTTCGTACAAAATAAGGACATCCGGCCACCCTATTGCTATCCAAGGTAATGCCAAGCTATTTGGTAGCTGCTGTGGATATTAGTACTCCTCTCCAAAAAACAGGGCAGTGGGCGACTTTTCGTTAGTGTGCGAATTTGACAATTACAGACTTTTGGGAATTCATCAGGACACGCCAAATTTTACACCACAGAAAATTTGCATCTGAGCAGCCGTAGACGTAGAAGTGGACAGTAGATTGGTAAGGCAAATCGGAGGTCAAATCATTAGTGTACCTATAATATGAGATAGAGAAAACTTAATTAAAACGTGCATATTCATTGTCTGGAAGGAAGCGTTCTCTCTCATACTCTAAAGTCATGCCTTTTTCAGTTGGGGAAAATATCCTGGATAAGGGACTTGCCTACTTTTCACTTATCCTAAGACAAAGCCAGACAACGAATGGACCCCGATCTCATTTGAGTGTCGCTACACCCATATCGCTCACGGCCCGTATGCCAAGAGGGTTAACTTACAAATAATGATAATATCCAGCCATGAACATTTTGTTTAAGATGACAGCTTAATAAAAAAAAAAAAAAAAACTAAATAAGCTGATCAGCTTCAGTAATGACGTATACGCACACTTCGAATTTCGAAATTCAGCAACATCTGCCACGGTGTAACAGTGGACTTTTACTTAAGTTAACGAACTGCCCTATTTATACACATTCTTATACAAACATTCAAGCTTTAATGTTATTTCCAATAACTGTGTTTGGCACGTTGTATTAACAAAGGAATTAAAGAGGAATCTACCAGAAAATGAATTCTTATCTGGAATACAGACCAATTCAGTTTAATCAGCTAAGAGCATCCAATTAGTATTGTGACCAAGGAAATGTAGTTTAAGTACCTTGATTTATTTGTGGTTCTGCGTTTCAAGGCACTTGATTAGCGCAAATCCCTTGTTTTTATGGAATGTCTTGTGGCCCGTGCTGATGATCACTCAACTCCGCAGCAGAGCAACTTGCCACTAAACGTTATTCGCTCTGTTCACTCCTCTGCTGCATCAGAACTCGAGTTGATAACAGCTCTTCAGCTAGCAGCCTGCCCCTCTTTTGTTTGTGGAAGGCTCTTGTAGACGCATGTAGCTTTAGATCTTCCGTGTTCCATACCTTGCTTCATTCTAATGGTGAGCAGCAACAATGGGCAGAAATCCTGCCAACTCCTTGTCAAAAGAATATAGTTTTTATTGCTTTTCTATGAATTATTTCAGTTAATATTTCAGGTATTTAATATAAATATGGGTTTGTCTCCCTTACATTGACATTTTCCACCCTGGAACGTTCTTTCACATTTCTAAAGTGATGTTCCTTCACCCCATCTTCAAGTTCATTCTAAATGTTTTTCAGGATTGAAGTGATGTTTTCACTTTCAGGCTATATTTTTTTTTAATTTATAATCATTATAACGTTATTCTATAATCCTTGTTTACCACAGGGTTGCAAATAATAATACTCAAAATAATAAATATGTCATGTTACATATGGTACTAACGCCGGCTAAGTATGTAATTATAGAAGTGGGTTATAGACGAAGGTCGGAGCGGTGTTTTATTTCTTACTTTGTGTGGCGGATAAGCAGGATGAAATAGAAAATTTAACGTATCAGATAATTTTATTGCCTTAAAATTGTGTATAGTCTTACAGAGATAATGCAGAGAATTGTAGGTACGTTTGGAACACCATATTGTCCTGCAGCGTTTTATTTCGCGCCATACTGTTATCAGTTGGATATATCTGTTTTGAGCAGTTTTTTTTTTCGAAGAAGCAGAGCCCGATATAGAACAGCCATATTGCCAAATGAGTTGTACTAGTGACAGATATATGAGACGTTTGTACTTTAATGCAAGAGGTTACTTGGGGTGAAGAATACTAGTATGTTTCAGTAGACAATTTTTATGTCGCCGACATCTTGTAAACATAGGAATTTCAATTGAGTTCACTATACGGTGTTAGGCCTAGATATGTCATATAGTAGATCCTGGTATGGGTGTCTCTCTGAAGATTATTGGATAATAATTTACGTTCTCTTGTAGGTAGTGGAATAATTTATATTTAGAAGTTTTCACTATAATTCTCCATTTCTAGCATCAGTTTTTAATTTAGTCGCAAAATTGTTAAAGTTGGATTGTAGCAGTCTCAATATTTCCTTCAGACATCATTTCTATATCAATAGCAAATTGTCTACTGTGAGATGTGGATGTTTGAGTAAGATATGCAGTATAGATAATATAATGGACCCAATATGCTGCCTTGAGGGATTGCAGATAATATTGCACAAGACTTGGAATATGATGAATCACACGAGACAGAAAAGGTGCGTCATCTGCAGGGCAGAAAGCCGAATATGTGTTGATCTTCCTTGGCGTTAATCCCGTGTCACAGTAGCTGAGGTCGATATTCAAGGCGGTAACTTCTGGAGAGTCGAATATAAACCATGCTATTTATTCAAAATATCTTACGGACTAAAATCTTTAATTAAAAGTTGCGCCTTATCTCGGTATGCTGGGTTTTTATCTGTATTTATTTCATTCTTGATACTCATCATTTAATGTATAAAAACCCTTTGCTAATGGTTTTTGCTAAAAGTTATTTTACTTCTGCATCGTATGTATGTACAGGTTTTATGAAAAATAAAGCAAAGCCTTGTTGTAAGGCCCAATAATATTTACAACTGTTTATTATCACGAGAACGTCTGTTTCAACGAATTCGACAAAAGGTGCAGTTCGATTGAAGTGCTGTGAAAGTCATTACATACGTAGAACCTTACGCGTACAGCATGTGTTGTGCTGCCGTTAGATGATTGGTCGCGACAATACCAAAAATTCCCAGTGTTCAGACTATTATCCGTAGGGAGAAATAATCACTTGCTTAATTGTGGCATGTCGAGCCTGCAACCACATCAAAGACATCTCCAACTCGTCCAGGACTGGTGCTCGTGGTAACGGATGTCTGTGAATCCGAGAGAAACCACGCTGTTCAGTTCACCAAGTAGCCGTTTTACGCCCTGTTCTGGCTTCCCCTAAACCGTTCCACTTGAAACGACGCCTTTAAAACGCGCTAATACTACCCATGTTGTTCCTTCTGTTACCTCACTCCTTTCGCTTCCCCCGCTAATGGCATTACTTCACTTGACAGGCCACATTTGGTCAAGTTAAGCAGCATGGAGCCCGGTTACTACTTTGATGGGTGACCAACCAGATAGCACCATCGACTTGCGCCGATAGCTTTACGGGAAACATCCACCTCTAAGCTTATATATACACCCAAACACATGCATTCTTACATCTATTATATCGCACAAGTAAATTCGTAAGAAAAGGGCATAGGTGCCGTGGCAAATTACCCCTCGCTCGAGAAAACTACATGAAGCCTCGGCACTTGCATATGTAAAAGAAGTGATACGGCACCGTGCTCAAAATTTCTACGCCAGATAGGCACAACATGAGAACGCCCTTGTCCGACCTCTGGGGAACTACTTATCCACAGAACTTGCTACACATAATACTGGGTTCCCTATTGGCTTGTGGGCACCCGCGGTAACGGGGACATTATATCGGCCAACAGCTCTAAGCTGAACATAAGTACTCCCTCTTCACAATGGGAGTGGTGATCAGAATTCAACATGATCTTATTGAACAGTAGGAAACCAGCGGAGCAGCGGCAGAGTTGCTGATCATGTAAAAGGCAATTCGTGAGGAACCTATACACAATAGTGTTATCTCCCTTACACCCTCAATGTCAAACCGACCTTACCCTACCCACCTACAAACATTCCAAATCTTTTCTGTGGTTAAACCCTAATAAGGGCAGGCGCACAGGAACTACACCTAGGCTCATCATGTGTCTTTTAGGCTTTCGTTGTCGTAACATGTGTGCGCTTCAATTGCAGTTTTATATAAGTAAGTTGTCCATGATCCTGTCTGGAAGTATTACAACCCCCCACCAAATTAATGCTCCCGTGATTTTAATGCCGCTATTAGAATTCTTTGGTTTCAATTCAGCATTTAACAACCATTCTCCAATATATCCATGTCTTTAAGTACACTTTGTTTTCGCACTACCAAAGAATAGTTCCCAAAAATCTGATGACTTCACTGCTTTATCTAGTGGATAGCAAATTCAATACTTTTTTCGTTGAATCGTTCTGTTTGGTGCTAGGGGTAAGACAAGTAACCGTGTTTATCAGCTCATTATCTTTTCATTTTATAGGTGGTAATATTTTGGGGAAATTCCCATTTTTATGAATTACTTTTTTTATATCCTTAAATCCCACACTGACCAGATGGAAGTATGTATCGCTAGTAAACGCAAGCTCTATGGGCAGCGTGAAAACGTCTTTATTTCACGGAAAGCAAACTTTGAAAGTTGACAGGTTAGTTAGTTCTAAAATATAATTATGTTAATTCCAGAAACGTATCAGAAAGAGGCTACCAGGAAAGACTACAGTAAATCCTGAAACATGTGTTATGAGTAAGCATGTTTTGATGCAAAAGTCTTAACCAGTATTCTTGAATTATGTATCTTTCCAAAATGAAATAATATATAGAATTAAAGTGAAATTTGCTTATAGCAGTTAAACGTGTAATCAGCATACAATTATTTGCAAGAGTGGCTAAATCATTTCATGTTTCTCCTCTATTTACAGATCTTGGAATGATCGTGAAGGAAAAGGATAATAAAGACTTGCATTATTCTCGCTAAATCACAATTAACACTAATAAAATTGATCTAATAATCGATAAACTATGAAGCCGGGAATTAAAGTACTTACGATGCTGTAAGTCGCCATTGGGATATGTTATCTAAAATTAATTTGAGATCTTCTTGTGGTTTACGGTTTACCGGGAACAATACGAATCAGTTGGGGAATATAATTTAGTTTCTACATGTCACCAAGATAGCTCAGAAGTTACAACCGGACGGAGACTGGGAGATCCGTGGTTTAAATTCCAGCTATATCACTGAATTTCTCAGTATGATTCTACTTATTCCAGGCAGTGTGTTTCTTCGTTTTTGTTCTATCTTGTTTTTATTTAGTTATTTATTTATAAGTTAACTATTTCTAGTTCTATCATATGAATGAATTAATCAAATAATCACAGAAATGAGCTATGGGAGTGACTTAAATATCTTAACCTATATGACAATCACTCTCAGAATTAAAGGACATCCCTGATTGAAAAGCCTGACCCAATCGGGGTTCGAATCAGGATCTGCTGCCAGTCCTACAAGTACAGTAAGGTTTCTGGTGAGCTTATGTATAGCGCGTATGGAGTTTTACTGCTTCGTTGTGCAATAAAGTATATGGGAATCCCCAAAGTTTTATTTAGTGCTAGCGTTTGCATTGTTGTTTTGAAGAGATATCTTATGGCTCAGGAACACTCATGGTAATAAATGTAAAATAAAAAGCTGATTTTCTCCTTCAACCCAGCTGCAGATGATAATGAATACATTTAACCCATAGATACATTACAATTTTACCTCAGTGGGCAAGCTAATCGTCACTCTCCCACGTGAATACAAACATTACACTACCGAGCATCGATCTCTGGTAACGTTGTGACCATACATTAGCACTTCGGTAACGAACGGATTGCATAATAGTTGTATTCATCTTCTAAGCGTAGATATTTACTTCCCGACATCCACCTATTTGCAGTCACGTATGTATTTGGTCTCATTCTTATTCCTTTCACCTCCCTAAGTTTAAAGCTAATGTCATAGTAGCCACGATTCGGTAACATTCCGTTTGAATATAAAGAGTATTTTACCAACATCTGAGTTTTAAGCTTGATTTTAATGTCTGAAATGTCTATAATATCCATCTTCAACATTAGCAGTAAACCGCTTGCCATATGCATCAATAACAAACGTTCTTTAAAACATGCATTTGAAATGGACAAGACTTTTGCATTTTGTGCATAAGATGACAATTTTGGGGTGCTCAGTAAGAAACACTTTGCATTTTAGTTGATTTATAAAAACTTTGCTAATTACGAGAGTTTTATGGCACGTAAAGAATTAGGGGTAGGGCTAGTCACGGACGGAGCCCCAAGGCGCTAAGGCAGAGCGCCGGGCATAGGCCCTTGTGGCCTTTGCCACTTACGTGATCCCCGGGAGGGATGAGGAGAGAGACCCGAAGGGCGACCAGATCTGGATGACGACAGCGCAAGCATGGATGGAGTTCCTATCAGTTACAATTGGAGTGTTTCCCACGCCGACTTAGACCCTGCTTACGAGGACTACTCACGAGCCTCGAGCCTTCGGAGGAAGCCCTGAAACCAGAAGGCGGATCTCTACCGAGTGTTACCGACGACCACACAGGATAAATGTTTTACAATGCGCAATTCACCATTCAACTACAATGCTGAAGAACCCGCCTGGTACTTCAATCCTGAAAGATGATTAGCAAATGAACAGGAAATGGTGGACCGTAACATTTGGAGATGTAATCAACCTACCCAGCACTTGCCTGGCGACCTGGGGAAACCCCCCAAAAAACAATGGTTTAAGTACGCCGGCCACGGGGATCAAACTTACGACCTCCAGAATGCAGGACAGAGACGAAAATAACCGAGCCATCCCGCTCGGTTTTATGAGTGCGCGCGCGCGTGTGTGGCACACAAGAAGCTTATATAGCAGAAAAATTACCATTCACATGACTTTCTCTAGCTGTTCCACATACAAACAATGTTTACTAAAGAATATTCTTTTATCTGCATCATGCTAATCGAGACAAACCTTAACAGAAATTGTCTTATTACTTGCTTCCTTGTAAGTAGAATGGAATTTAGTGAATATCCGCTGTTTAAGAAAATACTTTAAGGTAATTTTCTGAATATAAAATTAGTTAATATTTCAAGTCAAGGTGCAGTTAATATAAGTTGAATAATAGATTACAATAAATTTTATTTATAACATGGATTATTATTGAAATTATAATTTGAAGGTGGATTTAATTGTAATTTTGTGAAGATTACATTGGGCTAAAGCGATAGTCAAATCGTTTAAAAGCTGGTCGCTATGTGAAACGATTGCAGTTCGGTTCGCTTTGCATGGAGAGCATTGAAACAAGAGAGATGAAACGAAAGGTCACTTTGCGTTTGAGAAAAATTACGTAGTTCAAAACTGAAACCAAAAACAAGGAATATTTTGGAAACGGTTAACTCTACAAAAAAGTATAGGGCAAATTGTGTGTTTCAATGAGTTCTATATTTTTGTGCAGTAAGCTTTTGTTTATTTCTTACGGTTTACCAGTTATGAAAAATTCAGCAACATTCATCCAGAATAAAGGGATCTTCAAAGACTATTCTCAGAACATTCAATACACACACACACACACACACACACACACATTTTATTTGTGGTATAAATATATTTAATATACGGCATTTTAATAAAAATCGTTAGTCATTTTAAAGAAGTACACATTTTCAAACATTTTTCCATGTAAAGGGTAGTCTGGGGTGGGAGAATTTTCTTGAAAATATTTATGTCACATCCTTGGAAGATACTAAAAATAAATACCAAATTTGGTATTTCATGGTCCTTTCGTTTTTGAGCTATGCTTCCCACACACATGCTCGCGCGCGCACCGTGGCCGAGTGGTTAGATCAGTTGCCTAGGCAACCCTAGTTCGATCCCAAGTGACCGCATGTGAAATTTGTGGTGGATAAAGCGGCGCAGAGACGGGTTTTCTCCGGATTCTCCAGTTTCCCCCGCCATCATCATTTCACCGATGCTCCATCTTCATTCCATGTATCATCAGTGTCATCGCCTGCTGTGCCACGGCAGTAAAAACAGGCTTTAACACTATAAAAACACAGGTTTTAACACTATGGACCTGTTTCCATAAATGCTTTTTGTTATTCAGAGGATCTCAAAACACATTTCCGGTGAAATCTCAACATCGAATTTTTTAGTGGAATACACCTTCTTTAGCTACTATGTAAATTATACGTACATACTGCTAGAGAAAGTAAAAATGAAACAGCTTTCCAGTTCATGGCAATAAATGTAAAATACCGACTGGTCCATTCCAAAATAAGTCATATACGTTCATGAATATTTACGCATAACCATAACAGCAAGGCACTTTTGGTCAGCTGAAACCTTACTTGTCTGACTTGAATTCTTTCGGATCGAGTCGTGATCCTTCGTTCCGGTATTGGAAAACGATTATCGCAGTCTTTGTTCTTCCTTTCACCAAGCACGTATGAATCGTACCGTTAACAACAGTACGTGTACACATATATGCTTTTATCATAATTAGTGCTGACTTAACTCACATGATAGTGATTCAATTCCATCTTCGGTGACCGCCATATATCAGATCCCATTAAACTAGTAATTATATCTTCGAAAATGAAAACTCCGGCCTTTTGTGTGTGTATTAGGAGCGTCCAATTGCATTAATATTGATTGATCAGAAAATGTCTGGCGGACATTGCCCTTTATTGTATCTTGAAAGTATATATAGTGCCAAGATCACTCATCATGTACATTCAGGGTAATTAAGGTGATGTATCTGTGAAATTTGACCAAAAATCTAATGTGTTCCAATCACACGACTTTCTCTACAAACTATCATTACAATAGTTTATTTATGTATCTACATCGTGGCAATCAAGATAAACATTAGCAGAAATTGTTGAATTACTTTCTTTTACACTACTGCTCAAAAGTTTTTGAACGCTCCTTAATTAATGATTTATTGAAAAATATACCAAAAAAAGTTGTTATGTGCATTCCAATTGTATAAAACAGATACGTTAACCCCCTTGTGCTTTGATCACTGTTTCACACACTCTGGGTATCTTTGCTATCTTAGTGTTTCTTCAGAAATGTCCTTCCATGCCATTTTTAAATGACTCCATAATTAAATTAAATTAATCGCAGATCTCTTTCTGACTTCTCTGAATGATCCCAAATGATAGGATCCAAATCACCCCCCAAAAATTCGATGGGGTTACAATCGGAACTTGGGGAGGCCATACCATTCAGATTCTTCAGTTGTCCCCTCTTTTCTAATCGTTCCAGATACTTTCTGCATAGCAAAGATGAATGTTTTGGTTCATTATCCTGTTGCAGTGCCAAACCCTTGCCAATTAAACGCATTCCAAAAGGTTTTGCGTGTATTGAAAATGTTGTGGTACTGCTATTTTTTTCTTCTTCTTTATTCTCTATATTTTTACAATGTCATCTGTTGTATTGCCTCCAAAACAACCCAGACCATCATTGAACCATTTTCATGCTTCATTGTAGGGGATATGCATTGAGATGTCTTGCGTTCTCCTTTCATATGTCTGACAAACCTGCGACGTTTTGTGCCAAGAGTTCAAATTGTGATTCGTCGTAAACAACACATTCTGCCACTGGTCAACAGTCCACTTCAGGTGCTTTTCTGTTTTGTTTTTGTTTTGCCCACTGCAGTCTCTTCTTTTTATTAGGAGCCCTCAGTAATGGTTTCTTAGCAGCAATACATCTCTTTAAGCCTGCATCCTGAAGTCTTCTTTGTATTGTCACATTCACAGGTTCTTCCTCAACTGGTTGATTTTGCTTCCAGTATGGGTGCTGTTTTGAAGCGATCACCATTACAACTAAGTATTTGTCTTCAATTTCAAAGTCACTTTAGGTCTCCCATCATCCCATTTCTCTCAATGGGATGGACATACCCACCGCGACTTCTGTAAGTTACCTCGGCCTTATCTTGGACAGCCGGCTTACTTGGGGTACCCACCTCTCCAGTCTAGTGCAGAGGATTCGTCATCGCATCCGTGACGTCCATCATCTTGTGTCCGGTTCCTCGCCATTGCCTTTGCGGTACAAACGTCTTGTCTACACCTCCTTAATTCGACCCATGTGGCAATATAGCTGTGCTATATGGGGTTCTGCCGCCGCTCCGTCGCAGACCTTCAAACTACAGCGCACACAGAACCGTTTTCTCTTACAAAAGTTTATTCTTCTATCTACTTCATTCTTAATCAAAGGAAAACATTAGCCGAAACGATAATTATATATATATATATATATATATATATATATATATATATATAATTGCTTTAACATCAATGGTCATATCGGGGGCTTCCACTTGTGAAACTGTAGGTCCAGAACATTAGGTTAAACTTTATATTACTAAACTCACGCACATTTACTCTCACATTCATACTTCCAGACTCTATGGGGATAGGGAATAATTGTGGTTAAAGAAAAATTCCCCGCCCCAGCCGGGAATCGAACCCGGGACCTTCGGGTGAGAAGTCAGCTCGCTGACCACTCAGCTCGCTGACCACTCGACCACGGAGACAGTCGAAACGATATTATTTCCGTGTACAAGGGGAATAAGCTTAAGCAATAGTCAAATCCTTTAAAAGCTGGTTGCTATGTAATAGAATAGAAATCCATTCTCGCTGCTTGACCAGAATGAAAAAAACTATGAATAAAGACTTCCCATTTGAGTAAAGTATATGTATTAGAATTTTAATTCTAAAACAAGCAATATTTCAGAAATGGTTAGCTCCACAACAAAAATATATACAAAATCCACTTTTTTGTGTAGTAAGATTTCGTCTATCTCTTACGGTCTACCAGTAATGCAAAATACTTTCAAAACGAAGAAGGCTTCAGCGGCCATTCCCAGAAAATTCAAGATATGCTTTTTATTCGTCAGCTACATATCTTTTAACAAAAATCTCTAGAGAAATTTTTTGAGCAAGTCGAAAATGTAGAAAAAAAATAAATTAAAAAAAAAACGTAAAGGGGAGTTTGGAGTGCAGAGAATTTTTTGAAAAAGTTTTGAGTAGCATCCTTGGAATATACTGAACTTATATACCAAGTGTAGTACTTGGCACACACGAACAAAGTTTTCTAAAAATACTATTTTTATTCAAGGATCCTCAAAACGTGTATTTTACATTAAATTTCCATATAGAATTTTTTAGTAGAATGCAACATCCTCTCTATCTGGACACTATGTATATTGTGCATGGCAGTGAAAGTAAAACTGAATGACGACTTCTCACATGAGAAAAGTATAAATATTGGAAATATTAAATTAAAAACAAAGAATATCTTGGAAATAGTTAACACTACAAAACATGTATTTGACATAACATGTGTTTTAACGACATCCACATTTTTGAGCTGTACTATTCTGTCTTAAGGTTTACCAATTAAGCAAAAGTCATCCGAAATGAAGATGGCTTTTGAGACTACTCCCGAGCGATTTTTGACAAAATCAAACATTTCGAAAAATATTGCTAACTTTTCGTTTTCAGTTATGCTAATCTCTCTCTCTCTCTCTCTCTCTCTCTCTCTCAGACACACACGGACCTTTTGCTACAAATATTTATTCAGAGGTCTCAAAAGCATGTATTTTGGTGAAATCTCGGTATCGAATTTTTGGGTGAAATGCAATAACTTTCCTACCTACTATGTAATTTGTAACTGGCAGAGAAAATAATATGCATAAAATTTGGCACAGCTATTTGAACATTAAATTCTGATATAATATTAACATTTCTAATTAATCACACTGAAATTATGGATTTTAGAAATTTCACACATGCATTTAATTTCCCTTATGAGAACTTTCTTATTTTCTCTAGCCCGTATGCACAATGTACTTAAAAGGATAGAGAAGATTCTGTATTCCACCCAACAATTCGAAGTCGAGATTTTACCGGAAATATGTTTTGAGGTCCTCTGAGCCCGAACAAAAGCAGCTTGTGAACAGCATAGCTCAAAAACGAAAAGACCGTTAAACACCAAACTTGGCATGTATCTTTGGATCTTCCAAGGATGCAACATGAAAATTTTCAAGAAAATCCCCCACCACAAACTACCCTTTACTTACATGGAAAAAGTTTTGAAAATTTTGTTTTGCTCAAAAAATGCTCTATTTCGATTAAAATATCATCATTACAAATAAAAGATATATTCTGGAATAGCCTCTCAAGACCTTTTTATTCTGGATGAGTTTAGCACAATTTTGTATAACGATTAAACCGTAAGAGATAGACAAAAACGCACTATACAAAAAATGTACATCGTTAAACCACATACTTTTTCATATACGCTTTTTATGTAGAGCTGACCTTTAGAGATATTTCTTGTTATTCGTTTAATTTTCAACTACTTAAACCTTTCTCAAATGAGAAGTGACGTTTCCATTTCTTTTGTTTTACTGTGGGCCATGCAAAGCGAACCGAACTTCAATTTTTTCACATAGGACCAGCTTTTAAAAGATTTAATTATCGAGTTAGACTAGTGTATTCCCTTATGTGCTTTATACTTACAAGAAAGAAAGTAATAATACAATTTCTACTAATGTTTATCTTGATCAGCGTGTCGTAGATGAAAGAATAATCTTTTGTGAGGAAAGTTGTTTGTGAAACAGCTGGAGAAAGTCATATGATTTTCTTGAATTTACAGTAGTTCAGTATTTGAAATATTCCACTCCAGATTCTTTTGCATTGCACATAGTGAAAGAATTTTAATATTTCAGGACATCTTAAGGTACATAAGTAGGTCATGCTTTTGCTCTCTAATTATTGACACTTAGATTTTGAGGTGAAAGTTGACCAAAAATTGTGAAAAATTAAACAATTTTATTTCAGAATAGGCTGATATAAATGCTAAACTTAAAGAAAATACATCGTTTTCTTCCGACTTGGCAAACTGTGAGTACCAATTAACGGCTGCTATAGATGGGTAGGCGCATGTTTATTAATGGGCACTACTAACTTACCTTATTTTCTCGCAAACTTTTTTCCATCAGTTTTCCATACTCAAAATGTTTCAAACGATGTAATTTTTTATTAATTGTCTCAAAATGTTTAAGCTTCCAATAAAACGCACAATAAAGAAAATGGCCATATTACTTTTTTAAAAATAATGCTTCAATTTAAACAAAATTATTAATTTGTGTGAAAAACCACAAGTTTTGGAGAGTACAAGTATTATTTTTCTACTTTAATGAGGGTTAATATAAAAAATTATGATACGATAGATTTATGTGTATATTCATTTACTGTAAATTTGTACTTTAATGTGAATATTTTGAAAAATGCATCCATCACGGGACTCAGTTTAAGTAGAACAATGAAATTAGGCAGTAAAATTATTATTTAAATAACCATGAAAGCTAGAACTTTTATATGTGGCAAAAAGAGCATTATTATTATTATTATTATTATTATTATTATTATTTTGTAGTTGACGCCCTTTAACCTGGCTGGTGAATGGAATGGATGAACTGATGCTCAAATGATGTCTGGTTCCATGGAACTTAAAGTTACTCGACATTCGTCTTCCCGAAAAAAACTTATACGGGTAACTTATCCTAAGCGAGATTCGAACTCGCGACCTGTGAATGTGAAGCAGACACGTTACCACCACATTACCCAGGCGGGCATCAGTAGATATCACTGTCCATAATAACTGGTACACATTTACACGTGAAAAAGTTGAGTGCGCAGGATGTATGTAGTGTGTTGCGGTGCTCTGCAATGCCGTATGCTGTGCTACAAGTTGCATGAGAAGGACCTTCATCTTTACATGTGATGCATGTGCAACCATCGACATACACCGGCAAAACATGCTACTGCTAAACTACCGAAAATATTTCTGATGCGTTCCATTCACATGACTTTCTCTGCCTATTCTGTAACGAGGTATTATTGCAAAAGTTTATACTATCTAAATGCTAATGGAGATAAAACAAACATTATCAAAATCATTCTATCACTTAGTTCCTTATAAGTAGAAAAGAAATAATGGAATACACCAGCTAAAGTGATAGTCAAGTCTTCTAAAAGCCAGTTGCATGTGATTGACATTGGCTCTCTTTGCATGGCGAGGAGTAAAACATAAGTAAAAAGAATGATAAATCTCCGTTTGAGGTAAATATTTTACAATTGAAACCAATAACAAGGAATATCTCGGAAATGGTTAACTCCACAACTCCCCCCACCCCAAATTACTCTTTACAAAGAAAAATGTTTGAACATTTTGATTTTCTCAAAAATGGATCTTAACGAATTTGATTAAGTACCGTATATATTAAAGAAATTTACATGCCAATCTCTCGGATTTACTGAGAATAGCCTCCTCTTCATTCTAAATTACTTCCTCATAACTGGTAAAACGTAAGAGATACAAAAAAACTACTACAAAAATCTGTGTTACACTCGCATGACTTTCTCTAGCTACTCTACAAACAAGCTTCTTACGAAAGATAATTATTCTTTGCTAATCGAGATAAACATTAGCAGAATTTTATTACTTAGTTCCTTATAAGTAGGATGGAACTAAGGGAATGCACTATGCTAAAGTGATAGTTAAATGTTTTAAAAGGCTGTCGTTATGCGATTGTCATTGCAAATCGCTTCTTTGCTTGACCAGGATTAGAACAAAAGAAAAACGGACACTTCCGTCTGAGAAAAGTATAAGTACTTCACAATTGCAACTAAAAACAAGGAATACCTCGAAAACGGCAAGCTCCACGAAGAAAATGTATGACAAAATTGTGATTTTAACAAGATCTACATTTTTTGTGTTGGATTGAGCCCATTGTTTTTGTCTATCTCTTACGGTTTACCAGTTAAGCCAAATTAAGCAAAATTCATCCAGAATAAACAGTCTTTAGAAGACATTCCCAGAAAATTCCAGTTATACATTTTATTTGTGATAGAAATGACTTTAATATGTGAGATTTTAATCAAAATCGTTAGAGCCATTTTTAAGAAAAACAAAATTTTCGAAAAATTTTCCATGTGAATGGTAGTTAGGGATTTTCTTGAAAACCTTCGTATCACACCTTCGAGAGAGACTAAACTTAAATACCAAGTTCGGTATTTAACCGTCTTTTCGTTTTGAGCTATGCTGTCCACGCGCACACGCACACAGACACACACACACACACATTCACACACGGACCCGTTTCTGAAAATGCTTTTTTTGGATTCAGGGCATCCGAATACATGTATATCCGGTGAAAACTCGACATTGAATATTTGGGTGGAATAAATACCTCTCTATCGCTATGTACATTGTACATACGGGCCTAGAGAAAGTAAAAATGAGGATCTCGTCAAAACTCACAATATATGTTGTGAAGGTAACTGTTTCCCAGATATTCTTCGTTATTAGTTTCAATTTTAAATTTCGTAAACTTTTCTCAGACGGGAAGTCCCCCATGTTTCTTTTGTCTAATTTCTGGCCAAGTAAAGAGCGAATTTCAATGATAATCACATAGCGACAACTTTTGAAAAATGTCACTATCGCTTTAGCTTTGTGTATTCCCTTAGTTCCCTTCTACTTATAAGGAACTAAGTAATATGATTATTTCTGCTAATGTTTATCTCAATTAGCATAAAGTAGAAAGAAGAATAAGCGTTTGTAAGAAGTTTGTTTGTAGAATAGATAGAGAAAGTCATGTGAATGGAACACATTTTTTTTTTAAATCAGTTACATCTTCTAACCAAAGCCAGGAGTAGCCAATACCTATTATATATGTATAGGACGCAGACATTTTATGCAGGCATCATATTTGTTAAAAGTGTTTCACATATGTTATGAGTTGATTGTCCTAGCATTAAAATGAATGTGTAAAGTACTTTGTATATACAATGACATGCATAAAATGGTTCATTCCCTTAGATCGCAGTAAGTTTGCCCCTTCGTAGGATTCCCCTCAGGCAACTAAACCTTGACTTCACTCAGTAGGTATTAATAATTTGATTAACCTGAAGAACAATTCAGGAATACAAAAACGAACCGATTAACACTGTTGTAATAGAAATGAAATAAAAGGATGGTTAGGATACTATCTGTATGAAAATTTTGCTGCGAAAGACTAGATCAATACAATATAATTTGGTCTTCCACAACAACTGGCGAGGAAGTATTTGCATGCGTCTTAAAACTGAATGACAGCTATATACATTTATATGAGAGTCTCCATCAGCGACGTGGAGACGAAGGTTAAAGTTACTGTCGCCAACAAACACGATAAGAAAACTGACATTAGTAAACAGTAATGCAGAACGAACATACAAGCTTCAAGTGAATTAAAATAACAAAATACAAAGATTTACCAATTTTCGTCCTTATTTCTATTATTTCTGTTTCATTATATTATATTTTTGCGCCAAAAGAAGAAGCTTTATTTTATTGGTACTCCGCTAATAAAAACATGAGCGATTAACTTGTAAAGTTGCCCTTCGGTTGTTGGGCCGATTTGGGGGAAGGTAAAGTCCCTGTTAATCCTGTGGCTAAAATGATGCTTAAGATGTGAGTCCCCACTGCTTTTGTTTTTAGTACTAACATAATAGCTGTGTTCCTTTAGTTGTCATTTATTATGAACGTCACCATGCATTTCATTTTATGGACAATTTGGCCAAAATAATTGTGGCACAGTTCTTCAATTCTGGAACATTGTACGCCAGCATGATTAAGCGTTAACCAAAGAAAAAATATGATGTGTTCCAATCTCATGAATTTCTCTAAGTGTTCTGCGAAAAAAAATGTTCTTCAAAAGGTTATTCTTTTATCTACATCATGTTAATCGAGGTAAACATTAGCAGAATTGATCTTATTCGTTGCATCTTTGTAAGTAGAAGGGAAATAAGGGAATGCACTAGACTAAATTGATAGTCAAATCTTCTAAACGCCAGCCCCTGTGTGAAGCAATTGAAATTCGGCTCTCATTACCTACCAGGAGTAAAATAACCGAGATGCGAAAATAAAGATGACTTCCCATTTGAGAAAAGTTTAAGTAGCTTAACATTGAAACCAATAGCACGGTATATCTCGGAAACGGTTGCCTGTATAAAAAATAAAAAAGTATATGGCATAAATTGTGTGTTTTAACAAGATTCACGTTTTTTGTGTATTAGTTATACACAATTCATTCAGAATGAAGAGGTCTTCTGAGGCTATTTCCAGAAAATACAGGATATACATTTTGTTTGTCATAAACATATAGTATTTTAATCAAAATCGTTAGAACCATTTTTGAGCAAGTCGAAATTTTAGAAAAATATTCCATGTAGGTAAGGGAGTTGGAGATGGGTGAATTTTCTTAAAATCCTGGTGTCCCATCCTTGAAAGATATCTACTGAACTCAAACACCAAGTTTAGCATTTAACCGACTTTTCATTTTTGAGTTATGCTGCCCCCCCCACACACAGAGGTTTTTGTCTTTTTTTTTTTTTTTTTTTTTTTTTTTTTTTTAATATATATATAGAGGATCCTAAAAATATATTTCCGGTGAAATCTCTGTATCGAAATTTTTAGTGGAATATAATACCTTCTTTATCTACTATTTACATAAGTGCTACAGAAAGTAAAAGATTGGGAGAGGCTGTTATAAAATAACAAGCAGCTTAAGAAACAAGCTTGCAAATAAAATGTACGTACATTCCCCCATGCATTGCATGTTATACTAACACTGATGGCATCATTGTTAAGATACGTCGATATAATAAGGCCTGTGAAACAACCCTCATATAATCGTACAAAGGCACAACTAACAGCAGAAGTAGTATTTACGCATGACAGCTGTGTTGCAATCGAACAGGGTAAAAGAAATGATGCAATGATACATCGCGTGAGCAACCAGGTGGGGAATATTTCAATACCAAACATAGCGGGTATACCAAAACCAGAAAGTTGCAGGGAATACTTCCATTAGTACAATGTGTACATATATGCATAAATTATTAGTCGATGGCAAGCATAATGAGGCTAATTACATCAGTAATGCAGTAGTTCATTCACACAGTATACGTAACAAGAACAAATTGCATATAACTTCTCATAAATCAAAACTATTTGAAACATGTTAAAACAGCTTAAAACTATAAAATGAATTATTACTTGTATTTAAAGAACATTACTTTGCCAATCAATTTAAAATAGAAGTATTCAACATTTTAAAATAAAATCAGTTCTATTCTGTGAATGAATATTTAGAGAATTGTATTAGCAAAACATAAATTAATATTTCTTGTCTTATATTTCATGTTACTACAAGCAGAGGTTAATGACAGAATTATCTCGAAGCTTCTTGAACATATTGAGGACGACTGAACCGACGATTTTGACTAAACCTACAAAAATGTATTGCTTAGAATAAATGTATCCAAATTATGTACATATTATATTATTTTTACTTTCTCTACACAGTACACAGTACGTAGGTAGAGAAAGTATTGCACTCCAAGCAAAAATTCGGTACCGAGATTACACCGAAAATACACGTTTCAGGGTCCCCTGTATCCAAAAAAGGATATTTAGAAAAATGTCAGTGTGTCTTTAAACACGATAACACAAAAACGAAAAGGCGGTAAAATACATAACTTGGTATTTAAGTTTATCTCCCAAGGGTGCGACACGAAAATGTTCAAGAAAATCCCACCACCCCCAACTACCCTTTACATGGAAACATTTTTGAAAATTTTGATTTTCTTAAAAATGGCTCTAACGATTTTGATTAAAATATCGTATATTTAAGATAATTACCTGAAACAAATGTACATCTTGAATTTTCTGGGAATAGCCTCTGAAGACTATTCTGGATGAATTTTACGGATTTTTGCATAACTGCTAAACCGTAAGATGGACAAAAACTTACCACACAGAAAATGTAGAGCACATTAAAATACACAGGTTATGTTATATACATTTTTTTTGTGGAGTTGGTCGTTTTTAAGACATTCCTTGTTTTTAGTTTCAGCTTTGAAAAACATACCTTTCCCATACAAGAAGTTGTCAACTCCTGTCCATACAAACAAAGGGACTTCAGTAACATAGTACCCAGCTTTTGATTATCACTTTAACCGGTAGTAGTCCCTTATTTCGCTTCTACTTACGAGAAAGCAAGTAATAATACTATTTCTGCTAATTTTTTCTTGATTAGCATGAAGTAAACATACAGAAACATAACTTTTTAACAATAATTTGTTGTAAAGATGTACAGAAAGTCATGTGAATGGAACACATCAGTTGTTTTCGTTGATTTGACCATTTTTGAGGTATTCCTTGTTGGTTTCAGTTTTAAAATACTTAACTTTTCTCATAGGGAATATATCAACTTCTGAAAATGAAAAGAAACAGATTGCAATCGCATGGCAATCGGCTTTTAAAAGATTTGACTATCAGTTTAGCATAGTATATTCGTTTATTTCCTTTATTTGCATATAAGAAAACAAGTAATACACCGTTTCTGTTAATGTTTATCTCGGTTAATATGAAGTAGACAGAAGAATAAGCGTTTTAATTTGTTACAAATATGTACAGAAAGTCATGTGAATAGGCAGGTCAAATTTTTTATATTCCTTGACATTACTTGTAGCTCTTGTAAGATCGAAGCTAATAAATAAATGGAAATCTAAAATGTTAAACAGAGATTCATAAGGAGAGGAACTTCAGAGCTATTCGATCAAATACTGCGTAAGTGGTTGCAGATTGGAGATTCAGTTTCCCTACTTTTCCGAAACTATGCTACCTGAAGATTACTATTACCTCCATTTACCAAAATTTAGCTTCTCATCTGCAAAATATGTTTTATTACTTTCTCTAGCCCCGTATGTACAATGTACATAGGGATAGAGAAGTATTGCATTCCACCCAAGAATTCGATGTCGAGATTTCACCGGAAATACATGTTTTAGGACACCCTGTATCCATAAAAAGCATTTTCAGGAAAAGGTCCGTGTGTGTGTGTGTGTGTGTGTGTGTGTGTGTGTGTGTGTGTGTGTGTCCGTGTGTCTGTGAACACGATAACTCAAAAACGAATAGTAGCTAAAGTACCAAACCTGGTATTTAAGTTTAGTATCTTCCAGGGATCCGATACGAAGATTTTGAGAATAATCCCCCCATCCCAAACTACCCTTTACATGGAACTTTTTTCGAAAAACTTGATATTCTTAAAAATGGCTCTAACGATTTTGATTAAAATATCGTATATTAAAGATATTTACCTGACAAATAAAATGTATATCTTGAATTTTCTGGGAATAGCTTCTGAAGACCTGTTTATTCTGGATGGATTTTGCTTAATTTGCCATAACTAGTAAACCGTAAGAGATAGACAAAAACTTACTGTACAAAAAAAGTAGTTTTTTTTTTTTTTTTTTTTTTTAAATACACAACTTATGTCATATACATTTTTCTCGTGGAGCTTACCGTTTTCGAGGTACTTATTGTTATTAGTTTCAGTTGTGAAGTACTTATACTTTTCTTAGACGGGAGTGTCCGTTTTCCTTTTGTTCTACTCCTGGCCAAGAAAAGAAGCGATTTGTAATGACAATCACCTAACGACAGCTTTTATAAAATTTGACTATTGGTTTAGCCTAGTGTATTCCCTTATTTTCTTTCTACTTCTACGGAACTAAGTAATAAGAACATTGGGCTAATGAGTACCTCGATTAGCAAGGTGCAGAAAGAAGAATAATCTTATGTAAGAAGTTTGTAGAAGAGCTAGAGAAAGTCATGTGAGTGTAACACATCAGATTTTTTTTTTCGTTAGTTCTTACTAGATCCCATGAAGGAAAGTCTGATGTGTTCCATTCACATAACTTTCTTACACTGTTCCATATACAAACCATTCTTACAAAAGCTTATTCTTTTATCCATCATGCTAATCGAGATAAACATTAGCGCAATTGGTCTTATTACTTACATCATTGTAGGTAGAAGGGAAGCAAAGGAATAGGTACATTAAGCGATTGTTAAATCTTTTAAAGCTGGTCGCTATGTGAAACAGTTGAGTTTCGATTCGCTTTGCACGGTCTCGTTTGAGAAAAGTGAGGTAGTTTAAAACTGAAACCAAAAACAAGGAATATCTCAAAAACGGCCAACTCTACAAGAAACATATGCCTATGACATAAATTATGTATTTTAACGAGATCTACATGTTTTGTGTTTTAAGTTTCCGTCCTTCTCTTACGGTTTAACTGTTATGCAAATTCTGCAAAACTCATTCAGAATAAAGAGGTCCTCACAGGCTATTCCTAGAAAATTCAAAATATATATGTTATTTGTGATGTATATATCTAAAATATGCGATAAATTTAATCAAAATTGTTACCGTCTTTTTTGAGAAAAATAAAATATTAAAAAAAAGTCAAATTCAAGGGTAGTTTGTAGTTTTTTTTTTTTTAATCTGCGTTGCATCCTTGGAAGATAAATACCAAGTTTGGTTTTTAACGGTCTTTTTTGAGCTTTGCTGTCCACAGACACACAGATATATGCAGATACACGCGCGCGCGGACCTTTTCTTATTTTTTTTACTCGGGGGGTCTCAAAACATACTTCCGGTGAAACCTTGACATTGCAGTTTTGGGTGTAGTACAATAAATGTTTTCTCTAGCTATGTAGTTTGTATGCACATACGTGCTAGAGAAAGTACAAATAGTACCATTAATGTTATAAATATTTCCAATTCAAAATCTTAGCAGCATAAATTATTTCACATAATTTTTACGTAGTGTGTGGTTAGACAAATCGCAAGACCAATACAAGATAGAAAAGCAGTAATAAAATAAATAAAAACATAGATACTTCTATCTGATTATAACCCATACTATTTTTTTGGAATGACTATATACCACTGAGCTACTCTGAACCTTCATGAAGAGAGACTTTTAAATATTACTGTAGTCTATGATGTCGCTTCGTAATTTACTTATATGTTACGGCCTTTTTAAACGACTTTAATTCATGCGTTTACTAGTGTATCAAGCCATTCACTTAAAAGCTCATATTTTTCTGTAGCTGCAAAAAAGTCTTAAGAACTATCCTTTTTTTCTAGTGACGTTTATAGCTTATAAAAGGCTCAAACAAGATTGATAGTCGTTCATGTTCACTTTGAACTTCGAAAATTGCAGATATGACAACAACAATCTGATGTGTTATAGTCACATGACTTTTTCTAGCTGCTCTACAAACTTCTTACAAAAGATTATTTTTTTCCTACACAATTTTATCGAGATAAACTTTAGCAGAATGTTCTTATTATTTAGTTTCTTATAAGTGAAAGAGAACTAAGGGAATGCGCTATGCTAAAATGACAGTCAAATGTTTTAAAAGCTGTCGTCATGCTATTGCCATTGGAAATAGCTTCTTTGCTTGGCCAGGAGTAGAACTAAAAGAATAAAAAAAAGAGGAAAAAAAAAAAAAAAGACGGACACTTCCAGTCTGAGAAAAGTTTAAGTAATTTACACTAGAAACTAATATCTCAAAATTGTTTCCATGTTTCCATGTAAAGGGTAGTTAGAGATGGTGGATTTCCTTGAAAATCTTTGTGTGGCATCCTTGGTATTTAACCGTCTTTTCGCTTTTGAGCTATGCTGTCCACAGACACACACAGACAGACAGACGGACAAACAGATACACAGGACCTTTTTCTGAAAATGTTTTTTTTTTATTCAGGGGGTTCTAAAGCTTGTATTTCCGGTGAAATCTAGGTATCGAATTTTAGGGTGGAATACAATACCTTCTCTATCCACTAAGTGCGTTGTAATACGGGGCTAGAGAAAGTAAAAATTGTACGAGTGGTCATAAAGAATTTCCGCATTTTGCTCTCTGAATTTTAAGGACAGTTAGAAAACCAACATTTTCGGCATTACCGACCTAAAATTCTTCGCATCTGTTTAGGTATAACCTAGAAATAAACATTATTTATGATTTCCACTTAAAATATGTAACAGGGAGAATGGTTTGCTTTTATTTAGGCCTTTATTTTATTATTGAACAGTTACACAAGTACACCAATGCTTAAGCCCATATTTATTTGCACTGATAATCAAAATAGTATCCCTCCCAACTTCCAGAATCACAAAATGTTAAATTAATAAAACTGTCTTCTATAATAGCACGAGTGCTGACAGTTTTTACTTTCTCTACACGTACATAGTGTATAGAGAAGGTATTGTAATGCACCCAAAAATTCGATACCGAGATTTCAACGAAAATACGTGTTTTGGTTTCCCCTGAATACAAAAAAAGTATTTTAAAACAGGTCCGTGTGTGTGTGTGTGTGTGTGTGTGTGTGTGTGTGTGTGTGTGGACAGCATAGTTCAAAAACGAAAAGACCGTTTAAGTTTGGTATCTTCCAAGGATGCGAAACGAAGATTTTCAAGAAAATTCCCCTTCCCCCGCCCCCAAATACCTTCAACATGGAAAATTTTTCGAAAATTTTGATTTTTTCAAAAATGGCTCTAATGAATTGGATTGAAATATCACATATTAAAGATATTTACTTACAAATAAAATGTATATCTTGAATTTTCTGGAAATAGCCTCTGAAGAATACTTTATACTGGATGAATTTTACGGAATTTTTCATAACTGGTAAACCGTAAGAGATAGACAAAAACTTAACACACAGAAAATGTAGAGCTTGTTAAAACACAATGTTTATGTTATATACATTTTTTTCGTGGAGTAGGTCATTCCTTTTTAGGTATTCCTTGTTATTGGTTTCAGCTTTAAAATACTTATACTTTTCTCATATGGGAATTTGTCAACTCCTGTCCATACAGACAAAGAAACTTCAATTGCATAGCAACTAGCTTTTAACTGTCACATTAACCTACGGTACTCCCTTATTTCGCTTCTACTTGCATGGAAGCAAGTAATAAGAAGACTTCTGCTATTTTTTTCTCGATTAGCCTGAAGTAAATATAAGCATAAGCTTTTTAACAATAATTTGTTGCAGACATGTAGAGTAAGTCATGTGAATGGAACGCATAAGGTAATCATCATTACAAGTACAATTTTGAAAGCTCAATTAGATTATCTAAGAAAAACTATAAGCAAAAAGGGAATTCGATAAGATATTACAATGTCAGAACGTTGCAATTCTTTGTACTTTTAGTATACTCCATGAGCTGAGCTATAAAATCTTTTTGTTTCCTTTTGCTATTGTGCAGCATTAAATCTTTTACCACTTCTGTTACATTTTGAATCAGTAGATCATCAAATCGCTATGTTTACAGTTTGTACCATCTACCAATAGCGAACATAAAAATACACGAGATGCCGAATCGAAGTGAGATAATGGAAATAAATATCAATGTATAAGAGAAAAAACCATTATATCTTAGTTTTGATCACATCGAGCTTTAAAACTATTGATTAAATTCGATGTTGATTGATGAACAAAGCATCAATGAGACTGTACACCGGTTGAAAGGTGCTCGTCTGTAACTATGAGAATTATTAATGAATAATTTTAATGACATGAACACCAGCTTATGTGGGCTTTTTGTTTTTTTGTTTTGTTTTTTTTTATGGTTGACCTAGTAATTTTCAATACGGGTAATTAGTTAGTCCATGGGATTTTTTTCTTTTTTCTTTTTTAATGTATTGCTGTAAACACGTGGAAAAAAATTTAAGTCAAATATTCAAGGTGTATAAAGGTTGTTACTGCAAATGCATATCTGCAACGCAAATAAAAAGCTAATTGTTTCCTAAGGTAACTACAGAAAGGATAAAAATATGCCTTATATATTAGGGAGTTTTGAAACAAACTCTGAACCTGATGCTGCAAAGTTAGATATTCTTCAAAAGTCTCCGTTGACAATGCAAAGATTACGGCACTTTAAAGTCATTATATAGCGACACGCTCTCAAAAGATTTTACTATCGTTTAAAGCCGACTGCATTTCCTTAATCCGTGTACAAGAAAATGTGTAATAAAATCTTTGCAAATTGTTATCTTGGTCGACTGAGATAGAAGAATAAGCACTGAAAGAATAGTTGTACAAGAGCGGGAAGAGAAATCTGTGTGAGTGCAGCACTTTAGAGCTTTTTAAACAAAGAAACTACGTAGCATAGTGCTCCATATGCTATGAAAATTTTTGAACTAATTCTAGAAATGCGTGCTGCAAAAGAGGTGGCCTGCGCTAGCTGATATTCAAAATCGTAACTTTGACAATACGATGTACTAAAAACTTAATAAGTAGAAGGGAGGCTCGCGTTTAGTTATGTAAACACAAAACTCCTGAGAAGGGGAGGAAAACTTATTAGCGGTATTTTGGAGGCAAAGAAACACTCTCTTCTTGGCAAAGATGGTAGTTAGGACCAAAGTGATCTACTTATAGAACATTGTATACTTTCTAAATATTTTCTACTTCCGTAGTAAACCAGCGCTGTCAGTTAATCTTTTATTAAGTCCCTTCAAGCAAGCTTAAATATCTCTACTTCTAATTAACGGAGACTAAAACGTATTATATGTTTATTCAATACAAATTTAACCATATCAATTTACAAAACAACTTCTTATACTCTCACCAGAATAAAAAAAAAAAAAAAAAAAAAATCTGATGTGTTCCATTCACACTCCTTTCTCTAGCTGTTCCACAAACAACTTTTCTTACAAAAGATTATTCTTTTATTTACATCATGATACTCAAAATAAACATTGCCAAAACTGGTCTTATTACCTGCTTCTTTGCAAGTTGAAGGGAAATAAGGGAATGAAAAGCTAAAGTGATAGTCAGATCTTTTAAATGCCGGTCGCTAAGTGAAGCAATAGAAATTCGGTTCTCTTTGCTTTCTAGGAGTAAACAAAAGAAAAGAAAGATGTTTCCCGTTTGAGAAAAGTTTTAAGTACCTTTAAACTGAACCCAATAACTCGGAATATCGCGAAAACAGTTAAATCAATATATAGATATATAACATATTTTGTGTGTTTTAATGAGATCTACAATTTTATGTAGTAAGATTTCGTCATCTCTTACGGTTTACCAGTTACACAAAAGTTATACAAAACTCACCCAGAATGATATCTTATGAGATTTCATGCCTACTTGAAAGCCTCAGAATATTGCTGCTTACACATTCATTCCATATGGCTCAAAGAAAGACAAGAGACAGCAGATAAATGAAAGTACAAACGTTGACATATGTTGTTAATCTCAAGTGTGATCCGACTTTTTACATTCTCAGTAAAAAATATTAATACGTTTGTATTACAAGCACTTAATGTTATCTGTACCCATTTCACATTGATTTAAAAATCTCAGAGACTTGCCACTATCAGTGTCAACTCAGTATTTTGTTTCTAAATACAGATTCACAGTTCTGATGGTTTCCCATAACAGCGTGCGTGTTACAATTATTTACAGTTGTACAGGTTATTCATAATGTGACTGTAAATGCAAACATTGCGCTACATTTTACATGCATCTGTATTGTGTTCAAATGATACAATTTCATTGGCAACAGTTATGCTCTAAAAATAACCTTTAAAACCATAAACACTTTAGACGGTTCTCTATAAAAGCTACCTTTAAATTTGAATCTATTTCAAGAAATTTAATTGTGGTTGGTTATTGAAAATATCAAATATTAAATAATTTCTTATGGAAACAATTTTGTAAATATTCGTAATTATTAGGGAGTGTCCCCTCTTAACTGCCCTTAATTCTGCAAAAATAACATTTAAAAGAAATATGTGTAAAAATAAAAAAGTCTGTAATATGTTGACAATATTCACTCTCCATATCATTTTATGTAAACTCGCACCTCCGCCCGTGCAGCAGCTGTCTTTTCTTTCTTTTTTCTGAGGGGGAGGAAGATTTCCCTTATAAACTACTCTTAATTATGTACCCATTTCAGCCACGCATAAAATGAATAACATATTTTTTCTGATTCTTATACATCATATTTCAACTACGCAGGTGCTAGTGGTGTTTGTCTTAACATTGTAAATACAAGCTAATTTTTATTTGTACAGATTTCGCAGTAAACAAAGCACCTATAAATAACCTACAAAAACTTTCTATAGATCTCTCCTGAGAAAAGTAAAATAAATGCACAAAAGCATGAAAATTAAAAAATCCAGGCTGAAAACGGTGATAGATGGAATACTTTAAACGCTGACAAATCCCAAGAAATACACATGAGTAATTTGAGATTTAAAAATAAAAATATTACTCATTGCAGCATACTGCTTACTGTTATATACTTGAATGAATGCAGCTTTAAATTTATATGACATTGAAAAACAAAATTTTCACCTCAAACATGTAAGTAGAAAAATTATTCACAAAAATAAAAATATATTTATGTTGTTTTCTTTCACCCAATATCACTTGCTTTAAAATGCATAAATTTTAACGAATTTATTTTCCTCGAATAGGCAAATGTAGAACACACCTATGGTAATTTGCTATTTTGGGTGTTTCTTGTTTAGAGGAAATTCAAGCTATATTATAATATATCCAGATGGGAATAACAAGCTTTCTTTGGTAAATAGGGAAAGTTAAGACAAACAACATAACACAACGCATGCAGACAGTTTTTAATTTCTCTACACGTACTATGTGCATAATATATAGAGAAGGTATTGCACACCACCCATTCGATACTAGATTTCACCGGAAATATATGTTTTAGGTATTTAAGTTTAGTATCTTCCAAGGATGCGACACGAAGATCTTGAGAAAAATCCCCCCACCTCAAACTACCCTTTACATGGAATTTTTTTCGAAATATTTGATTTTCTCAAAAATGGCTATAGCGATTTTGATTAAAACAGCGTACATTAAACATATTTGTCAAATAAAATGTAAATCTTGAATTTTCTGGGAGTAGACTCTGAAGACTGCTTTATTCTGAATGAATTTTACGGAATTTTGCATAAATGCTAAACCGTAAGAGATGGACAAAAAGTTAGCACACAAAAATGTAGAGCGCATTAAAACACACAATTTATGTTATAAACATTTTTTTCTTGAGTTGATCGCTTTTAAGATATTCCTGCTTATTGGTTTCAGCTTTAAAAACTTGCTTTTCTCATACAGGAATTTGTCACCTCTTGTCCATACAAACACAGAACTTCAGTCACATAGCAACCAGCTTTTGGCCATCACTTTAACCTATGGTACTCCCTTATTTCGCTTCTACTTACAAGGAAGAAAGTAATAAGACTATTCCTGCTAATTTTTTCTCGATTAGCATGAAGTAAATTGAAGCATTAGCTTTTTAATAATAAGTTGTTGAGTAGCTGTAGAGAAAATTCATGAGAATGGAACACGTCAGATTTTTTCTTTATTTTTACTGCTGAGCTTTAACCATGAACATATTTAAATCTTAATTTTAAAAAGCACCTCACATGTTTCTTTGAGGTTTTCAAGGGAACCGCCCCCTCTCCGTATCCCTACGCCCATGATGTACACCTTTTCGCACATATGGTAGCCCTGGCTCGAGATAAAAATGCCACGCCAGCTATCTACACTTGACACATCGACGTACGCACTCAATGATCAACATCCACTCATTAAGGCAAGTGTGTATGTGTGGGGAGAGCCACACTATGTAAATACTCACTCTTGACTGCTACTATATTTACGTCTGATGTAAACAAAAGACTCACGCCATTGTCGCACGCGTCGTATGCAGAAAACAACGGAAACACCCAATTTTCGCCGCAGCGCCAGACAAAGGAATGTGTGAACACTTAACACAGCAGGTTTTACTCACTCGTTCTTGATATTTTCGCCCTGCAAAGGCGAATTAGGGACGCTACCGTGGATCCCATATCGTCCACGCGACTACCTCGACATCCAAGGAAGGGACAGAACACCTGGAGAACGGTGGTACAACACGGAAGGCGTCCCTTTGCCTTTCAGCGGTGCATTTTAGGCCGTTTTGCAGCGTGATGTGGGCATTTTCTCAGAGAGGGCCGTCCATATTGAATACTGACATCACTGTCCAACTTGTTGCCAGACGCACGGCGTCGGCGTCGATGGCGTCGCCTTGTGACGTCACTTCCACGTTCAGTAGCCGCGCATATCCAAACCTCGGGCAATTCTCTCCTCCATTCACAGCAAGCAGGAAACTCGTAAGGTATTTCCCCTCAGGGCAGTTGGGCTATCCTGCCCATAGCTATCTACCGTTTGCGAATAAAAACATATCATCAGTACAAATTAACTCTTCACGCAGAAGTTTTACTGAGACATGTCTGGTTTGGAGCTAATATACGAGCTGGAAATAAAGTGGGGAAATATTAAAAAAATCTCGCAAAATATGAATGAAAATATATACAATATATGAATGAAAAAAGGAGATTCTCTTTTAAAATGTTTAAAATACGAAATTAGGATTATTTATTTTATTAAAACAACCTGAGAGCACACATCGCACTTTACACAGTGCCAAAGTATACAGTAAAATTAACACTTAAAATCTTGTGAAAGGATATGAATATTATATATTTATTTTATTAAATGTCATGATAAGGGCCAACTAGAGACACATTTTATAAATTGATTCTTGCCAAGAAGAAATACCTGGTGTAGAAACTTATTGACTGTTTTAATAGACATGAATTCTTAAGTTCTTGTGGGTTTTACTTTGCCTTAGGAAGTAGAAACTGTATTTGTTATCCTATAGAAGTGTAGGTGATTTCTCAACAAAAGTATGACGTGTTTCATTTGCATGATTTCTCTACCTTCTACAAACAAACCATTCTTAAAAAGAATTATTCGCTTATCGGTGTCATGCTGAGATAAACAGTAGCATAACTTGTCTTATTACTTACTCCCTAGTAACCAGAAGGGAAATAAGGGAATTTACTAGGCTAAAGCTATGACTAAATTTTTAAAAAGCTATCAATATATAAAATAATTGAAAATCGGTTTTCTTTGCATGGCTAGGACTAAAACAAAAGAGCTATGAAACGAAAACTTATTTTTCGTTTGAGAAAAGTTTAAGTAGTTTAAAATGACACAAATAACAATGAATATATATCTCGGAAACTGTTATCTTTAAAAAAAATGACATAAATTGTGTAATTTAACGGTCCTATTACTTAGTTCTTTATAAGAAGAAGGGAAAATACTAGGCTAAACCGACAGTCTAATGTTTTAAATTATGGTTATTGGATTGAAATATATTTCTTTGCATGGATAGGAGCCATTTTTGAGAAAATATACAATTTCGACTTTTTTTCAATGTGAAAATTTTTTTCAATGTGTCTTCGTGTCGCATACCTGGAAGATACTAAACTTAAGTAAGAAGTTTGGTATTTACACACACACACACACAGACGCACACATCCGCGCGCGGACCTTTTATTGGATACAGGGACCCTAAAAGGTTTATTTCCGGTGAAATTTCGATAAAGAATTTTGGGTGGAAAGCAATACCTTCTCTACACACTATGTACATAGGACGTGTAGAGAAAGTAAAAATATAAATGACAAATTGGATGTTTTAAGAAGATAACTCTTCGTATTTTAACAATGTTCCACTTAAAGAATAGTTTAGGGTGAGGAATTTCCTGCAACATTTTTGTGTCGCATCCTTGAAAAATTTAATATCCATGCAATACTATTAATAAAGCAACTTCACCTACTCGATTTGATAAATCAGTTAATATACCAGCATTATAAGACTTAACATTTTGATAATTAATAACTAAATTATAAGAAACTAATTCTAAACACGTTTGGTATTTAACGCACTTCAGTTCTTGAGCTATGCTATTTACACACACACATACACGCCCGCGCAAACACACAACATGAATTTGATGTGCTTCGGCTCCCCGAATATGCTGTAAACATAAAAAGTTCTAAAATTCTAAGCGGGAACAGCAATATGAGGGTACTATGTTGACTGGATCTAAACTCCGCCAAACTACAGAAACAAAGAGATTCTTCAGCTCAGTGTTTTATCTCAATGACTTTGTTTTAATAAACAATCCAAAGAAAGCTTTACCAAACAAATATCAAGTCATGTTTATGGCTGGAAAACGTCCAAGGAACCTGGCTGGTTTCAGCTGTTAACACATGCAAACGGCCTGTAATAATTTCAACATCAGTATTTTGGTATTCTTGTGTAAAGGCTGTTTCCTAGTCGGATCCGTTTAACTTGTGTTCTAGGAACATAAACATGATCTTCAGCATCTCCAACTGGTTATATTAATCTCCTGACCTAAATAGCGTCTAAACATTGTGGGTGGTTTTGGATCACTTCCCCGCTGAAGCAACTACAGGTCATTTTGATGCGTAATGAACATACATTTTTTTTAAGATTATTCAGAACTCGCATTCACACGATACAAATTCTATTACAGAATGATATGTTAGCCAAAATCATTAATCCTTGTATATGGAGTTCTTTCCCTTCTTCTTGAGAAGACAGAGTTGCTAAAAAAACAGCCATGCATACTTAAACATAGTAGTCCTCTTACATGTAGATATGTAGTCCTCTGAATTATGTAGACGCAGAATATTAATGACAATTTGTTTCATGATACGTCTGCTTTGCTCATTACATCATAATCAAGTAAACCAGCCTTCTTTTAAACGAAAACAGTAGTTACACGTATTCCGAAAACATTGTTCTTATTAAATTGTTATATTAATACTATTAAGCTAATTGCAATTTCGAACAATATTAAATCTGCCAACATAGTTTCAGAAAAGGCCTTTCTTGTGTGGACTGTATATTTAACGATATATATGTTTGTATTTAGATATTTTTGTAGTAAATTTTTATCTACCTGTTAGGGTTTACCAGTTATGCAAAAGTCATCCAGATAATCTTCAGAAGCTATTCATAGAAAATTCAAGATATACATTTCCTTTGTCACGAAAATGTCTTACACATAATGAATTTTAATCAAAATACAACACACAGACAATCACACGGACATTTTAATAAAAAACAAGATAAACGTTAGCAGAAACGGTCAAGTTAACAAGTTCCCGTATGAGAAAAATTTTAAATATTTAAAATTGAAACTAATAACAAGGTATATCTCGAAAATGGTCACCTGCACGTAAAATAAATCTGGTGTGTTCTATTCACATCAGTCTTGGTTAGCATGAAGTATATGGAAGAATAAATTTACTAACAATAATCTGTTAGAGAGATACATGAAAGTCTTGTGAATGGAACATATCGGATGTTTTCAAAGCGGCTCCAACGATTTTGATAAAAATATGATTTAAGATATATATTCGAATTTACGATGAATACCTGGAAGTCCTCCTCATCCTGATGAATTGTGTTTGATAGCGCAAAAATTATAAACTATAAGAGATAGACAAAAGCTCACTATACGAAAAATATAAAGCTCATCAAAACCACAATCTAAGCTAATTTTTGGCGGCATTACCTATTTTCCAAACATTCGCCTGAATTGAAATTCTTGGACACCATTCTCTAACGAGTTTTGAATTTCAAAGCCAGTAAATTGCGACCAGTTGCAAAACACCGGGCGCCGTATATCTACAATGAAACAGCAACAAGGTCATTTTTGCAAATGAACTGGACGATCAAAACGTAACATTTTCTCAATTAAAAAAAAATATATATATCTGATGTGTTCCATTCACATGACTTCCTCTACATCACGCAACAAATTATTCTTAAAAAGCTTATGCTTCTATTTAATTCATGCTAATCGAGAAAACATTAGCAGAAATAGTCTTATTACGTCTTGCTTCCTTGTAAGTAGAAGCGAAATAAGGGAGTACCATAGCTTAAGGTGATAGTCAAAAGCTGATTGCTAGTGACTGAAGTTCCTTTATTTGTATGGTCACGAGTTGTCAAATTCCTGTATGAGAAAAGAATAAGTTTTTTAAAGCTGAAACCAAACACAAGGAATATCTAAAAAAACAATCAACTCCACGAAAAAAAGGTATATAACACAAATTGTGTGTTTTAACGTACTCTAAATTTTCTCTTACGGTTTAGCAGTTATTCAGAATTCCGTAAAATTCATCCAGAATAAAGTAGTCTTCAGAGGCTATTCCCAGAAAATTCAAGATATCCATTTTATTTGTCAGGTAAATATCTTTAATATACGGTATTTTAATCAAAATCGTTAGAGCCATTTTTGAGAAAATCAAACTTTTCGAAAAAAGTTCCATATAAAGGGTAGTTTGGGTTGGGGGGGGGGATTTTCTTGAAAATCTTCGCGTCACATCCTTGGAAGATACCAAACTTAAATTCACGGACATTTTTCTAAATTTTTTGGATTCAGGGGTTCTCAAAACATGCATTTCCGGTGAAATCTCGGTATCGAATATTTTAGTGTATTACAATATCTTCTCTATACACTATGTTTATAGTACATGTAGAGAAAGTAATACATAAACACATACACACACATATCTTTCTCTGTATATACTAACGATTAACGCTTAATAATATATAGAGGCTGTCCCTACTAGCTCAGTCGGTAGAGCTACTGCATGCTGTGCGAGTGATCCCGGGTTTGATTCCCATCTGGGGGTTAAGGATTTTTTTTTTTTTTTCCTAGCCTAGATTATTCCCTCTCCCCAGAGTTTGGAAGTATGAATCTGAGCGTGAATGTGTATGATCTAATGAATAAAATTAAAGATAAATAGAAAACCCAATCAGTGCACAAGTTAATACAATTGTCGATAGAAAACATGTTCCAAAGGGAAATGCCGCCGATAAGTCCATGTAGTTAAAGGCGGGATATAAAAGGTACAATATATACACATACAAATTAGGTTTTATAAGAAGATATCTAGAAAATAGATAAACTAGTGAATTTGGGTAGAGAATGTTATGGTAATCTTGTGTTTTGGAGGAAAATATGTTACAATAGGCACTTGCTTCTATATGTATTGAAACACATAGCTCATAAACGATAATTAGGACAAATACTAGATACATTTCATTATTAATTCGCACGCTGTTTAGTCATAAGGTGTATTTTGAAGAAAATGTCCTCATATGTCTAATTTGAAATTAATCCTACTCAAAAATTTATGCTAACGTAACCTGAGTAAAAGATTCCAATGGTTGCGGGTTCAAACCCGGCGGATGATGTAAAATCCTTAGCATGGCTTCCTTTGGAAGGGAAATAAAGTCGTTGTTCCTGTGTCGTGAATTTACGTAAACGAACCTCAAGCCTGATAAAGGGGCAAATTTTAGCAGTCTTTCACGCCCAGGATAGAAAGGGACGCTGAGAACCACAGTAGTTAAAGAGCGTCCATAAATAAAACTCCATTTCTGAGTAGAAGAATCACTTGTATGAATAATATTATAATACACAAGGGATTATGTGAAGCCGTAATGTATAGAGAAGGCCGTGTAAGTGTGACAGATCATGTGTTTGTACAAAATAGCTTAAATACCGCGGGTTATAATAGACATGTTTTGAATGTCATGTTTGACGTTGCAATTTTCTGACCAAATGTATTGAGTTTGTTTTGGTTTGGTTGCAGATTATGTCAAACCCACTGTTTAGTGGCGAAATGTGGACGTTAATGTAGTTGTGGAAATCTGAATAGAAGTGGCAGGAACAAAATGTGTGAAGGCATTCACAGGATCGCCTACGCTATCCATATTTCGCCCACGATCTGAACCCCTTGTGCGTCATGATCTATTGTGTTCGGTGCGATGCGATACCAATGCAAAATAAGGTAAATATTGGTGGGAAAGCACGGGGCTTTATTTCAGTGTATCCCAGTTGGTTTGAAATAACAACAGTGTTGCACAACTATAAAATAGCGATACATTAATGCATTTACGCAATTCAAATAAACTGGTCACCAAAATCCTACCCATGTATATTAGCATAGCAATACTATCGATTGCATGGATGAATTTTGCTAGTAAAGGGTTGAAAATAAGGACAGGGTAGTTTTAGAAAGGCATAAGAAATCTATGACTTTCCTGAGATCTAAAGCGCATGTATTGGATTATGTCAAGAGGAGTTAAATCAAGGTGTTCCTAATCGACTCGTCTGAGACAGAGTATTCGCACGTACTCAATCAGAGACTCATAGCCCGGCACCGTGATAACTAGAGCTCGATTTTGGCTTCCGAAGCGCACACAGTTACGAACACACAGACCACTCACTGATGTAAAGATAGGGTAGTGGGAACAGGTTTGTAGCATAAACATGCACACCTTGAGGTATAATCTGTTCCAAAAGTAGCTCATTACATATATTCACATTCATTGTTCTAATTCATTAAGTACAACAATAAAACAACTATTTCATAATTTAGTAAATAAATACGACTTGTACTTTTACAAATACAATTATAAAACTTTATACAAAAAATTCAGGATAGTAATGTGCAGAGCTTTGAAAAGGCAATGAACATTAATGTGCATAGCTTTGAAAAGACAATGGACTAAATAAATCAAACTCAGTCAGAACTCATTGCAGTGAATTACGAGTACATGTTTACTGTATCGAAAGAAATGGCTCCTCTCCTGTCACTCAAAATATGTTTGAATAATCCACAAGTTTGCTCATCGTCGAACGCCTATCCCTTCGCATTTACGACATTTTTCAATCTGCGCTCTCTTTCAGTGTTCACTGGTTTATCTACTATAAAGAACTGGACGAGGCCAGGCAGTGAGCAATGTTAGATAGTGCAACACCTTTCGAAGCCGGCTGTAGAGACCGCACCTGCTCCATCACGTCATAATTATACTCTGTATGCACCGAACCTATTCGGTAATTTCATGACCCCAGACCGAGCTCTAGTGATAACTAATACGCCACTGGGAGAAGCTCATAGCACAATGCTGGTTCATTTCAACACTTGATTAGCCGTGACTATAGCTTGCTCTGAATGCTGAGCTGCAGTGCCTATTGAAACCAGAACCCTGAGAGCCACGATAACTCCTGTTCTTTTGGTGTGCACCTACCTCTTTCAGAGAGAATGGCTCGTAAAGGCCCACTGTAGATTAAACTATTTTCTCCTTACATCTTGCAGTAATATCAAGAATTATAAGAGCTGTTGAAGTTCTTAGATTTTACGTAACGGGTTCAAAATCCGAGTATGAATAGCATGTTTATGGTAGCTTACAATTTTACCCGACCCTGTGCCATAAGGGTATGGATGTGTGTCCCAGTTATTAATTGATACAATTTTATAGGGAACTAACTGGCTGCCCGGCGTTTAAACGGGTGGCTTTTTAAGCTCAAATGTCGATTTAATTAATGTTATTATCTCTAGCATTCTTTATAAAAATTATTGTACAATTATTTATAAGATTTTTATGGCGAATGGTTCTCTTTACTCCTCAGAGCAGCATTACCCGAAACTAACAATTTCTGTAATTACGGGAGTGAGATTTTTGTATCGTAAGTTGTCTGTAATTTATTCTTAAGCCTAAAGCGTAAGTGTCCCAAGTTTTGTCCAGATTGGTCAAACAGTGACAACTTGTATACTACCTGTTCTTTTGCTATTTACTTTCCTCATATGGAGCACTTACATATCCCAGGCCTTAAAAGCCAGCGCCTAAGATCAGTCCGATGTCAGGTATGAGATGAAATGAATGACGGGGGAAACCGGAGAATCCGAAGTAAATCCCCCAGACGCAGGTTTGTCCACCACAAATCACAAATACCGTATGTATTCCACAGGGATCGAAGCTGGGCCTTGGTGAGAGGCGAGCGGTCTAATCACTCGGTTAAGTGTCGCCTTCAATTTGTACACAAGAACTGAAAAACATGGGTATCGGTAGTTTTTAAATTATAAAGTATTTTATAACTTTCCCAAGCTCTACAGTCCAAGTGCACAAATTTGTGCTCTGGTTGACCCAGCCGCTTGTTTAGATGTCATTTTAAGAGTATTTCTTGTTGTCATTATTAACATTGTTTTTATTAAAAATAACCTTAGATCATACTCTTCTCTGTTCATTTTTAGCACGCTCATGATTTAACTTACTCTTGAAGCTTATAGCTCTGCTCACTAGATCGTAGTTATAAAGATGAATGACGATGATGATGATGATGATAATAATAATAATAATAATAATAATAATAATAATAATAATTGCAACTCCGTTTGTACGTGTCTGTTTTTCTTCTTTGCTTTTTTATCTGTTAACCTTGTTGTGATAGATTATAGAAGCTATTTTCGCTTATTCTTAATAAAAATCATCGCCATCCCGATTACTATCTTCTTCAGTATGCTCATATAAACAACATGCAAGCCTTGTAAATCCTATTTAATGGTCTAAGTAATTTGGAAGTTGAAATTAAGGTCTATGAAGTACGGTTCTAAGCAAGTGGGTGTATAAATTTTAATTGCGATGTTTCAGTCATCTAAATGTGTATAGCGAACAAACTATAAACAATCCTACTCCGTTATATATACTTAAACGAACACAAAATTGTTATTGTCCGCTTACACATCATATATCACAGGCTTAATACAAACCTGTTGCACATATTCAGTTACTTTGGGTTCTCGTTGTTTGAACAACGTTGGTTAATTTGTCCTCGGTGATTTCTGCTCATGCTATTGTAATTCCTTGATGAAGAGCCTCCAGTATAGGTGTTTTGTGCAATACACGGCATTCTTCACAGTTTCCCGAAGGTAAAAATCCAGAGGTATTACATTTAGTGAACGTACGGTGAACTCAAATACATTTTTCGTCCTATCCAGTGTTCCTGCAGATCCTCGCCCAGAGAAGCCTGCATGCTTCAAAGGTAGTGTGTGAGCGCCCGTGAATTTATTAGTTTTTAGAAGCTGTCTAAATTGATACCTGGCATCAGTAACGTGGCTTCTCAGAGGAAGGACCTTATTAAACATCTAGGACATTCACTCACTATAGACTGCCTTAACGGCATGAGCGGAATATGTATACTCTGATGCCCAATAATACAACAAACATGATTCACCATTCCGTAAGTTTCAATTTCGCCACTACACACTACACAATCTTTTTCACAAACTCTTCATCCTCATTTGACACATGTTGAAGTCATCCATTGAGCTTTATTCAGTGTTCAGAAACTTCCTCATTTAATGTTTATGATAATATTGGTACGAATGTGCACTCTCCAAATTTCAGAATGTGCCGTACATTCCAACTGATAATTCATCTCACGAATATGTAGCGGACTTCCGAAGAGTATTGCAAACTTCTGTAAGAACAAAGCCGAAGAATCAGATTTGTTGTACACCTGTACGAGGTGTTCCAGAGCTGGTTGTGATTTGTAAGCGTGAACTGGTTAACTGCTTGGAGGAGGTTGTTTTGCAAAATCGCGCCTCCAAGCACGCTGAACTTCGACATTTTCAAACTTGAAGCACCACTTTAAAACGAGGCTCGGTTATAATAAATAGAGAATTGTATATAACAATATTTTTTTTATCTTTTGCAGTTTGTGCCTCAAACGTTAAGGCTGCCCCGGCCAATTTGTTTCACTATCACAGTCACGTCTTAGTCATAAGACCTATATGGGTGTTAACATTTTTGAGGAAACACATATTACATATTGGACAGATAGTTCAATGAACCTCTGAAAATACACCCAGATACCTTAGATTACATGTGACAAGTGTTTGGAATCAAGCAAAAAGGTTTCTATGTATACATGCTTAAAAACAATTCCAAATAAAAACGAACTTTAAAGGACCTATGGCAGTTAAAATTAGAATATTTTATTTTGTGAGCAATCGAAGTGGAGCGTTACAATATATACCCTTTAATGGGAGTCAAACTGAGGAAGGAAAGCCCGGCAGGGTGATGAATTCTCTCAGATTTCATTACTGTAGGGAAAACAGGAATATCATATGGCTCTGCGTGGAGTAATATTGTACTTAATGTAATGAAACGTTTCAGGCAGTTCTACTTGAATACCGGAGACAGTTTTTCTAACTCAAAGAGTAAAGATGTGCAAACGCACAAACAGTGAATCAATACGGACCCCATCCCCTTGTCCTTTCCATATTCTCCTACCTTAAGGCGGATATGTAATATGCCAAACACAAAGTTCTGCTGACTATGAGCGCTGACAGCTCCAAGCAATTCAGTGAAAAACTTTACACGAAAGCTTAACCTAATTATATAAATTGTAAAGTCTCGCTCCCAAATAATGTACATTTGTGCACAGCAGTAGTAAGCAAATAATAAACAATTTATTGTAATCCTTAGCAGACTGTTGTAAAACATTATTCTTACAAGGGATATGCCCGCTTTCTACTTTACAGCTACAGGAGTGAACGGAACGAGGCCTACAAGTTAAAAATTACTATTTAAACACTTGCGGGAAACATCACCAAGTTTTGGGACTTGAAAAACTTAACCAAAAGTCATAAGCATGGACAGTCACATGAAGTTTTGCTACATATCTCATTTGTTTGTTTCTTTCCTTTTTCTTCAATAATTTTCTTCTAAAATGTCAAGAATAATTAAAAGTATTACATCATTAGTTCAATTGGGGGGATCAGTTTCGGTGCAAAAGAGGATCTCGCCCTCTTATTCCATGATCCGAAGCTCTCTATAGACTAGAAACGCGCTCAGAATGACTCCATCTTCGTGGGTTTTCCATTGGGATCGTAGGGTTTTCTGTTAAAAAGAAGTCCCCCTGTGTCAGAAGTCATCAGACATTTATGCAACCCCTCAGGCACCAACGCCCAGACTTAACCAATCTCCCGTCGAGTTCAATGCAATCCAAATTGCTCCCTAAAAGGAGGAGGTTAACGTTTCTCCACTAATTTCAGAAGTACCCTAAGTTCTAATGATCCGTAGCTCTCCACCATGGACGCTGAAGAGTCTCTTCTCTTATAGAACTGTTATATAACAGCGGGATGAATTGATAAAATGGTGAAGAGTGTGGGTCAGATAATGGTAGCTGGCTATACATATTTGATTTCTGATGAAGAAATACCTTATAATGGGAACAAACACTGCAGTGAACTTAATACTTACACTTCCATATATCTATTATGAAATATAATACTATTCCATTCGGGACTGATATATTATCCATCAAACTCGGCTCCTCGAACTTGACCGTATTATCTATTTCTTTCACTGAAATATGCCACTGCCTGTTCTCGGGGCTGTAACTCAATTGGCTACAGTAATGAACATAACTGGGAACGATTTTATTATCATGGAAAGTTACGTGGTCCCTGTAAAGTCTACGGAAAATAGATTGAATGAATCCCGGTAAAACGGTATTTGACAGGTATGGTTGTTAAATTGAAACTGAATATCATTTATGGACCACCTTTAACTACTGTGGTTCTCGGCTGTCCATTCTATACTGAGTTAGAAGGACCGTATAATTTTCTCAGAGGCCTCTTTGTCAGACTTGAGGTTCTTTTACGTGCGTAAATGTATGACACGGGACCAACGAATTTATTTACCTTTCGAAAGAAGTCATCCTAAGAATTTTTACGCCAGAAAGAGGTGTAAGTTTCTGTAGACAATATAACTCAAAAACGAAAAGCCCATTAAACACCGAACTTGTATTTTAGTTCAGTATCTTCCAAGTAAGCGACACGAAGATTTTCAGAAAAGTACCCCAACCTTAACTGCCCTTTACATAGAATATTTTTCGAAAATTCTAATTTTCTCAAAAATGGCTCTAATGTCATTTTAAGTCATTCTTATGTGAAATGAAATGTAAATACTGAATTTTCTGGAAATAGCATCTGAAGACCGCTTCATTCTAGATGACATGTGAAATTGGTAAACCGTAATAGATAGAAGAAAAGTATTACCCAAAAGATGAAGATGTAGATATTTTGTCTGCATGTAGATCAACACACAATTTATGCCATATGCATATTTTTACTTTCTCTACACGTACTATGTACAGAGCGTATAAAGAAGGTACTGTACTCCACCCAAAAATCCCATAGCGTGATTTCACCGGAAATACATGTTTTGGGTCCCCCTGAATCCAAAAAGGCCTTTTTGGAAAAAGTTTCCTGTGTGTATGTGTGAACAGCATAGATCAAAATCGAAAAGACTATTAAATACCAAACTTGGTATTTAAGTTTGGTATCTTCCAAGGATGCGACGCGAAGATTTTCAAGAAAATCCCTCCACTCCAAACTACCCTTTAAAGGAAAAAAAATTCTAAAATGTTGATTTTCTCAAAAATAGCTATAACGATTTCGAATAAAATCTCTTATATTTAAGATATTTACATGCCAAATAAAATGTAAATCTTGAATTTTCTGGGAATAGCCTCTAAGGACCTGTTTATTCTGGATGATTCTTATTGAATTCTGCATAACAGGTAAACTGTAAAAGATTGGCTAAAACTTATTGCACAAAAAATGTAGATATTCCTTGTTTTTGAGATATTTCTTGTCATTGATGTCAGCTTTAAAAAACTTATACTTTTCTCATACAGAATTTTTTCAATTCCTGTCCATACAAAAGCATCCAGCTTTTGACTATCACTTTAACCTATGGTACTCCCTTATTTCGCTCTACTTACAAGAAAGCAAGTAATAAGACTATTTGAGCTAATTTTTTCTCGATTAGCATGAAGCAAATAGAAGCATAAGCTTTTTAACAATAATTTGTTGCAGATATGTAGAGAAAGTCATGTGAATAGAACACATCAGATTTTTGTGCAGAGTTAACCGTTTTCAAGATATTCCGTGTTATTGATTCCAATTTTAACTACCTACTTAACCCCCTCCCCGCCCCGCCCCGTTTCAGAAATGTTTTTATCTTCCTTTTTTCTCCCTTTCATTTCCACCTGAAAAGTAAAGAGAAGAACGGAATTTCAATTGTTTCATATAACGATCGGCTTTTAAAGGATTTCACTATCGTTTTATCCTAGTGCATTCCCACATTTCGCTTCTTCTTACAAATAAACAAGTAACAAGAGCATTTCTGCTAATGTTTATCTCGATTAGCATGATGTAGATAAAATAATAATCTTTTGTTAAAAAAAAGTTTGTTTGCGCAAGTGCTAGAGAAAGTCAGTTTTTAAGTAACAATTCATGTATTCTCTCCGTCGCTTGTAAAATTGTTTTCCATATTTGCCCTTTCTGAGTAATTCAAATAATCCGCCATTACATTCATCGATCACTCCGCTTATAACGCACACAATTTACATCATAACAAACATTTATAATAATTGAAAATTGTAAAACATGTTTCTACTCCTGTGTTATTACAATCTCCAATTTCTATAATGACTGATCATATTAATTGTTCTACTTTTGTGCCTGCTGTATAAAAATATAGACAAGGCCTATTGTTATTTACCATTTAATGAGTGAACAATCATAACACAAGTCATTTATGTTAAATAGTTTTAGAAAAATGTATAATTTAATGATTTTAAAATAATTTTGAAAATTTTTTCACATTGGCTTTTAATTGCTCAAAAACAGAAAAGAACGTAGATGAAAGTTTTTTTATTGTGATTAACAGCCTCTTATACTATTTTTGGCACCGCAGGCGATGACACTGATGATACATGGAACGAAGATGAAGCACCGGAGGAACGTGATGGCGGGGTAAACCGGAGAACTCGGAGTAAACCCGCCCTTACGCCGGGCTTTCCACACAAATACCACATGTCGTCGCTTGCGATCGAACCCGGATTGCCTATTTGAGAGACGAGTGGTCTAATCACTCGGCCACGGCGCGGCCGTAGATAAAGTGAAGGTTTGTGTGGCAATACAAAAAAAAATCTGATATGTTCCATTCACATGATTTTCTCTGCATCACTATAACACATTATTGTTAAAAAGCATATGCTTCTATATACTATACTCGTATGATAATAGAGATTAGCATTAGCAGAAATCGTCAATTAATTCTTCCTTATAAGTAGAAGAAAAATAAGAGAATACACTTGGCTAAAGCGATGGTCTAATCTTTTAAAAGCTGGTTGCCATGTGGTTAAATCCGTTTCTATACGAGTACATGGCTAGGAGAAAAATGTAAGAAAAGTTTTAAGTATTTTAAATCTGAAACAAATAATTTGACACATCTCAGAAATGGTCAATTCCACGAAAAAACGTATATGACATAAATTGTGTGTTTTAACGATACCAGTTTTTGTCTCTTACGCCTTACCAATTATGGAAAATTCAGCAAAAGTCATCCAGAGTAAAGAGGTCTTTAGAAGCTATTCCCAGAAAATTCAAGATGTACATTTTATTTGTCATGTAAATATATTTAATAGACGGTATTTTAATGAAAATCGTTTGAGCCATTTTTGAGAAAATGAAAATATTCTATTTTTACTTTCTCTATACGTGCTATGTACATAGTATATAGAGAAGGTATTGCACTCCACCAAAAAATTCGATACCGAGATTTCACCGCAAATACATATTTTAGGATCTTCTGTATCCAAAAAAAGTATTTCCATAAAAAGGTCCGTGTGTGTATGTGTGTCTGTGTGTCTGTGAATACGATAACTCAAAAACGAAAAGTCGGTAAAATACCAAACTTGGTATTTAAGTTTAGTATCTTCCAGGGATGCGACACGAAGATTTTGAGAAAAATCCCCCCACTCCCAACTACCTTTTACATGGAACTTTTTTCGAAAATTTCGATTTTCTAAAAAATGGCTAACGATTTTGATTAAAATATCGTAAATTAAAGATATTTACCTGAGAAATAAAATGTATATCTTCAATTTTCTGGGAATAGCCTCTGAAGACTACTTTATTTTGGGTGAATTTTACAGAATTTTGCATAACTGCTAAACCGTAAGAGATGGACAAAAACTTACCACACACCAAATGTAGAGCACCTTAAAACACACAATTTATGTTATATACTTTTTTTTCGTGGAGTTAATTGTTTCTTAGATACTCCTTGTTTTTGGTTCCAGCTATAAAAACGTATACTTTTCTCATACAGGACTTTGTGAACTCGTGTCAATACAAACAAAGGAACTTCAGTCGCAGAGCAACCAGCTTTTGACTATCACTTTAACCTATGGTACTCCTTTATTTCGCTTCTACTAACAAGGAAGCAAGTAATAAGACTATTTCTGCTAATTTTTGTTACATTAGATGAAGTAAATAGAATAGTTTGTTGCAGTGATATAGAGAAAGTCATGTGAATGGAACACATCAGCTTTTTTTTTTCCACGTAAAGGGTAGTTTGGGGTGGGGGGATTTTTCTCAAAAGCTTCCTGTCGCATCCCTGGAAGATACCAAACTTAAATATCAAAATTTTTATTTTACCGACTTTTCGTTTTTGAGTTACGTGATCACAGACACACACACACACACACATATACACACACGCGCGCGCGCGCGCGGATCTTTTTCCAATGCTGCCTTTTTTAATACAGCGGACCCTAAAACGTACATTTCCGGTGAAATTTCGGTATCGAATTTTTGGGTGGAATGCAATACCTTCTCTATACATTATGTACATCGTACGTGTAGAGAAAGCAATATGTCAAGTGAAATCTCGGTATCAAATTTTTGGGTGGAATGCAACACCTTCTCTATACACTATGCACATAGTACATGTAGAGAAAGCAAAAAGTCTCAACAATATGGGTATTAATCTTGAGTTCTTTGATTTAACCGTTAAACATTTAACCGCTAAATGTTGCTGTTAGTTTCTCTTAAGACATGGCCTAACAGTATCCTTGACTGTTCGACTTCACAAAAATCGATTTTCAAATGCCAGAATGTTTAAGAAACAACAGCTAAGCAACTATGAGTATTGACGCACGAGGAACTCCCACGTAAAGGAATAAAAGATTTATCTCACCCCTACACCCGTAACGAGCATGACGTCATAAACTCTAACAGATTGAGCTTCTTTGTCATCGGTGGCGGGTAACGATAGGATTTGGATTGGCTTGTGCATTCCAGCCAGTTTCATTTATCTCATCAGTTCTAAATGCAATTTTGAAGTACTGTTGCACTCATAAAAACTTTTACAACTTTCCGGTTGAATTCAGCATGGGCATATTTTGAAGTTAGTCTGTCTGTGCGCACAATTTGCTAATTGTTTGAGCAGGGATTCTCAACCTATGGTATGCGTAACACTGATGGTACGAAAATACTATGAGGTGGTTTTAGCAAATAATATATACATATATATATATATATATATTTATATATATTGATATTAGTGTTATTATAGTAAATATTTGAGAGTTCTACAACTAAACAGGGGAAAAATCAATTTTACATCGTCACTAAACAACTTCTGTGTGAAACTACACAAAAACAAAACGAAGTTCTACGACAATCACAGAGCACGACAGTCAGCTATGGGAAATATTTTGTCGCCTTTTCAGCTAAGAGACACACTTGCGTATTTAAGAGTATAATGGAGTTCCATATTACTGGAAAGGTAGAAACAAACTGAAAAATCGGATGTGTTCCATTCACATGACTTTCTCTACATCTCTGTAATAAATTATAATTATTGTTAGAAAGGTTGTTCTTCTGTCTATTCATACTAATCGAGATAAACATTAGTACAAATGCTTTCTTGAAAGTAGAAGGGAAATAATTGAACACCTTAGGCTAAACGATAGTCAAATCTTTCAAAAGCTGGTTGCCATGTGGTTGAAATCAGTTTCTTTGTATTGCCAGAAGTTGACAATGAGTCCAGTATGAGAAAAGCTCAGTATTTTAAAACTGAAACCAATAGCACGAAATATCTCAAAAATGGGAAACCACCAGGAAAAACATGTCATAAATCGTGTGATCCAACGAGATCTATATATTTTGTATAGTAAGGTTTGGTCATTCTCTTACGGTTTACAATTTATCCAAAATCCAGCAAAATCCATTTAGAATAAAGAGATCTTCAGAGACTATTCCTAGAAAGTTCATGACATACATTTTTATATGCGGTGTAAATATCTTTAACACACAGTATTTTAATCAAAATCGTTAATAGTAATTTTTAAAAAATCAAAATGTTCGAAATTTTTCCGTAGTTTGGAGAGGGAGAATTTTCCTCAAAATCTTCGTGTCGCATTCTTGGAAGATACTTAACTTACATACCAAGTTTGGTATTTTATCGACTTTTCGTTTTTGAGCTATCGTGTATACTGATACATACACGGACCTTTTTCTAAAAATGTATTTTTTGGCTAGAGATAACCCCAAAATGTCTATTTCCGGTGAAATCTCGGTATCAAATTTTGGATGGAATGCAATACCTTCTGAATGTATATAGTTCGTGTAGAGAAAGTAAAAGTTCGTGCCGGGAATCAATCTATTCAACCGAGTTACCAGAAACATGCCGATACGACATCAAATTCCTCAAATGAAACTCCCCCCCCCCCCTATAAACTACAAGGAATAGTCATTCAAAGAATATTTATTTTGAGATAGCACGCCCTAATCGCTATATTTTAATCTTAACAGCAATAATTTTAAATTTGCGTCACTTTCAAGTTCGAATCTCGGTTAGCGTGAGCTACTCGGATAAGTTTTTCTTCTCCCCCCCCCCCCTCCTCGGGGTTTTTCCATAGCCTGGGAAGACGAATGACAATTAGCTCTAAGCTCTAAGGACGCTGGGCTTCATTTGGGCGTCATTTCACTTATTGCATTCATCGTCCGACATGACCTAGCAAATTAAAGGATGTTAAATTAAAAAAAAAAATTCTGATCTGTTCCATTCACACTCTCTACATCTCTGTATTAAATTATTGCTAATAAGCTTATTCTTCTATCTAATACATGCTAATCGAGATAAACTTTACCAGAAACGACCTTATTACTTAGTTCCTTATAAATGGAAGGGAAATAAGGGAATATATTAGGCTTAACCGACAGTCAAATGTTTTAAATTTGGTTACTAAGGGATTGAAATCCGTTTCTTTGCGTGTCAAATTCAGTAGTTGACAAGTTCCCGTATGAGAAAATTACAAGTATTTTAAAACTGAAACCAATAACAATAAATATATCGAAAACGGTCAACCCAACAAGAACAATATATATGACAAAATGTGTGTTTTATAACGAGACCTAAATTCTGTATATAGTGAGTTCTTATCTAGCTCCTATAGTTTAACAGCTATGCAAAATTCAGAAAATCCATCCAGGATAAAGAAGTCTTCAGAGGCTATTCCCAGAAAATTCAAGATTTTTTATAAATATCTTAATTATAAGGGATCTTAATCAAAATCGCTAGCCATTTTTGAGAAAACCAAAATTTTTGAAATTCTTTCCATTTAAAAGTTAACTTGGGTGGGAAGATTCTCTTGAAAATCTTCGTGTCGCATCCTTGAAAGATACTGAACTTAAATATCAAGTTTGGTATTTAAACGTCTTTTCGTTTTTCAGCTATGCTGCCCACAGACAGACAGACAGACAGACAGACAGACAAGCAGAGAGACATACGCATACATACAGACAGACATACACGGACATTTTTCTAAAAATGCTTTTTTTGGATTCAATTATTTCCGCTGAACATCGAATTTTTGGGTGCAACACAATTACCTTCTCTATACACTATGTACATAGTATGTGAACAGAAAGTAGTAGTAGTAATAATAATAATAATAATAATAATAATAATCATAGTATAATAATATTATTAACAATAACAACAATAATAGTTTACGACAAAATTAATTTCACAGAACAATCCATTGAACAGCAACCAAGTAGCACTTCACCGCAGTGATCAGACTGTTAAAGGTTCTATTATACGATCGTTTATTGTCTACACACGATTCTGCGTTTAATTCAAAAGAATCAAAACACAACTCTTATTGTCCACTCTTAAACTTTTCGATTACTTCAATTTTTATTTATTTCTGGTTTATTTTCAAAACATCACACAAAAATACTGATTTCTTACAGATTATAATTGCTTTTTCCACAGTTTAAAACCTACTATGTACATTGTATCTACTGGTCGAGAAACAAAAATTCAACGCCATAGCTGGAATTTGAACTATGGCGTTGAATTTTTCAGTCCGACTCTAACCCTCCAACTGTCCCACACACGGCTACTATGGGAAAACAATGTGATGCGTTCCATTTTTATGAATTTCTTTAGCTGTTCTACAAACCAAATTTCCTACCAAAAGATTATTCTTGCATCTGTATCATGCTAATCGAGATAATCATTAGCAGAATTAGTGTTATTATTTGCTTCCTTGTAAGTATAAGGGAAACAATGGAATATACTAGCATAAACCAACGGTTTAATCTTTTAAAAGCTTGCCGCTATGTGAAACAATTGAAATTCGGTTCTCTTTTGCATTCCTGGGAGTAAATCAAAAGAGATCAAACAAAATTTGTTGTCTAGTATGTTTTTATCTAACTCTTATGGCTTACGAGTTATACAAAAGTCATCAAAAATGACGATATCTCCAGAGGCTATTCCCAGAAAATTAGAGATAAACAATTCGTTTGTCATGAAAATATTTTAAACATATAGTGTTTTAACCAAAATCGTAAGAGTCATTATTGCGCTCATGATAATGTTGGTGTCTAACCACTGTCTTCACTTCGTATAATCGAGTGTACGACGTTTATCATTTCCTAATGTGTTTTTCTTTATTTAATCAATATACTTAGCTGTGTTTCACACTGCCCCAGGTGACCTAATCTCTTATTGGTCACATGCATTAGCCTTGAACGAAGTTATGTCCTATACGAGCAGAAAAAACAATTCACCTGTGTAGTCAGACGGCATGCTTCGCAATGAAGTCCACCAGCACTTAGAAGAATCCGCCTCATATTGGTTTGATGTTAAACGTCTGTCATTCAAACATTAATCTGGAAACAGAGGTCGTTTCAGGCTCAGTAGCGAATGGAAAGGGCAAAATCTAAGTGGAGTACTAGAACCAGGTAAGGGTGAGGGTTTGGTGCGACACGACGGCTTAAAATTTTTCTACCAACATAAACCACTGCGCATTAAATATTTCGATACTCTACACAAGATGCATCTAAACTTGTCAAGAGATTGTTACAATTACGTTCTTTTCGCAGGAAACAGAATAAGCTATTAAAGCAATACACAGGTCTAAAATCAAAATTTCGTTTTATCCTTGTTTTGATAATTTTTTAATACACCTACTTTTCAATTTCCGTGCCCATTTCATTTTATTTATTTATTTTTTGATCTCATTAAGTGCATTTTAAGTGCCATTTTATGATGGTGTAATCCATCTGAATGGAAATTCTGCCAGTTCTTTGTAAGTGCTGAAGTTGAGCAAAAAACATTAGAAAAGCAGATTCAATTACATAACCGGACTTTGAACTACATATCTTTATTTATTCTGTCTCCTCTAAACATGTGAGCTGCCATGGTAGCTAGCCGACGCGACACTAATTTTTCCAAATGACACACATGTTTTTTAAGGAAAGCCGTAGGGCGTTCACAAGTTTATTACGGCATAACATACCCCAAAGGCGACTTAAAATCTCTCAACTATTCCAACTTCCAGGATTCAGAATTTTTTTACTATTAGGTCAATGATAATGAACTGTTCTTTCACACGACGTGTGTAGGCTAAAGCCTGAAAGGTAGAATTAGACTGACAAATTAAATGCCAAGAGAGGCATTAATTTCTATGAATAAAACCCGAGAGTGGATGTTATGTGTGAAGTTAGAAGCTTCAGCATTGAATATACGGCGTTTTAAGTACCTACGCTTTTGTTATTCCGTGTTATTTCATTTAAACTTCCATTTTTACTTGTTCTACTTGGTACACAGAGAAGACACTCCATCCAAAATTCGATACCGAAATATCACCGGAAATGCATGTTTTAGGGTCACTGTATAAAAAAAAACTGGAAAAACTCCTTGTGGTCTGTGTGCGTCTATAAATACGGTAACTCAAAAACGAAAAGTCGGTAAAATACCAACTTGGTATTATATATATATCATATATAAGGATATTTACATGACATAAATTGTATAGGTATCTTGAATTATCTGGAAATAGCCTCAGAAGACCTCTTCATTCTAGTTGACGTTTGCATCACTGGAAAACCATAAGAGGCGACAAAAACTTACTGCATAAAAATGTATACATCGTTAAAACACACAATTTGTCATATGCATTTTTTTCGCGTACAATTAACCATTTCCAAGACTATATCTGATTGTTATTCGTTTTATTTTTAAAATACTTAAAACTTTCCACATACGGGCATTTTTCAACTCCTGGCCATTAAAAGAAACGAATTTCAATCACATAGCAACCAGCTTTTAAAATATTTGACCTTCGCTTTAACCTAGTGTATTCCCTTTATTTCCCTCCTACTTACAAGGAAGCAAGTAATAAGACCATTTCTGCTAATGTTTATCTCGATTAGCTGGGAGTAAGTAGAAGAATAAGCTTTTTAAAAATAATTTGTTATACAGATATAGAGAAAAGTTATGTGAATGGAATACATCAGATTTTTATTGGTAAAGGCGGTTTACCTTCCACGTGCGAAACTATGGTTGTGAAACCTAACAACGATTGTGATGTTAACCTTGATTAGTTCTTTGACCCTTTAGTTGTTCCTCATTCCCGAATGTGTTTGCTTTTCTTGACTACTAGTCACATGAAGGAATTCTACGTGAAGTAAGCAATAGTGAATCCCATTTAAATAACAGTAAATAAGCTTTTAGATACAATAAATTAACATGCATACGCAGGAAACTAAAGGAGTAACAATGAGAAAAGAAACAGTTTCCTTAACCATTAACGAATTAATATTGAACCAGCTTGGCCATATTTTGTAGGCAAAACATTTTCTCTACATCTCTGTAACAAATTAATATCAAAAGCGTATTCTTCCATCTACTTCATGCTAATCAAAATAAACATTAGCAGAAATGGTCTTATTACATGCCTCCTTGCAAGCAGAATGAAAGTAAGAAGATATAAGCGATAGTCATATATTTTAAAAGCTGGTTGCCATGTGGTTGAAAGTTCAAGTATTTTAAAACTGAAGCCAATAAGGAATATCTCGGAAAGGTCAACTCCACGAAAAAATTGTATACGACAAATTGTATGTTTAAAGGAGATTACATGTTTTGTGTAGTTAGTTTTTTCTTTCTTTCTATCTCTTACGGTGTATCTGTAATGCAAAATATTTCAGAATGAAGAGGTCATCAGAAAATATTCCCAGAAAATAAAAGATATACATTTTATTTTTAATGTAAATACCTTTAATATACAATATTTTAATCAAAATCATTAGAGCCATTTTTGAGAAAACCAGTTTTCGAATTTTTACCATATGAAGGGTCATTTGACGTACAGAAATGTTCCTCAAAATCTTCGTATAGCATCCTTGGAAGACACAACATTTAAATACCAAATTTGGTATTTTATAGATGTTTCCTATTTGAGTTATCACATACACGGACACAACCCACAAACAAGGGGACCGTTTTCAAAAAAGGTTTTTTATACAAGAGACCCTAAAAAGTAGCGAAATCTCGGTATCGAATTTTTGGGTGCAAAGCAACACCTTCTCTACCTTTGTGCCATGTACTAGGTATGTAGAGAAACTAAAGTTAGCATGCGGATTGCGGAATAGCCTGTAGGAGAAGGGGTATAGGAAATGTTCTGAGATATAAATATAGAAAATATAATTTCAACATTATTACAAACTGACTGTCTCTGGTTTGGTGGCTGGCATTTGGAATATTAAGTACCAAGTTTGGTATTCAATGAACTTTTAGTTTTCAGTTATGCTGTTAATGCACACACATATGCGCACCTTCTTACTAAAAACATGTTTTAAATCAGAAGACCTCGAAACTTGTATTGCCGGTGTAATCTCGATATAGAATTTGGGTGCAATACAATACCTTCTCTAACTACTGTGTACACTGTGTGTAGATAAAAAAAGAAGTAAAAACGTGTAAATGTGAATTGGAAGTTTATCTGCTTTTATAAGAATAGTTTGTAGAAGATTGAGAACAGTATATCACGCAAATACAACAGATCACATTTTTCTTACTAACTCTCAGGAATAAATGACAGACTACATAAGTTCTTACTTTCTCTAGCACGTTCGTACAATGTACATAGTAGATAGAGAAGACATTGTATTCCACCCAACAATTCGATAGCAAGAACTCACAGCAGATGTTTGTTTTAGTGTCCTCTGAATCCAGAAAAAAACATTTATTTTAAAAGAATCTGTTGTGTTCTATTCACATGACTTTTTCTACATCTCTGCAACAAATTATTGTTAAAAAGCTTAAGCTTCTTTTTACTTCATGCTAATCGAGGAAAATTAGCAGAAATATTCTTATTACTTGCTTCTATGCAAGTAGAAGGGAAATAAGGGAGTAGCATAGGCTGAAGTATTAGCTGAAAAGCTGGTTGCTAAGTGACTAAAGTTCCTTTGCTTCTATGGACAGGAATTGACAAATTCTCATATGAGAAAGGTATGTTTTTTAAAGCTGAAACCAATAGTAATGAATATCTTAAAAACGATCAATTCCACGAAAAAAATGCATATAACATAAATTATGTTTTAGCGAGCTCTACATTTTCTGTTAAGTAAGCTTTTGTAGATCTTTTACAGTTTGCCAATTATACAAATTCCCGTAAAATTCATCCAGAATAAAGTAGTCTTCAGAGGCTATTCCCAGAAAATGCAAGATATATATTTTGTCAGGTAAATATCTCTAACATACGATTTTTAATCAAAATCGTTAAGAGCTATTTTTGAGAAAATCAAAATTTTCGAACATTTTTCATATAAAGGGTAGTTAGGCTAAATACCAAACTTGATATCTAAGTTCAGTATTTTCCAAGGATGCGACAGAAGATTTTTAGGAAAATCCCCCATCCGCAACTTCCCATTATATGAACATTTGTGAAACTTTTTGATTTTCTCAAAAACGGCACTAACGATTTTGATTAAAATATCATATGTTTTAGATATTTTTATGACAAACGAAATGTAAATCTTGAATTTCCTGCGTATAGTCTCTGAAGACTGTTCATTCTGTATGACTTTTCTTTCACACGTAAACCATGAGTGTAGACCAAGTCTTACTACACAAAAAATGTAGAACTCACCGTTTCCGAGATATTCTTTGTAATTGGTTTCAGTTTTAAACTACTTAAATTTTCTCAAAAGAGAAATCAACTTTTGTTTCATCTTTTTTGGTTTACTCCAGGGAATGCAAAAGAGAACTGAATTTCAATTGTCTCTCGTAAGGAAGATAGCTTTTAAAAGATTTGACTATCGCTTTAGCCTAGTGTATGCCCTTGTTTCCCTTCTACTTACAAGGAAGCAATTAATAATACTGATTTGCTAATGTTTATCTCGATTAGCATGATGTAGATAAAAGAATAATTAAGCTTTTGTAAGGAGAGCTGTTTGTGGAAAGCAAGAGAAAATCAAGCGAATGGACCACATCAGATTGTTTTTTATATTGGAATGAGCCAAATCATGATATTCTACAGGTAAGTATACATCACTACAGCTGGGTTTTGGGTTCCGAAGCGAACACAGTTACGATCACACAGAGCAGTCAGCGCTATATAGAGAGAAAGTAGTGGGGAAGGGTTTCCAACGTAAACACGCACACATTAAGGTATATTATGTTCCAAAAGTAGTTATTACATGTATTGACATTATATGCAAAGATATCATTCTAAAGTAATGCAATAAAACAATAATATGATTAATTAATAAAATACACTTTTACAAGTAAAACTATAAAGCTTGATACAAAAATGCAAGATAATAATGTACAGAGCTTTGAAAATACAATAGATATAAATCAACAAAACCACTCAGATTTATTGCAGTGAATTACAAGATAGATCTTTACTGTATCGAAAGAAAAGGCTCTCCTCCTGTCACACAAAATGTTTTAATCATCCAACTTTGTTCGGTGTCGAATGCCTCCCCTTTTGCATTTTCGACATTTTTCAATCTGCATCCTCTTTCAGTGTTCACTAGTTTATCTACTAGCAGGAATTGAACGAGCAGGCAGTAAGCAATGCTAGATAGTGCAACATGTTTCGAAAAGGGATATAGAGACCACACCTACTCCAACACGTCATAGTTATACTCCTGTGCACCGAATCTCAATCTGGCAATTTCGTGACCCCGAACCGAGCTCTATATATCACACCATACGTTTTAACCGAACATAGCACTACAATTTCCCAGGAACATCCAATACCTCTGTCAGGGAAACTTAATTTCGCGTGTTATTTTAGTTTGTTATAAATCATTCGCCATGAAGAAAACCACACTTGTTATGTACCACACAGCTGTTTTTTCTTCACAAATAATAAACGTTTTGCTATAATTTGAAATCCTTTGTTACAGTGCTTACATTGCGGCGGTAATAGTAAACTAGATTTATACGCCTGGCGTGTTTACACAAGAATTAAAACATGGCGATAACACATTGCAAAGGCTATAAAATGAATGATTTTGCTAATAAAAGATGAAATCACTAGATCAATATAACAAATTTATGGCCGGCAAACAAAGGATTGTGTAACGGGGAGGACGTATTTTGTGAAATACTTATTTCTGTTGTCCCCTTAGTTACCTAAATTAGTTTGTATACTTTCTGTCTTTCGTTTAAATCGAGCCAGGTGGCTTCGCGGTAACACCTAAGGCTCATATTCATAAGTTCCGCGGCTCAAATCCCGCCAGAACCGTTCTCCCTGACCGAGTTTTTTTCTCTTCCCTCCAGATTTCCTCATAGAATGGGAGGCTGAGAACCACATCAGTTAAAGAGCGTCTATAAATAACATGCCATTTACATTTTTTTGTTTCTGTGAGTGTGTTTCTCTGTATTGAAAACAACTATTCTCATATATATTACATAACTAATTCCATATTCTTGCAATAAGTCCTGTGTACTCACATGATTTAAAATAAAGCATTACAAATGTTGTGTGCCTTTAGTTTCAGTAACCTTTTCTGCAGTGATTTAGATAGCATTAGGAAATGCCAGTATTGAAAAAGTTATGTAAATAGCACATTATTATTATTATTATTATTATTATTATTATTACTATTGATATATCTTAAAGAAAATATTTATGCTATACTTAGAAAATGTTATTCACACATTTTTAAGCATGTGCTTGCAATAGCATGAGAGATAATTGTAAATATTTGAGTTTATTTTCTGATGCTGCTCTGCCCACGCTAAGCCCCGTTCTCAATGAAACATAAGCGCAGGCACAGCATGGGCAAGACTTTGCACCCCTCTTGTTCAATGTAAGCATTCAAATAGGCACACGCTACGTAACGTAATGCAAGTGTTTCCAAACTTGATCCTTGTGTTTCGTAATAATGAAAGAATTCTGAAATCCTTCCTCTATGCATTTCCTGCTGTCAGCAACAGTCGATCGAGATGTGAGCTTTTACGGCGCCTACTGTATTACGTGCTCTTCTATTTGGCCGTACCGCTCTATTTCTCATTTTCCTCAAGAGGTTAAGGCATTGCGAATCCTACTAATTTAATGGATATACCCACCATCTGCGTCTAGGTTTGTCTCTCACAAATCGTAAGACGCAAAGAGATAATTCACATGTAATTAAATGTGTTGCATTATCACTTTCTGCAGTCATCATGTTTAATTTTCAATATTTTGGTCAAACAACTATTATGACCTCACTGCCACGAACATCAGCTGAGTGTGTGTAATTTTATAACCTGTGAATTAATTGTATTGTTTCTTCCACTTCAGTTAAGTGTAGGATAGAAGTTGGAGAGGTAGAATCAAACTGAACAATTCCAAATTTAGAATTTAGTGCCGGCAAGTTGTCATAATAGCTCAATGTTCAGAGCAACTGGACGGAAACCAAGAGCTGCAGGGTTCAAATCCCGGCTATAGCACTGAATTTTTCCAACTTTTTATAACCTATTAATTCATTTATAAAATGTTTTGGGAATTTTCTTACATACTATTAGTGTTATATTATTCAATTTGAAACTTGCAGAGCACTTGGAAGATATTCGCATGCAGTTTAAGATCTAGAAACCGGTGTCAACTTTTTGCGTTACGCTTACGACTGCATTGTGAATGGTCTTCCCTCGCGCTTGCATCTCATTGTGAACGTAGCTTTATGCTAAATGTAAAGATACTTCTCTTTCTTCCTCTATACTAACTTTCCACATATTTCTGCTCTCTCCCTCTATCACTATAGCTATCACTCTCACCCCAACTCTCTCTCCACCTCTCTTTTGTACGTATGATGTGTGTCACGACTTTTGAAAACGGCAACAAAATTACATTATTTTGCCAATTCAAAAACGAAATATCTATTAAATACCAAATTGGTATTTACGTTCAGTAACTTTAAATGATGCGGCATCCAAGGATACGGCAAGATATTAAAAAATATGTCCCTACCCAAACTCCTTACATTGAAAAAAAAATCGTTATTCTTTATTTTCTCAAATACTAAAAATACTTGCATGGCAAATGAAATGCCACTTGGCACTTAATTTCAGTATTTTCCAAAGATCAGACACGAACAGCTTCCAGAAAATTCCGCACCCCAAACTATCTTTACATAGGGCACTTTCGAAATGTTTTATTTTATCAAAAATGACTTAAATGGTTATGATGAAAGTACCGCATATTAAAGATATTTTAATGAATAATAAAATATATATCTTAAAAGTTATCGAAACCGCTTCTGAAGTCCTCAACATTTGGAAGGAATTTTTAATAGTTTTGGTAACTTGAGGTTAATTATTGACGAAAACGTACTAAAATATTTATGGAGATCCTATAAAATGTACATTTTTTCCAATAAAGGCTTTTACTGAATAAATTATTTTGCAGATGTCCGAGATTTATTATTCGAATTAATCAAAAATTGGTTATTCTTTTTAAAACCAAGACGATTTTCATTTGTTTCGCTTCTGCATGGAAAGAGTATAGAATTGAAAGACCAGCCAGGAAATAGCGTCCAGTTCTTAAAGGTTTGATATCGCTATACTCTTTGGATCTATAACAAAATGTGAAAGATAGCTATTTCGGCAAAGGTTTTTCTCGGATTTAAAATAAAGTAAAAATAAGCTTTCGTAACAAAATTGCATAGCCACCAACAAGCGAAAGAGGGTAGAGAAAGTCATGCAAATGTAAGGCATGGTTTACTTTCTCTACACGTACTATGTACATAGTGTAAAGAGAAGGCATTGCATTCCACCAAAAAACTCGATACCGCAATTTCATGTTTTGGGTCCCCCAGAAAAAAATTGGAAAAAGTCTGTGTGTGCGTGTGCCTGTGTGTGTGTGTGCGTGTGTGTATGTATGTGTGTGTTTAAGTTCAATATCTTCCAAGGATGCGACACGAAGATTTTCAAGAAACTCCTCCCACTCCCAATCACCCTTTACATGGAACAATTTTTGAAAATTCTGATTTTCTCAAAAATGGCTCTGACGATTTGCTTAAAATGTCGTATATTAAAGATTTCATCCATTTTGGATGAATTTTGCGGAATGCTGTATAACTTGCAAACCGAAAGAGACAGACAAAAACTTACTTAATAGAAAATGTAGAGCTCGTTAAAACACACAATTTATGACATATTTTTTGGTGAAGTGGATCGTTTTTAAGATGTTCCTTGTTAATGGTTTCAGCTTTAAAAAACGTATACTTTTCTCATATAGAAATTTTTCAACTCCTGTCCATAGAAACAAAGGATCATCTGTCACATAGCAACCAGCTTTTTTACTAATACTTTAGCCTATGCTACTCCTTTATTTCCCTTCTACTTTCAAGGAAGCAAGTAATAAGACTATTTCTGATACACTTTTTTTTTCGATTAGCATGAAGTAAAATAAGCGTAAGCTTTTTAACAAAAATTTGTTGCAGAGATGTAGAGAAACTAATGTGCTTAATAACCTGAGGGAGTCATGTTCACTAATGCTTAAATGCCCTTGGTGTGGGAAACTGCGCATTCGAGTTCGACATCAGACATGGGTGTTGCATATGTTGGAGTCAAGTGCACGCAGAACAGAAAACAGAAAATAAAAACAAGGGAGAACTAATATATTGGAGGTTACTGTTATAAAACGAAACGAAAAGAAAATCATGAAAAAAGTCAAGAATAATTCTTTCTCTCGCTTCCAAAGTGGGCTACATATATCTTTTGCTCTCGATTCGCTGAACTTATAAACGTTCCATGCGGTAGAGCTACCGCTGGGCAACCACAGAAGCACTTCAAATGATCAGCTAAATTTTCCTGAAGCCAATAAAGATACGAGTAGCTGCTTCTTCAAATTACGTTTTTGTATAGGAAATATGACAACCACATTTTTACTTCCTGAGAAGATTTCTTGTGATCATTTAAAAATACATATGGATAGTTCAAGAGAAATGCAGGTTTTGAAGTCTCTTCCCAAAAGAATTTTCAGAAGATAAATGTATGTGTGTGAATGTGTGTGTGTGTGTGTGTGTGTGTGTGTGTACGCATAACTCAAAAAGGAAAATTCGAATATACAATTACTTAGAATTTCAGTTTCCCACCTTTTGTCACTGCAATATAAAGCTTTTTACAGAAGTTATCCATCCAAATTTCCATTTATTTGCAAAACCGTTCCTTATATTTTTCAGAAACGCTAAAATGTCGATTTTACATTGTGTGATGTGTATGATATTTTAATTTAGACACCCACCCACCCACCCGTACGCACGCACGCACCCACCCACACCCACACACACACACCTTTTACTCGCTGTGAAGACAGTGAACAACTCTTCACTTTGATTATACAGGGTTACTACAAAAGAAATAGACAACTTCAACTGCCTATAAAACAAAAACTATTAGAGATAGCAACCTAATTATTTTGAAGGTATGTTGAGAAACTCTCAAAGTTTCGTTTGTTACTATTGGTAACGATGTAGTGTTTTGTTTGTTGTTGCAGAAGCTGAAATGGCGGAAAATCCTGTGGAAAAGGCATATTGCGTGTTGGAATTTGCTAGAACGCAATCAGCAGCTGTTGTCCAACGACATTTTAGAACACGTTACCACAAAACGCCACCGACTAGACAGTCAATCTACGACTGGTATAGAAAATTCGAGACAACGGGATGTTTGTACAAAGGGAAGAGCTCGGGAAAACCAAGAGTTTCGGAAGAAAACGTTGAACGTGTTCGTTCTGCCTACATAAGAAGCCCACAGAAATCGACATCTAGGGCAAGCATGCAATTACAAATTCCACAGCAAACTGTATGGAAAATCTTGCGGAAGCGACTGCACATGATGCCTTACAGATTACAGATGTTGAAGTTTCTGAGTGAAGAAGATAAGATCATACGGCGTGACTTTTGCATCGACATGTTGCGACATGATGAAGACGATGCTGGTTCTTGTGAGCGCATCATTTCATTTTTGTGGTAACGTGTTCTAAAATGTCGGACAACAGTTGCTGATTGCGTTCTAGCAAATTCCAACACGCAATATGCCTTTTCCACAAGATTTTCCGCCATTTCCGCTTCTGCAACAACAAACAAAACACTACAGCGTTACCAATAGTAACAAACGAAACTTTTAGAGTTTCTCAACACACCTCCAAAATAATTAGGTTGCTATCTCTAATAGTTTTTGTTTTACAGGCAGTTGAAGTTGTCTATTTCTTTTGTAGTAACCCTGTATTTTTAGAAAAATGTCCGTGTGTGTGTGTGTGTGTGTGTGTGTGTGTGTGTGTGTGTGTGTGTGTGTGTGTGGGCAGCATAGCTCAAAAACGAAAACTCCGTTAAAAACCAAACTTGGTATTTAGGTTTGGTATCATCCAAGGATGCAACACGAAGATTTTCAAGAAAATCCCCCCACTCCCAACTATCCTTTATATGAAACTTTTTTCGAAAATTTTGATTTTCTAAAAAATGGCTCTAATGATTTTGATTAAAATATCGTATATTAAAGATATTTACCTGAAAAATAAAATGCATATCTTGAATTTTCTGGGAATAGCCTCTGAAGATTACTTTATTCTGGAAGAATTTTGCATAACTACTAAACCGTAAGAGATGGACAAAAATTTAACACACAAAAAATGTAGAACACGTTAAAGCACAAAATTTATGTTATATACATTTTTTTCGTGGAGTTGATCGTTTTTGAGATATTCCTTGTTTTTGGTTTCAGCTTTGAAAAACATACTTTTCTCATACAGGAATTTGCCAACTCGTGTCCATACAACAAACGAACTTCAGTCACATAGCAATCAACTTTTGGCTTTTACTTCAACCTATGGTACTCACTTATTTCGCTTATACTTACAATAAAGCAAGAAATAAGCTATTTCTGCTAATTTTTCTCAATTAGCATGAAGTAAATAAAAGAATAAGCTTATTAACAATCATTTGTTACAGAGATATAGAGAAAGTCATGTGAATGGAACACATCAGGTTTTATTAATAGAAGAACATTAACAAATACTCATACAAGAACAATATAGAGTTCAATATATATAATGAAATCAGCCCTTTTCGGCTAGCATAGTTCTGAATGCATCCGAAGCACTGATAGAACGAGCTATTGTGCACAACATTACTGTCAACATTCCTGATGTTCCGCTCCATACACGCCGAATGTGGCGTAGTTACCAAGCCTATGACCACGACTTTTTTTCCAGAAGAGACGCTGAAATACAATTATTTAATCTTATTTTGTGGTTGAACGACTCATTTTAGTAACGAGTGGTAAAATACGAATAAATTATTTTTTGTAGCTCTACCTCGCTGTTCTAATTGGAGAAGAAAACGATAAAGGGGTAGTGATATACTCGCAGGCAGACATTTGACTAACTTTATTTTTTATTTATGCAACCATACACTATAGAGGAAAATGGTGCAGGAACTTATGTTTCAGATTAACGTCAGGAAGTTGCCGTTGAAGTCTGCGCACTCATACCTCTGGAAATGGAATTTTATTTATGGGTGCTCTTTAACTACAGTGTTCTCAGCGTCCCATTCTATAATGGGCGTGAAAGATTGCTTAAGTTTGCTCAGAGGCCTCTTTATCAGGCTTGAGGTTCTTTTGCGTGCCGTAAATATACGACACGGGACCACGGCTTTACTTCCCTGCCGAAGGAAGCCATGCTAAGAATTTTTACGCCCGAAAAAATCCATCGTCCTCCGCCGCGACCTTGGGTAATGGTAACCATTACACCACGGAGAGCGACCTCACACCTCTAACGTCTTGTATACATGCATGCATATATATACATATATATATATATATATATATATATATATGTGTGTGTGTGTGTGTGCACTGATTTATTATATCAATATTAAAAACTCTGATGCGTTCCATTCCCATGACTTTCTCTACATCTCTACAACAAATTATTGTTAAAAAAACTTATACTTCTATTTACTTCATGCTAATCCAGAAAAAAATAGCAGAAATAGTGTTATTACTTGTTTCCTTATAAGTAGAAGCGAAATAAGGGAAGTACCAAAGGTTAAAGTGATAGTCAAAAGCTGGTTGCTATGCGACTGAAGTACCTTTGTTTGTATGGACAGGAGTTGAAAAATTCCTGTTTGAGAAAAGTATTAGTTATTGAACTAAGGAATATTGAACAAGGAATATCTCTAAAACGGTCAACTTCACGAAAAAAAAATGTATATGACATAAATTGTGTGTTTTAATGTGCTCTTCACTTTTGTTTGGTAAGTTTTTTTTTCCATCTCTTACAGTTTAGCAGTTATGCAAAATTCCGTAAAATTCATCCAGAATAAAATAGTCTTCAGAGGTCTTTCCCAAAAAATTCAGGATATACATTTTATTTGTCATGTAAACATCTTTAACATACGATATTTTAATCAAAATGAGCCATTTTTAAGAAAATCAACATTTTGAAAAATAAAGTTCCATGTAAAGGGTAGTAAGGGAGAGGGTTTTCTTGAAAATCTTCGTTTCACATCCTAGGAGGATACCAAACTTAAATACCAAGTATGGTATTTAACGGTCTTTTCGCTTTTGTGCTATGCTGTCCACAGACAGTCAGATAGACACACACACACGGACTTTTTTTCCAGAAATGCTTTTTTTGATTTCAGGGGACCCAAAACATGTATTTCCGGTGAAATTTCGGTATAGAATTTTGGGTGTGAGAAAGTAAAAATACTGAAACCTAATACGTTATTTGCTCTTAGCTCAGCTTTTGCACTATGAGTAACCACCGCCATGTGTGTAATTTCCACGCTATATTACGGATTTGAAATGACCGTTTTCACTACCGGAGGTTGCACCTATCATCACAATATCAGCTCACATTATTCTACTGCTTGTACGAAAGTTGTTTGGATTTGTTCATTAAATGGTGCTGCTAGATGTATACAGGGCTGCTTACGCCAAATTCACCTTTCACATTAAAACGATCATGCTATCGATTTCTCGAGTTCGACAAAGGTCACGTCACCGGAAGAAGAGCACTCAAGTGCACAACAGTCAATTCAAACCTAGCTCGACCCCTTCCTGCACCAGATTTAACCGTCTTTGCTTTCGTCTCTTTTAAAGCCCAGTAGTTGCTTTGTAGGGTGCGACAACTATTGACAGAAGCCTTACAAAGCACAAGAAATCGGTTTTCGTATTTTAAAGATCAATGTTGAGATAAAGTATAATGAATAGGATATATGCCAACCAATTTCAGCGCATATGTACTACGCACATAGTTGATAGAGAAGATAATTCACACACGATTTCACCCCTTGGAAAAAAAAAAATAGAAAAAGACTCGTGTGTCTGCCAGTGGAAAGCATAATTAAAAAACGAAAAGACCAAACGAGGTATTTAAGTTTAATACCTCCCAAGGATGCAACATGAAGATTTTTAAGCAAATCTCTTCACCCCAAATTACACTTTACATGGAGAAATGTTCTATTTTTTGATTTTCTCAAAAATGGCTCTAAAGATTTTGATTAAATTACCGTTTATTAAATGTATTTATGGGACTAGACTCTGAAGTCTTCATTATTCTGTACCTATGAATTTTGTATAACTGGTAAACCGCAAGAGATAGATAAAACATTACTGCACAAAAATGTAGATCTCGTCAAAACACATAATTTATGTGAACTAACCGTTTCCAAGATATTCCTTGTTATTGGTTTCACTTTTAAAATACATACATTTTTCTCAAACAGGATGATGTCGGCGTTTCTTTGCTTTAATCCTAGCAGAAGCGAATTTCTGAGAATCGCATAGCGAAAGATTTAAAAATATTTTATTGCTTTGAGGGTATTCCCCTAGTTCCCTTCTACTTATAAGGAACTAAGTGATAAGAATAAGTTTCTGCTAATGTTTATGTCGATTGGCATGAAGTAGAATAATAATAATAATAATAATAATAATAATAATAATAATTTGTACAATTTTATTAGTAGAATAGCTAGAGAAAGTCATAAGAATGGAATACATCAGATTTTGTTAAACTCAAAGGCACGTTTAATAGCCCACTGGCCGGTAATTGCTGGAGTCTTAACGAATTACAAATTCCCTTACACTCACTTTCCCTAGCTCCAATAAACTTCCTGTAAGTATGTATAGTGTTCTGGGATACCCCTAAAATGGATTTACAAAACATTCTGATTATTCAATTTTCACTTGTCTAACCGTTATTTAGTAATAAATTCACACAAGGCCAAAAAAAAAAAAAAAAAAAATCACGGAAGTAAATTATATTATACTAACAGTATTTTAAAACTAAAAGGAAATCATGACGATATTTAAGAAATCTGCAATGCCAAAATACTGATAATAAATGACTTGGTTGATTCAAAAATAGGGAATGAAAAGCCGTTCCACATTTGAAATGATTCTAGAAAGGTTAGCTCGATAAAAGAAAAACAGGTCCTATGGAGAATTCAAAGGAATGCGAGTTAGTGAAGTATCAAAAATATTAAGTGACAGAGATTAAAGATATTCGGACAGACTCATGTTTTTTAAAGTTTGGGCAGAGAGTATTCAGATGTGCTTCGTTCACACAACTTTCTCTAGCTGTTTCATACACAAACTATCCTTACTAAAGATTATTATTTTATATCCATCATGCTGATCAAGATAAGCATTAGCAAAGTTGCTCTTATCACTTGTTCCTTGTCAGCGAGCCGACTTCTCACTCGGGGGTCCCGGGTTTGATTCCCGGCTGGGAATTATTCCCTATTCCTCACAGAGTCTGGAAGTATGTATGTGAGAATGAATGTGTGTGTGTATGGGTGTGTGTGTGTGTTTGAGGGAAAAAAAAAAAAACGAATTAAACCCAACGTATCCAAGCTACAGACGAGTTGTTCCTGATGCAAAGCCCCCGATATGACCTTTGATGTTAAAGGGGGGGCTATATAAATGAAATAAAAAAAAAATAAGGAATATCTAGAAAGCGGTCAACTTTACAAGAAAAAACGTATATGACAGATTATGCGTTTTAACGAATTCTACATTTTTTGGGTGGTAAGTTATTGTCTATCTGTTACGGTTTAACCGTTATACAAAATTCTACATAACTCATCCAGACTAAAGAGGACTTCAGAGACTATTTCCAGAAAATCCAAAATATACATTTTATTTTTGATGTATCATTAATATACAGTATTCTAATCAAAATCGTTAAGAGCAATTTTATAGAAAAACAACATTTTCAAAAAAACTTTTCGTATAAAGGGTAGTTTGTGGTGGGGGGAGTTTCTTGAAAATCTTCGCATCGCATTCTTGGAAGATACTAAATATACATAACAAGCTTGGTATTTAACGGTGTTTTCGTTTTTGAGCTAAGCTGTCCACAGACAGACACACACACGTCTTTTTCTAAAAATCCTTTTTTGGGATTCAGGGGACCTCAAAACATAGTTCAGGTTAAATCTCGACATCAAATTTTTGGGCGGAACACAATACATTCTCTATCTACTATGTGCATCGTCATACGGGCAAGAAAAAGTACGATGAATGTAATAGGTTCTCTTGCTTTTCAAACACTACTCTACCATCTTCAAGATCCAACCTGGAGTTGAAGAGAATGAGAATGAATCGGACTAATTAGGTTCTATAGAGTTGGCCGAAATTCACCTGGAGTTGATTACAGATCGAGGTTTCTTCACGATCCAAGGAAAATAGTCCAGTTTTTTGAATGGCAATCAATAAATAACAAAATCCATATGAAAACATGACGAACATATAGTAAATGATATCAGGATAGACGTTAAGGACGAGACTTCGGAACTGGAATGAAATGTATTTGAAATCGGTTAGTATTCACCTAATGAAGTTGTAGAGTCTATTAAGACAGGTGTGCATGTTCTCAAACAACTTGCAGTCTATGAGCGTGGAGATGCCTAACTGCACCATAAAGACAAACTCGGGATGAGATGCTTCCAATGTCTAAAGTGCATGCTCTCGTGCCAAGCACAAGTTAGAAACATTCTCAATAGAGCATCATATCACTAGTACATGTTATACATGTAAAGGAGGTATTGCACTCCACCCAAAAGTTCGATACCGATATTTCACTGTAAACACAAGTTTTAGAGTCCTCTGAATCCCCCCCCCCCAAAGTAATGTTAGAAAAAGGTGTGTATGTGTGTTTCCGTGTGCCTGTGAACACATTAACTCAAAAACTGTTAAATATCAAACTTGATACTTAAATTCAACAAGGATGCGACATGAAGATTTTCAAGAATATCCCACCACCCCAAATTACCCTTTACTTGGAAAACATTGCGAAAATGTTTACTTTCTCAACAATAGTTCCAACGACTTTTATTCTTCTTCCTTTCGAGGATTTGGCCTTTCACCTGTACCGGACTCAATTCCATCTTTTAACTTGCCTTCCTATGTCTCTTTTTTCTATAGGTTTGTATTGTAAAGCCATCTTTGGAATCCTCATTTCTTCCATTCTTTCCAGATGATACTTCCATTTTTTCCTGATTTTTATTAAAATACGTATATTAAAGACCGTATATCATAACAAAATGTATTCCGAATTTTCTGTGCATAGCCTCTGATGTCTTCTTCATTCTGAATGACTTTTGCATAATTGGTAAACTGTAAGAGATAGACGAAAAATTACTATACAAAAAATGTAGAGCTCGTTAAACATACACTATATATCATATACAATGTTTGTACAGTTTACAATTTATGTTATATTCCTTGTTATTGGTTTCAATTTAAAATACTTAAACTTTTCTCTTACAGGTAATTGCCAACTCCTGGCCATGCCATTAGAATGAATTTCGACTGTTTTCCATAACGGCGAGCTTTTAAAAGATTTTACTATCGTTGTAGCCTAGTGCCTTCCCGGAATTCTATTCTACTTATAAGAAACTTAATATGACAATTTCTGTAATATTTATCTTGATTAGCACGAAATAGAAGAACAAACTGTTTAAGAATAGTTTTTACAGAGATGTAGAGCGTGTCTTATGAAAGGAACACATCAAAATGTTGTAACCTGTAGCAATTTGTGTAAGGGCTTTGATGGACTGCGCCGTATTTCAAAGGCATGAGGACCATTGGATGACTTAGGTTTAATGGGTTATCTACACCTGCAATGGAGCAAGCTTGAAATCTCATAACGTTGAAGGAATTTTAATCTGTGAGGGTATTTGATATCAACTCTAGTAAATGGCCACAAATTAAACTATGTGTGAAATTAAAACTTCAGACGAATATAAAGATGCCATATTTAGAGCACTGTTAAATCAGATCTACATATACAAAGAAGCATGGTTAGAAACGTTCGCTATTAACTTGATTTTCCTTACACAGAGGAGGAGTAATCAATTTCAAGGAATACAAACAATTTACCCGATTTCGCTCCAAACAGGAACATACAAAATCCCTTATAACTCAATATAATAGATCACAATGTACAATGAAAATTTCCTTTTGTATTTAACACAGACACTCACAATTGATACATAAAAATCTGATGTGTTCCATTCAAATCACTTGCTCTACCTGTTCTGCATACAAACTATTCTTACAAAAATTTGTTCTTTATCTACATCATGCTAAGCAAGATAAACATTAACAGAAATGGTCGTATTACTTTTCCTTTCTAAGTGTGAGAAAAATTAAGGAGTACAATAGGCTGAAGCGATAGTCATAGTTTTAAAAGCTGGCCGATATTTGTGAACAATTGGCCGATATTTAATTCACAATTTAAGTTGCCATAAAACAAAAGAGAGATGAAACGAAAGTTAACCCCGTTTAACACGGAATATCTTGGAAACGGCCAATCCTACAACAGAGATGTGCAACACATAGATTGTGTGTTTTAAGAGATCTACATGTTTGTCTAGTAAGTTTTGGTCTATTCCTTGTGGTTTACCAGTAATGCAAAATTCAGCAAAATTCATTCAGAATAAGCAGGTCTTCAGAAGCTATTCCCAGAAAATTAAGGATATGCATTTTTTTTGTGATACAAATATCATTAATATGCGACATTTAAATAAAAATCGTTAGAGCCATTTTTGAGAAAACATTTTCAAAAATGTCTCCATGTAGAGAGTAGTTTGGGGTAGGGGGATTTTCCTGAAAATATTTCTGTCGCATCCTTGAAAGAGAACTTAAATACCAAGTTTGGTATTTAACGGTATTTTAGTTTTTGAGTAATGCTGTGCACAGACACATACGTACTACGTGTAGAGAAAGTAAAAATTTGGGTTTGCTTTACATTTTTGCTTAGCTATCCTGATCAAACATCATTAAACCCACGCTATAGTTCTACGGTGATATCCCAAAAATCTTATGTGTTCCATGCGCATGATTTTCTCTACATCTCTGCTACAAATTATTATTAAAAGGTTTATGCTTCTTTTTACTTCATGCTAGTAGAGAAAAAATTAGCAGAAATAGTCTTATTACTTGCTTCCACACAAGTAGAAGGGAAATAAGGGAGTAGCATAGGCTAAAGTATTAGTCAAAAGCTGGTTGCTATGTGACTTAAGTTCCTTTGTTTCTATGGACAGGAGTTGACAAATTCCCGTATGAGAAAAGTATACGTTTTTTTTAAAGCTGAAACCAATTACAAGGAATATCTCAAAAGCGATCCACTCCATGGAAAAAAAAATGTATGTAACATAAATTGTGTATTTTAACGAGCTTTACATTTTCTATTAAGTTTTTTTCTATCTCATGGTTTGCCAGTTATACAAAATTCTGTAAAATTCATCCCGAATAAAGTAGTCTTCAGAGGCTATTCCCAGAAAATTCAAGATATACATTTTATTTGTCAGGTAAATATCTTTAATATACGATATTTTAATCAAACTCGTTAGCCAGTTTTGAGAAAAGCAACATTTTCAAAAAATTGTCCATATAAATGGTAGTTTGGGGTGAGGGAATTTTCTTGAAAATCTTCGCGTCGCTCCATGGAACATACTGAACTTAAATATCAACTTTGGTTTTTAACGGACTTTTCGTTTTTTAGCTATGCTGTCCACAGACACATACACACGCACACACAGGCACGGACCTTTTTTCCAAAAATGATTTTTACTTTCTCTATACGTAAGCTGTACATAGTGTATAGAGAAGGTATTGCATTACACCCAAAAATTCGATACCGATTTTCACCGGAAATATATGTTTTGAGATGCCGTGAATCCAAAAAAGAAAGCATTTTTAGAAAAATGTCCATGTGTGTCGTCTGGCTGTGTGTATATGTGAGTGTGTGTGTGTGTGTGTGTGTGTGTGTGTGTGTGTGTGTGTGGGGGCAGCACAGCTCAAAAAAGAATAATACCAAACTTAGTATTTAAGTTTGGTATCATTCAAGGATGCGACACGAAGATTTTCAAAAAAATCCCCCCACCCCAAACTATCCTTTCCATGGAAATATTTTCGAAACTTTTGATTTTCTTAAAAATGGCTGTAACGATTTTAATTAAAATTTTGTATATTAAAGACAAATAAAACGTGTATCTTGAATTTTCTGGGAATAGCCTCTGAAGACCACTTTATTCTGGATGAATTTTACGGAATTTTGCATGACTGCTAAACCGTAAGAGATGGACGAAAACTTAAAACAAAACAAAAAATAAAATGTAGAGCACGTTAAAACATACAACTTATGGTATATAAATTGTTTTCGTGGAGTTATCGTTTTTGAGATATTCCTTGTTTTTGATTTCAGCTTTGAAAAACATACTCTTCTCAGACAGGAATTTGTCAACTCCTGTCCATACAAACAAAGGAACTTCAGTCACATGGGTACCAGCTTTGGACTATCACTTTAACCTATTATACTCCCTTATTTTTCTTCTACTAACAAGGAAGCAAGTAATAAGATTAATTTTGCTAATTTTTTCTCGATTAGATGAAGTAAATAGAATAATTTGTTGTAGAAATGTACAGAAAATCATGTGAATGAAACGCATCAGATTTTTTTGGATTCAGGGGGACCCAAAACATGTATTTCCGGTGAAATCTCGACATCAAATTTGTGAGTGCACTACAATACCCTCTGATACACTACGTACATAGTACGTATAGAGAAAGTAATACCATTAATTATCAGATACTGAACCTGTACTTACAAATATAGAGGTTGTTAATATTGTCATTGATGAAATGTTGACAGGGGCTCAAAATTAAAGAGGACATACAAAGAGGAGATCATCCTCGCCCATACAACAAGTATGTATTCCATAGTGGCTTGCTGAGCTGAGAATGTGATTATTTCTTGTGGTTTGTCCTTAGGGCAAACAGGCAGCATGGCATATTATCTTCTGTTGTCTTCAGCATCACCTGCGTCCAGCTAAGTGCAAATGGCCGTATTTTCTAATACTTGTCTTTCCCTTTTTACCCGACATTACGCTTTATGGGGCGGCCAATTACGAAAATAGGCACAGTAAACATAAAACAGACGAAAAACACGACCCATACAGATATACCTATGCTACAAAACTAGAGAGAATGGACTACAATGTTAAGAGAAACAGGATAAGAAGTGCTAGGGAACAAAATCTGACGTGTTCCATTCACATGAGTTTCTCTAGCTGCTCTACAAATTTCTTGCAAAAGATTCTTCTTCTTTCTACACCATGCTAATCGAGATAAACGTTAACAAAATGCTCTTATTACTTGTTCCCTATAAGAAGAAGAGAACTAAAGGAATGTGTTATGTTAAAGTGATAGTCAAATGTTAAATGCCGTCGTTATGCGATTGCCATTGCAAATCGCTTCCTTGATTGACCAGGAGTAGAACAACAGAAAAGCGGACACTTCCTGTCTGGGAAAAGAAGGAATATCTCGGAAACGGTTACCTCCACAACAAAAACGTAAAGGACATAAATCGTGTGTTTTGGCGAGATTTACATTTTTAAACAGTAAGTTTTTGTTTATTTCTTACGGCTTAACGGTTAAGCAAAATTCGGCAAAATTCATCCAGAATAAAGAGGTTTACAGAGGCTATTTCCAGAAAATTCAAGATATACACTTTATTTGGGATGTAAATATCTTTGACATACGAGATTTAAATCAAAATCGTTAAGAGGCATTTTTAGAAAATAATTTTCCAAGAATTTTCCATGTACAGGGTAGTTTGTGGTGTAGGGGAGGGCGATTTTCTTGAAAATCTTGTGTTACATTCTTGGAAGATACCAAACCTAAATACCAAGTTTTGTATTTAACGGTTTTTTCGTTTTTGAGCCATGCTGTCCATAGACACACACACGCACACAGACACACACGCACCTTTTTCTAAAAATGCTTTTTGCGGACTCAGGGGACCCCAAAACATACATTTTCAGTGAAACCTCGACTCGAATTTTTGGGTGGAATACATTCCAGTATCCACTACGTACATTGTATATGCGTGCCAGAGAAAGTAAAACTCTCATATGTTCCATTCACATGACTTTCTCTAGCTGTCACATAAACAAACTTCCTTACAAAAGGTTATTCCTTTATCCAGACATGCTAATGAAGGTAAACATTAGCAGAAATTGTCTTATCGCTCGCTTCCTTGTAAGTACGAGGGACATAAGGAAGTACACTAAGCCTCGTAGATCGTCAAATCTTTTAAAACCTGGTCCTATGTGAAACAATGGAAGTTCGCTTCGCTTTGCATGGCCTGCAGTAAATCAGTAGAGATTAAATGAAACATCACTTGCGGTTTGAGAAAAGTAGTTTAAAATTGAAATCAAGAAAAAGGAATATCTCAGAAACGGTCAGCTCTACACAAAAACGATGTGCTTTAACGATACCTAGGGTGTTTTGTAGTAAGTTTTGTCTACTTCTTAAGGTTTAACCATTATGAAAAGGTCTGCAAAACTCATCCAGAGGCTATCCTCAGAAAATTAAAAATACAATTTTTAATTGTGATATTCATATCTTTCATGTACGGTATGTTAATAAAAATCGTTAGAGCCATTTTTGAGAAAAACAAAATGTTCAAAATGCTTTCCATATAAAGGGTAGTTTGTGGTGGATGGATTTTCTTGAAAATCTTTGAGAGAAAACTAGTACACACAACTAATAACTGAAATACTAAAACATTTCCTGTTCAAGAATATTTGTTCTATATTTTCTCTACTGTTCATGAATTGCGTACCGTTGAATTCTGTAACATCCTATAAAAGTGTTCGCTTTTGCACCGCGCCCTAAACGTTGGCCACTGCACCTACACATTCTGCGACTCTATTTTGTGGGATTCCGCAAATACATGCTTATATCCTTTGAGTAGAGCAGAGTACGAAAGGATTACGGAACGGAGCTTGCTTCCAATAGTAGTTCGGGCACTGAAAGGGACCAGTAATCCGCTCTTTCTTGGCTGCCGTATTGCTAAGTGCTTCTTTGCTCTGTTTTCGATGTCTATCTAGCTCAGTGCCTTTCTCACAATGTCCACTAACATTTTAATTCTCGTGTGATCACCGTGTACTGCGGGTGTAAAATGGTAGAACTTCTATTTAATACTTCTTAGCTTAGAAAATTCTTATGGCGGTTAATGTTAGATAACATTTGATCTTTAAAAAATCTAATGTGTTTCATTCACATGACTGTCTCCACATCTCTGCAACAAATTATTGTTAAAAAGCTTATTCTTCTACTTACTTCAAGATAATCGAGAAAAAAATTAGCAGAAATCGTCTTAGTACTTCCTTCCTTGTAAGTAGAAGCGAAATAAGGAGTATCATAAGTTAAAGTGATAGCCAAAAGCTGGTTACTATGTGACTGAAGTTCTTTTCTTGTATGGATAGGAGTTGTCAAATTCCTTTATGAGAAAGTATAAGCTGACACCAAAAACAAGGAACATCTTAAAAACGATATACTCCACGAAAAAATGTAGAGAACATAATTTGTGTGCTTTAATGTGCTCTATATTTTCAGGTGTAGTAAGTTTTTGTCCATCTCTTACGGTTTAGCAGTTACGCAAATTTTCGTAAAATTCATACAAAATAGTCTTAAGAGGTTATTTCCGGAAAATTCAAGATATACATTTTATTTGTCGGGTAAATATCTTTAATATACGACATTTCAATCAAAATCGTTAGAGCCATTTTTGAGAAAATCCAACTTTTTAGAAAAGTTCCATGTAAAGCGTGATTGAGGGCGGGAGTTTTTTTTTTAAAATCTTCGTGTCGCATCCTTGGAAGATACCGAACTTAAATACTGACTTTGGTATTTAACGGTCTTTTTATTTTAGAGTTATGCTGCCCACAGACAGACAGACAGACAGACACACACACACACACACGGACATTTTTCTAATTTTTTTTTTATTCGGGGGGTCTCAGATCATGTATTTCCGGTGAAATCTTGGTATCGAATTTTTTGGTGCATTACCATACCCTCTCTATACACTATGGACACAGTACATGTAGAGAAAGTAAAAATGTAAGTAGCTTTAACACAATTTAATATAGTCAGATGTGTACTTTCTCTGCACATACTATGTACATAGTGTATTGAGAAGGTATTGTAATGCACCCAAAATTCGATACCGAGGTTTCACCGGAAATACATATTTTTGGTCCCCCTGAATAAAAAAAAAAGCATTTTAAGCACATTAAAACACACAATTTATGTTATATACATTTTTTTCGTGGAGTTGATCGTTTTTTATTTTTGGTTGCAGTTTTGAAAACTTACACTTTTCTCATACAAGGATTTGTCAACTCCTGTCCATACAAAGGAACTTCAGTCACATAGCAAGCAACTTTTGATTATCACTTCAACCTATGCTACTCCATTATTTCGCTTCTACTTACAAGGAAGCAAGTAATAAGACTATTTCTGCTAATTTTTAACATGAAGTAAATAGAAGCATAAGCTTTTTAACAATAATTTGTTGCAGAGAGGTAGAGAAAGTCATCTGAATGGAACACATCAGCTTTTTTCTTTTCTTTTCGTTTATATACGAATACAGCTATTCATGGGATTGTTTTTTGTTTATTTCTGAACTGGCAGAAATGTAGTTCCACTCGCGTGTTGTGTTAGCCACGAACATTATTATTCTCTGTTTCTAACTCCTCTCTTTATCTTATTATTCTCACCTATAAATATATTTCCCCCTGTCCATCACTCAACCATTATTCACATCTATATTGGCCTTTCTCCTAGTTTTTACCTCAGTAAAAACTAGGAGCGTACACGTTATGTGAAAGTGCATAACAAAACTGGTTATTTTTACTTTCTACCGGCACTATGTACGTAGTATGAATTCCATCCAAAAATTCGACACGGAGATTTCACCGGAAATACATATTTTGAAAATACCTGAATAAAAACATTTTTAAAAAGGTCCTTGTGTGTAAGTGTAAGTGTGTCTGTGGGCAGCATAACTCAAAATCAAAAAGTCCATTAAATACCAAATTACAGGAAAATACCTCCACCCCAAACTACCCTTTAATTACATGGAAGTTTTTTTTTTTTTGTTTTTTTTTTTATAAAAAATGGCTCTAACGATTTTGATTAAAGTATCGCACATTAAAATGAATATCTTGTATTTGTTGGGAATAGCCTCTGAAGGTCTCTTCATTCTGAATGACTTTTGCATAACTGTAAACAGTAAGAGACAAAACCTACTACTCAACAAGTATAGATCTCGTTAGAAAAACAAAATTTTGTAGAATTAACCATATCCGAGGTATTCCTTGTTATTTATTTTAAAACTTTCAACTCTTAGATTTTTGTCAAATGGTGTTATTCATCTTTCTCATCCCGGTAATGCAAAGAGAAGGGGTTTTCAAAGATTTGACTACTGCTTTCGTCTACTGTATTATCCTATTTCCCTTTTACTTAAAAGGAACTAAATAATACAACTATTTCCGCTAAAGTTATCTCAACTAGCACGAAGCTGAGATAAGAATAAAATGTTGTAACAATAAGTTGTATCAGAATGGGCAGAAAAAGTCATGTGAATGGAACACCCAGGAATTATTTATTTATTTTTTATTTAGGCAGGTGACAATAGAGATTTTAACACAAACTTCTATTAGAAAATTGACATAACTATCAGTGGAATAAAAATTTAAAACGTTCCATTGTTACAACTCTCGTTTCTTACAACAGAAATTATATATAGCAAAGTAAACTATAGGTATACCTATAACCGCAGGCTTTGTATCGATTAATTTTAAGGCAGACAATTTCAATGACTTTGAAATTGATTCGGCAGAACCCGAATGTTTTGCAAGCAGAGACAACAAATTTCTTCTGTGGTGCAAGATAACATTACAAGAAAAAATAAAAAGAAAGGTAGGGGGAAATGTATTACACTAACTACACAACTTTTGTGACGTAATCAGAAAATGAACCAATGAAATAAAAATATGTTAAATTACTAAATTATCTTAGGCGAAAACACCACACTAGAGGAAGCGTCTTATCCAATAGGACGTCTCATCGATACTGAACACGTTAAATAAACTCAGTATGCAATGATTACGTCATGACTGTTAAGCAGCAAATTGAAACTCCAATTCGGCCAAGTTACAATAATACATATTATTTTATAAATTATTCCAACCTCTTCCCCCCCTAAAATCGGAAAAGAGCAGAAGATATATTTGGAATCAATTTTAAAAGATTTGTGTAATGTGTCATTATGAACTAACATGTTATATTACTGAATTTTTATTTTTATTATTATCTTCATTCTCAATAGTTTTCAACCATTAGATCAGTAGCATTTATCATTTAGATGTTTGCTGTAACTAACTTAGCAAGAAAAGATAATAATAAGCTTTTTATGTGTTTATAATAAATGTTATAGTTTTACGTAAGAACTTTTATTTCGTCAGTTATTTAAGTTTAATCGTGAAACAGTCTTATCAAATTGCACTCGGGTTTCATCTTACCAGCATAATTTTGCGAACCCGCAAATTATCAATAAGATGAAACGCCACTCGTGCAATTATTACAGAAAATTTACATTGTCAGCATCTTACCTTATCAATGAGCACGTTGAAATTATATTGCTATTTCCATATTTCCACACAAATTTCAGCTGAATATTTTATACTTTAACATTTATTGAATAATATTAATAATAATAGTAATAATAATAACAATAATACTAATAATAACAGTAGGGGTACAACACAAATTAACAAGTTATTTTTACATATTTATTTTGCGAATAGTAAAATTTGAGGAGCGATGAACATTTAACGCATGAATCATAATAGCTATTTATAATGTAAGAGCGTAAAGTTATAGTTTTTGATTCAAGCGGGAATATTGTGAAACGAGACGCAGTCAAGTTTTACAACCACGCGAGAGTCAAATAGAAACTTTACGCTCGAGAATTTTCTGATTTAAAAGAAAAGCAACGAAAGGTGAAATAAATTTGAGGTTAAGTTTGAGCCATTCACCAAGGATTATAGATAGTTATTTATTTAGCAGCGTTGGGGCAGGTAGTAAATTTAATTGTGCTTCTTTCGCAACTCTAAGCATATCATAATTCTCAAAATCTGTCATTTTCTCAAAATACATCACAGAACAACAATAATATTGGTTTGTCACGGTCTATTATAACCGATGTATATACACTTATATCGTGAATTTTTTTGGTGAGCGTAAAGTTGGAAGAAATTTTTTTTACGCTTTCTGCACTTCTTTGTGCATGGATTCCGTAAAATTCAACATTGCGATCTGAAATAGCTCGTAAACTACTCAATTACGCTCGGTTGTAGAAAAATAACTATTTCTGAAATTAATACAAATTAAAACATAAACAAACAGTTTTATGGCACCTAAATGTATGTTTGTTCCTTATGCTTGCTTTGCGATTGGAGTTCTACAGTTCCCCAAGTAACTGTTGACCCACGTGCTCTACTCAACGTCATCCTCCGTGGTCTAGGGGTACCATGCAAGTCCCTAGTTCCGAGATCGCGGATTTAAAACCCGGTGGGAGGGCGATGGATGTTTTTCGGGAGTAAAAATCCTCGCCATAACTTCCTCCGTAGAGTTATGGCACGTAAAAGAACCTCGCACTATGAGAAAGATTTCCAGTATTTCACGCTCAATATAAAATGGAACGCTAAGAAACAGAGTAGTTACGAGAAGAGTGTCCATAAATAAAACATTCAGTTTCAATAAAGTTCTCATCTTTAAAGACGCTGCAGAAAGACCTTGTTTAGCGCGCGCGCGTGCCAGCACCCAACTCTAAAACTTCGTGATGGTTTCCCCTCCCCCCACACTGGCAAGCAAAGAGAACGGAATTTCCAAACCATTAAATAGTTTAGCTTTTAGAAGACATGACGTTCGTTTTAAGCGTATAATCTTTTATTCCCTTTGTTCCTTCAAGGAAATGTGCCATAAGACAATTTCTGCATATGTTTATCTCAATTTATATGACAATAAGCGTGTGGTAATAGTTTGTACAACAGTAAGTAGATGAAGTTATGGATGCAACAAATAGGACACTTATATATTTGATTATATTTTGATTTACATTGTTGACATATTTAAGACATTGTTATAAAATGAACGAATGTCTATTTAAACAAGCGATTGTTTTATTAGGCACTTTAAATTACACTGAATTACAGTAAATAGAAACAAAAGCTTAACAGAAATCTTACAAGAGCAAGTCCTCATAAGCATTTTTGTGAGGACCTTTCAGGCGATTTAAACAAGGGGCGTTACTTCCTCTGGCCTGAATAACAATTCATACATCTTGGCATGCTTTCGATCAGGTTAGCAAAGGTTTTTTGAATACGCTCTCATTCTCAAGAAGAGCTCGCCTCAACTCCTGTAAGGTTTTTGGTCGCTGCAGTCTTGAGTCTTAACACACGTTTCATGTTCAAGTCGGGACTCCTTGCTAGCCATGATAAAATATGGATTCCCGCTTCTTGGACATAATTTATGACCACGTGAGCAACGTGTGAAGTGAATTGTCGTGCATTTAAATGGGTCAAATGGTACAACATGAGTAGCCAAACATACATTTATGTACATATGAGCTGTTAGATTTCCATTTTCTACCAAATCTAACTCAGTACGAGCATTCATAGAGACTCCTGGCCAAATCATCACTACACCTCCTTCGTTTGGTAACTTTTAGATGCAGGCAGCATTGTGCAAATCGTACTCCCCTCTGTTTCCAAACTCTTCCACGCCCATCAGTTGAGCGCAGATTAAAACGGGATTCGCCTGTGAATAGAACACAACTCTACTGTTCACTTCTCAAGCTTCTATGACCATTTGCAACACGCAATGGTTTAATTCGATGCATCCTGAGCAGTTGCAGGTCTACTGGATATCAGTTCACCGACTTCTTTTTGGCCGAAATCGGGTGACCATTCTTGTTTAAACAATTTGTACCTGTCTTCACTTTGATTTATGTCTCGGACGACCCGAACCTGGTCTGCTCATGTATTCTGGTGTCTATCTAAACCGTTTTATAGATCATGGATTGTGCTTCTAGCCATATTCATCACATTTGCAGTGTGACGTTCACTGCGTCCATTTCGTTTCTACCGCTAGAGCTACATCTTCAAATCCCATGCTTTTAAGATAAAAATATGACTACCCCACTTACTCTCACGACATGTAAAAATAAAGAAATAATAACAATGAATCACAAAATTATTGAGATCATTTTTCTATAATTGAGACTTTCAATACATAACTAATAATTTCACATATTCGGCTACAATGGTTTGTTTATAAAAGCAAAACACTCAACATAGCCTACATATCTCCCTGACAACAAACGCCTACCATAATATCTTATAGCAAGTTAATGTATTCCGACATACATACTTTTTTTTTTGTCGCGGAGTTTATTTCACCCCAAATATTTGATATCAGATTTCGCTGGAATTATGTTTTGGGGCTGCTGAATCCGAAAAAAGCATTTTTAGCAAAAGGCTCGCGTATCTTTGAGTGAGCGTGTGTGTGTGTTTGTATAACTTAAAAATGAAACGTTGGATAAATACCTAACTTGGCATACAAAACAATCATTTCAGCAAAAGGTCCATGTGTCTTTTTGTGCATGCGTGCCTGTGTGTGCGTGCGTCCGCATAACCCACAAGAAAATGTTGCACAAATACCAAATTTTGTATTTATGTTTAATATGTTCCAAAGATGCACTAGAAAATCTTCCGACACCCAAATACCTATCATTTACATAGAACATTTTTCAAAATTCGTATTTTCTCAAAAATTGTTCTAACCATCTTGATTAAATTACTGTATATTAAAGGCATTTACAGAAAAATTAGAATGTATATCTTGAATTTTCTGGGAACTCGTTAACCGTAACATACAGACAAAACCTTACCACACAAATTATGTAAATCTCGTTAACACACAACTTCAGTTCATTAATTTTTCTTTCTTTCTTTTGAATGCAGTTAATAATTTAAGAGAAAGTCCTTGTTATTGGTTAAAAGTTTACACATTGATACTTTTCTGAAACGTGAAGACGTTATTCACTTTTTTTCATCCTGGTCATGCAAAGAGAATGAATTTTCAAAACCATAGCGTCAGTCTAGTGTTTCTCTTATCCACCTGCATTGTAGAACAGTTACAGAAAGTCATGTGAATTTCACTCAACCTATATATATATATATTAAACCGATGAAGTAAATCTCCTCCAAATCCTTTTTACTTTCTCTACATGTACTATGTAAATATGTAGTAGGTAGAGTAGGCATTGTATTCCACACAAAATTCCAATGCCGGGATTTCACCGAAAATATAAATGTTGAGGTCTCCTGAATCGGACAAAAAATGAAGATATGTATGCGTGTGCATTTGAGCGTGCGTGAGTGTGTGCTCTGTGTGTGTAACTCAGGTGGTTAAATACCAAAATTGATATTCAAGTTGAGCAACTTCCAAGGATAAGACACGAAAGTTTTCAATAATAACCCCCTCCCCCAATTCAAAACTACCGTTTACATGTAACATTTTTCGAAAATCTTTATTTTCCCAAAAATGGCACCAGAGATTTTTATTAAAGTACCACATGTTTAAGATATTTTCATGTTAAACTAAATGTATATCTTGAGGACCACTCTGGACGACTTTTATGTAACTGGTAAACTGTAAGAGATAGACAAAAGCTTACTATGCAAAAAAGGTATATCTCGTTAAAACTAGTTAAACTTCCTCGAACGGGAAGCCCTTCGTTTCATATCTCTTGTTTTCCTCCTGAACAATGCAAAGAGAACCAAATTTTAATTTCATCTCACAGTGACCAGCTTTTAAAAGTAGGTGTACTGCCTTATATTCCTTCTACTTGCAAGGAAGAAAGTAATAAGATAATTTTAGTAATGTTTATCACCATTAGCATGATGTAGATAAAAGAATAATCTTGTGTAGGAACAGTCTGTTTGCAGAAGAGGTAGAAAAAAATCATGTGGGTGGAACACGTCAGTTTTTTCCCTAATATTTTTCTTGTCTCTATATATAAACTGTTACTCTCTCTGAAAAGAAAACCCTTAATCTTACTGAGACACATGTATGACATTGGCTTCGCGTAACAACCATATTACTAAGAACTGCAAGCTTGAATACCTAGAAATCACTAGTAATTTTTTTATATCCCCCAACATCAGGTCTGACAACTTTAAAGGCCATCTGTATTTTATCTTCTATTGTTGTACAGTCACGCAAAGACTATCTCTATAAGTACAGAGGAAAGAAAAACTGTCTTTAAAACTTTATACACATCAGAAAAAGAAGGCATACAAGACATTGCATTCTAGTCAAAAGAGCTTAAGAACTTAAAGAAACATTACCCTTCTGGCTTGTTATTGATGATTGGATAATCATTTATAAATGGTTTAGTAGTTGTAGTGGATTCCACATTACGCTATTTTTGGCGCTATTAAGGATTCTTGTCTCACTCATTCTTTATGAAGATTGGTACCTTAAGTTTTCCAAGTATCTCCATTTAAATATTGCAATGTAATTCAGCAGAAAACACGCGAAAAAGCTTTTAAATGTTTAAATGCCCAGAGGCAATGACACACGCATCCCACTCATTGCTCCAACTTTTTCAATGGAATGTTCAAGTCCACAGTACCAAAATATACCGTCAATTTACTAATTCATGAATACCATTTAATTAATTTCCTCTGTTCCAAACTTCTGATTGCAGATTTTTTACTTTCCCTACTAAGAAAAGTATGGCGCCACTAGGCCAATTAGACGGTAGACTCTAGACTAGACTTAGTTTTCAAATGACAGCATTTTAAACAAGACAACTTTAGAGTCTTAACGAAAATGGAGGATTTAGAAAAACGAGCAGTGATTAAATACTTCCATTTGAAAGGCTTAACGGGTAAAGAAATCAAGGAGAAAATGGACAGTACAATGAAAGACTCTGCCCCTTCATATTCAATGATTAAAAGGTAGGTTGCAGAGCTTAAAATGGGATGTACGAGCACTAGTGATGAGCCTCGCTTTGGACTCCCTGTAGAAGTGACAACTCCAAAGATCATTGAAAAAATGCATCGTTTAGTACTGGAAGACCACAGATTAAAGTTGTGTGAGATAGCAGAGGCTGCAAACATGTCAAAAGAATGTGCAGGTAATAGTTTAAGCAAAGTTTTGGGCTTTCACAAGGTCTGTGCAAGATGGGTGCCAAGTTTGTTGACACCTGATCAAAAGTTGCTAAGAAAAACTGTTTCCGTTAGGAATGTAGAGCTCTACCGTAAAACTCCCAGTGAATTTTTGAGACGGCTTATTACCATGAATGAAACTTGGATACATCACTAAACTCCAGAAAGTAAACCACAGTCAAAATAGTGGATTGCGCCAGGTGAACTCTCCAAAAAACGCAAAGTCAATTTTGTCAGCTAACGAGGCTATGGCGAGTGTTTTCTGAGATGCACAGGAGACTATTTTTTGATTACTTGGAAAAAGGTAAAAGTATTACTGGTGACTACTACGCAAGCTTACTGCAACGTTTGAGTGATGAGGTGAAAAGAAAAAGACCTCATCTGGCAAAAAAAAAAAAAAAAAAAAAAAAAAAAAAAAAAAATTGTTTCATCATGACAATGCTCCAGCTCATCGTTCAGTCATTGGAATAGGAAAAATGTACGAATTAAAGTTCGAATTGCTTGAACATCCACCCTATTCGCCAGATGTAGCACTCAGCGACTATCACCTGTTTCTAAACCTCAAAAAAAATTCTTAAAGGAGGAAGATTTCACAGCAACGAGGTCATTGATGCGGTAAACAGCTATTTTGAGGACCTTAATAAATCGCCCTACAGACATGGTTTAATTAAATTAGAACACCAATATGAAAATGTATTAGCCTTTCCGGAGATTATGTTGAGAAATAAAGCATTTTTTTTTTTAATTCTGTTTTCATTGAGAGGCCCGGGACTTATCAGTCGACCCTTTTATTGCATTTCAGCTAAAAATGTGATAATTTCACCGAAAATAAATGCTTTGAGATTCCTATATACGTTTTAAAAAATCGGAAGTGTTCCATTCTCATAACTTTCTCTAACTGTTCCAAAATAAACTATTCTTACAAAAGATTATTCTTTTATCTACATGATGCTAACATTTAACATTAGCAAAATTGGTCTTATTACTTTCTTCCTTGTTAGTAGAAGGGAAAAGGGAAATACATTATGCTAAAGCGATAGTCAAATCTTTAAAAATAACTGGTCGCTATGTGTAACAATTGAAGTTCGGTTCACTTTGCATGGTCCCGTTTGAGAAAATATAGTACAAGGAAAACGTATAAGACATAATTTAAATTTTAACAAATCTACGTTTATGTATATTAATTTTTTGTCTATCTCTTACGGTTTAACCGTTATCAAAATTCTGCAAAACTCATCCAGATTAAAGGTGTCTTCAGAGGTATTCCCAGAAAATTCAAAATATATAATTTTATTTTTATATAAATATTTTAATATAGAGCATTTTAATTAAAATCGTTAGAGCAATTTTTGAAAAAAAAAACAAACTTTTCAAAAATGTTTCCATGTAAACAATAATTTGTGGTGGAGCTATTTTTGTTTAAAAAAAATCTTCGTGTCGCATCATTGGAAGATAAAAATCGTAAATAACAAGCTTGGTATTTAATGGTATTTTCGTTTATTTACAACAGAACAAACCACACAGGTTGTCTGTACATGTCGTATATCATTTTGTTCTTCTTTACGCAGTTTTAATGATTACGTTGTTTTTGCAAGGTAAAGGTAGTTTTACTATGAGTTAAAATCCAGAACAGCGTTTAATCCACTCTCCTTCAATGAAACTTGGGATAAAGCTCTGCTCCCTTCTTTGAAGCAGTATGCAAGGCAGTTTTTCAATGCAAAATACCCAGTTAGAATTTGTAATTTAATTTTAATGGTAAAGTTTTATTTGGTCTACGAAAGATATTTTTAACACTCTTCAGCCGAGAAAGTTTCCTCCTTTTCACGCATTGCTCTTATGTGTGAAGGCTTATTCAACACTTACACAAAAGTTACTCCCTAGAAAGATTTATCTTTTGCTCACAATCTAGTTTACCAGCCATTTTAATTTGACATTACGATTTAATTGATTTAATTTTCATACCTCAGATTCTTTATGAAATTACTACACAGTGACGTAGAAGATTTTGACGTGAAAATGCCCTTTAAACATACATATAATTTGTAATCTATACAACCCCGTAATATTCCTAATAACAAATTAAACATTGCCTTATATTGACAGGAATAGGCACCTAATATTGATGGGTTAGTATTTATGACTTTTTAGTGTTCTCCACTCCGAATCCTCAAAATATTTGTAAAGGTATATAGCGTGATAAAAATTACTAATTACTATTATAATTAAAGAGCACAGCTTTCACATAATACAAGATCATTAGCGTTAATATACAACGAAGATTTGAAGATTTACCATTCCGGCCTCTAAATTAAGCATTTTTGACACATGAGTTTGCAATTACCAAGTAAAGTACTTTTCTGCAAAATGTTCGCAAAGAGCTGTGGGCATAAGTAGAGAGATTATGACTTAGTCCCATCTCACGGTTTTATTAATAAATCTACCAATATGCTCTTTGACTTTTTTAACACTTTCTGGTACCTGAGTACCTGCCATGAAATATACTATGCCTCACAATACTAGCAGAACACCTAGATAGTCCTCAATTAGTGCGCCTTTTGTAAATAGGTTGCCTTGTAGTTTTTAGGATTTTATATAGTGACTCAAGTAAAGATGTTGGCCACCCTGACATACGGCATCAGCCATCTTTGTCTTTGATAACCTCAATGAAGCCGTGTTCCCTAATTATTAGTTGTAAACACCTTTGTTATTCATAAACTTTAGTTTCCCATTTACTTAGGTTCAACAGAAAGGGTCTCAATTTGTCCACTTTAATCCATATTTGAGAAAAATTCGCTTTTTAAAATGAAACATCTTTCTGAGACAGCTTGCGTTCTTAAAGATGATGATAAACTCGATATCACAAACTTTAATTCCACATACAAACAAAACAAACTTTCAATAGAACTGAATCAGTAAAATTCGAGAAGCCTAGCAAAGACAACAATAAATACGCAATTAAATTAAAAGTACCGACATTTTTAAACCATTCATCTACCTCCAATATCAAAGGTTTAAAAGCCTTTTAAAACTCCGGATTTTCCGATGAGGTGATTACATCGATTCAAAAATTGCACTAGCGATAACAAAAGAAGTGAAGCATTTAATAATGCACCTCGTACTGCCCTCTGGAAATCTGGACGCGAAGGGGTTTAGTACACAACTGAATCAATGGGGTGTCCCTAGCAACGCTGCAATTCGCCGCTGAGCGGCGCTTGTATGCCTTTTCGCCACGAATAAAAGCAGTCGCAATCATTGTTGAATGAAAAGCTCTCTCTCATCGGCTTAACGAATACAGGTATGTAGTTGAAACTTTTTAGGGAAAATATTCGCTGTGACTTCAATACGCTATTAGAGGGTGGAGGACAAAATAACGAAGGAAATAACTAATCGATTAGGATCCCATGGTGCTCTATAAGAAAAATAATGATATTAGAAAATAAATAAATAAATAAATGCCACTTATATTAGACACTCTATACCTCCCTTATGCTTTTATTATTTTTCTCTACACGTACTATATATGTAAATAGTGCATAGAGAAGGTATCTATTGCATTTCACCCAAAAATTCGATACCGAGATTTCACCGGAAATGTGTTCTAGGGTCCCCTTTATCTAAAAAAAAAGCATTTTCAGAAAAAGGTCCGTGTGTGTATGTCCGTGTGTCTGTGAACACGATAACTCAAAAACGAAAAGTCAGTAAAATACCAAACTTGGTATTTAAGTTTAGTATCTTCCAAGGATGCGACACGAAGACTTTGAGGAAAATCCCCACACCCCAAACTACCCTTAACATGGAAAAAATTTCGAAAACTTTGATTTTCTCAAAAATGGCTCTAACGATTTTGATTAAAATTTCGTATATTAAAGATACTTACCTGATAAAATGTATATCTTAAATTTTCTGAAAATAGCCTCTAAAGAATACTTTATTCTGGATGAGTTTTACGGAATATGGAATAACTGCTAAACCGTAAGAGATGGACAAAAACTTACCACACGAAAAATGTAGAGCACGTTAAAAGATACAATTTATGGCATATACATTTTTTCGTGGAGCTCGTCGTTTTTTAGACATTCCTTGTTTTTGGTTTCTGCTTTGAAAAACTTATTCTTTTCTCATGCAGGAATTTATCAACTACTGTCCACACAAACACAGGAACATCAGTGACATAGCAACCAGCTTTTGAGTATCACTTTAACCTATGGTACTCTCTTATTTCGCTTCTACTTACAAGGAAGCAAGTAATAAGACTATTTCTGTATTTTTCTTTTTTTTTCTGATTAGCATGAAGTAAATAGAAGTATAAGCTTTTTAAGAATAATTTGTTGCAGAGATGTAGAGAAAGTCGTGTGAATGGTACACATAAGCTTTTTGGATAAAGATCCGCGCGTGTGTGTGTCTTTGAACACGATAATTCAAAAAGGAAAAATCGGTAAAATACCAAACATGATATTTAAATTAAATATCTTCTAGGGATGCGACACGAAGATTTTGAGAAAAATTCCTCCGGCCCATATTACCTTTTACAACAAAAATTTGAACGTTTTGATTTTATAAAAAATGAATTCATTAAAATACCGTAGATTAAAGAAATATATGGCAAACAAAATATATATCTTGAATTTTCTGTAGATCACATTAAAATACACAATTTATGTCATATACGTTTTTTGTGGAATATTTTTAATATACGTTATTTTAATCAAAATCGTTATAGCCATTTTTGAGAAAATCAAAATTTTCGAAAAAAGTTCCATGTAAAAGGTAGTTGGGGGTGGGGGGATTTTGTTGAAAATCTTGGTGTCGTATTCTTGGAAGATACCAAACTTAAATACCAAGTTTGGTATTTAACGGTCTTTTCGTTTTTGAGCTATACTGCCCACAGACACACACGGATCTTTTTCCAAAAATGCTTTTTTTTGGATTCAGGGGGACCCAAAACATGTATTTCCGCTGTAATCTCGATATCAAATTTTTGGATGCAATACAATACCTTCTCTATACACTAAGTACATAAAACGTGTAGAGAAAGTAATAAAACCAAGAGCTTTGAGCATCTTGGAAAATAATAACAATAATAATAATAATAGTAATAATAATAATAATAATAATGACAGTGTGTTTTTAAAGAGATCTATATTTCTCCTATTGAAGGCACCTATCTCTGATGGTTTGCCAATTACATAAATTATACAACAATTATTTCTAATGAAGAGGACTTCACACATGCACATTTCATTAAACTAATAGTATCAAAGCTTTAACAAAATAAACAAATAATAATCAGCAATTTTAAAAGCTACTTTAAACGGTTCCTTTTCTCACAATATTCATACCACACCTTTAAGGATTTCGAATTTAAACATCAAATTTGGTATTTTTCTAACATTTCGCATTATTTAGTCACTGGTCTCTCTCTCTCTCTCTCTCTCTCTCTCTCTATCTCTATCTCTCGCTCTCTCGCTCTCGCTCTCTCTCTCTCTCTCTCACCACGAATACATGCTGCTTTTCGGGTTCATGAAACTTTCAATCATGTATTTTTTATGATATGTCGGCATCCAAATAATTACTAAAATAGTTTTAGTTATAAAGTATCTGCTTACTTCAGTCAGCTCCAGGAAGAAGTTTAATGGCGAGAATGTGAGCTACAATTTTGCATTTTTTTCCTCATTATAAAAATAAGAGCGAATACAAATAGGTAGGTAAATAAGCAAAACATTACATTACAGACATTCACAGCGAAAATGAGCTTTGACTTAAGTATATATTAAAATATGAATCTTCTTCCTTTAAATTTCATACAACTGGTACAGACAATTTGGAATAATAAAGAAGACAATATAGGGACATTTTAATAAGGTATCCAAAAACTATACTGTACTGAATTTTTAATCTTAAAATATCTTCATAATCATATAATGCAATACTAAAATGATGACAATGGCCTAATCCAAAAATACTTCTCTTTAACTATGGTTATGTTCGAAAATAGAAAATTTCTGAGTTTAATATGGTCGAGGCTCGCCGGAAATATATGTTTTGAGTCCAATGACTCCACGAAAACATTTTTTTAAAATAGGTCCGTTTGCGTTCGCGCGCGCGCAGGCTGTTGTTGTTGTGTGTGTGTGTGTGTGTGTGTGAGAGAGAGAGAGGGGGAGAGAGAGAGAGGGAGAGGGAGAGAGAGAGAGTGAGAGAGAGAGATAGGACGGCTGAGCTCAAAAACTAAAGCACACCACGAAGTACCAAACTTGACATTTAAGTTTAGTATTTTCCTTCCAAGAATGTGATACGAAGCTATTCAAGAAAATTCCCTGCTCCCAACTATGCTTTACATGTAGCAATTGTTAAAATAAGCTAAGCATTTTCCTTCCAAGAATGCGACACGAAGATATTCAAGAAAATACCCCACCCCAACTATCCTTTACATGTAAACATTTTTGAAAATGATTTTCTCAAAAATGGCTCTAACGATTTTCATTAAAATGCCATGTATTAGAGATACTACATCACACATAAAATCCATATCCTGAACATTCTGGGAATAGCTACTGAGTTCCTGATCGTTTTGCTTGAATTTTACTAAATTTTGCACAAGTAAATCGTAAAAAATAGACAAAAATGTACTACAAGAAAAGTTGATTAGCCACACAATTATGTCGCGCTCATTTTTGTTGTAGAGTTGACCGTCTCTGAGATATTCCTTGTGTTTGGTTTCAATTTTAACTAGGTAACTACCCTCTAACGGGGTCATCTTTCGCTTCATTACTCTTTGTTTTTATTCTGGCAATGCAGAGAGAACCGAACTTCAATTGTTCACATAGAGTTTCTTTTAAAAGATTTGACTAACGCTTTAGCTTCGTATATTCCCTTATTTCACTTCTATTTACAAGGAAGCAAGTAATAAGGACAATTTCTGGTAATGCTTATCTCGATTAGCAGGAAGTAGATAGAAGAACAAGATTTTAAACAATAATTTGTTGCAGAGATGCAGAGAAGGTTATGCGAATGAAACCATCAAATTTGTTTCTTTTGTGGGGGGCCGCCCTTCTCAAAACGATACACATTATTTTAGAGCCTGCATTTGTATGATTATAAAGCCGCTGGTTCGCAACAAAATTATCTTCTTCTAAAAAGTTATAACACAAAATCACTTGACTGCTGTGGAAAGCATTTTTTGTCATCACATCCGTTGCTGACTGGGCAGAAAGGCTGCATTGTCCATCGGAAGCCAATGCCACCTATTACGTCACAACTAGTGTTTGTAATTTGTGTTACAGGAGATTTTCCATATTAAATGTGAACAGGGATGCAACAAAATTTGGAATTTTATATTTCTTTAATAAAGACCTATTTTTATTGCTTTAAAATAGATAATTCCTGTGTATTTTTCCGAACTGTTTTACTTTCTCTACAGCACTGTACACAGTAGTATTGTATTCTACCCAAAACTGCGATACTGAGATTCTACCGAAAATACATAATTGAAAACCCCTGAATAAAAGAAAGCATTTTTAGAGACAAAAATTTTGTGTGTGTGTGTGTGTGTGTGTGTGTGTGAGTGAGAGTGAGAGTGAGAGTGAGTGAGAGAGAGAGAGAGAGAGAGATAAACATAAATCAAAAACAAAAAGTCCGTCCGTTAAATACCAATATTGGGATTTAACTTTAGTATCTTCAGAAAAATCTCCCCAAAGCAAACTACTCTTCTTATGGGGTATTTTTCAAAGTTTTTATTTTCTTAAAACTGCCTCTAGCGATTTTAATTAAAGAATGTATATTAAAGATTAAAAGTATTTACATGGAAAATAAAATGTATGTCATGAATTTTTAGGAATTGCCTCTGAAATTCCCTTCATTGTAAATGACTTTTTGCAAGTTGCAAACCGTAAGAGGTAGAAAAAACTTACTACAAAAAATTATGTTCCATTCACATTATTTTCCCTACATTTCTGTAACAAATTATTGTTGATAAGCTTATTCTTCCATCTATCTCATGCTAATTGAGATAAACATTAACACAAATGGTCTTATTCCTTGCTTCCTTCTAACTAGAAGTAAATAAGGGAATATACTAGGCTAAAACGATAGTCAAATCTTCTAAAGGCTGGTTGCTATGGGACTGAAATCCGCTCGCTGCTTTGCACGACCAGGATTTGACAAATTCCCATATGAGAAAAACAAGCATTTTAAAACAACCCAATAACGAGGAATATCTCGGAATCGATCAACAGAAAGAACAAATGTATATGACATAAATTATGTTTTAACGAGATTTATACATTTTATGTGCAGTAAGTTTTTGTCTATTTATTACGGTTTACCAGTTATGCAAAATTCATTCAGGGTAAACAGGTCTTTTGAGGATATTCCCAAAAAAATTGAAGATATACACTTTGTCTTTAAATATCTTTAATATGCGGTGTTTTAATCAAAATCGTTAGTCATTTTTGAGAAAATCAAACTTTCCGGCATTTTTTCAATGTAGTTGAGGATGGGGGGATTTTCTTAAAAAATCTTCGTGTCACATCCTTGGAAGATAGCTAACTTAAATACCAGGTTTGGTATTTAAGCACTTTACTGTGCTGCCCACAAACAGACCTATTTTTCAAAAAATTCACTTTTTTGGATTCAGAGGGTCTCAAAACATATATTCCCGCGGAATCTCTGTATTGAAATTTTGGGTGCTTTACAATACCTTCTCTATACACTATGTCCATAGTATGTGTAGAGAAAGTAACAATATACATCTCGTTAAAACACACAATTTATGCCATATACATTTTTAATAGAACTATTTCCGAGAACTGGGAACTTCACTTTTTTCATCGTGGTCGTGCAAAGAGAAGGGAATTTCAATTGCATCACATAGCGACTAGCTTTTAAAAGGTTTGATATCGTTTTAGTCTAGTGTATTTCCTTATGTTATAAGGAACTAGGTACTACAACCACTTCTGCTGGTGTTTATCTTGATTAACATGAATAGAAGAATAAATATTTGTAAGAATAATGTGTTTCTGAATAGGTAAAATAACTTGGATGAAATTTTCCCTAATGCTCGTTTTTCCGCAAGGCTATTATCCTATTTCTAAGTTTGCGAATACCAAAATTCGAAAGTTACTTTTCCGAAATATAATTTTTATACAAACATTTCTTTCAATGAAGTGTAATGGAAATATTTTGCATATATCAAGAATAAGTTATACCTATAGGTTGCTTCCCAGAAAAGTAGGTATTACATTTGTCGCTCCTCATGTTTATAATCTTACATAAGTCTAAGCATGGGAATTGAATGTGTTTTTGTGGTGTACACTTACATCTTATTATTGGATAGAAAAAACAATCAAATTATTTGCTTGTTAACAGCGTTGTCAATTGCTAGGATCACGTCAGCGCTACCTATGTGCGGTATTTCGACCTGAGGAGTGTTCTGTTTACGTGCCAAAAAATCTAAAGGCACGAGGCAATCGCGTTTAAGCACACTTAAAGACCATTGGTCTGGGCTACTTTAAACCCGCGAATTTGGCACCAGAAGGCCAGCGCCGAACCAATCGAGCCACCAGACGATATCCTTGGATAGAGCTTTTACTCTCCGGGTTTAAGGGGAGTCGAAATGCCCTAACTTTCCAATATTAATATTTGACCCATTATCTCAGCACCTGTTTAAAATAATGAGCTGAACTTTACAAGGTATATTCAGCAATACTTTTACTGTTGATTGATGCAAAATAAAATTGTTCTGTTCATTAGAAGGAAAGATGAGTTTTATTTTAATAAAGCTCTTAAAACTTTATCGAAAATAGATACATTTTAAATTAAAAAAATACATAACAATTTTTCGCTAAAATAAAGCCTATTTAGATGCAAATATGTGGTAAAAATTTCAGCCCTTAGTGTCAATTAGTTTCTAAGATAAAGGTCATTCATATAGAACATTGTACTTCTTCAGAAATTGCATTCAAATATTAAATTAAAAAAAAAAGATCCTAACTTTCCAAACACAACTTCGCAGTACTTCAAAACTCTCACATCAACGAGATATGAGCGGGGTGCTAATGCTGAGATAAAAATAAAAATAAGATCTCTTCTCTAATACTAATATTTACAAAGTTATTGATGTTTTACCAAGTGAGCGTACCAAAACTTCTAAAAAACCACTACGCAGATTATTTTCAACAATATTTTTTTACTATTTACAATTAGTGAACCTCTATGAAAGTTATACCAAAATGAGCGGGATATTCAAAATATACATGTGCAATTAAAACCTGAAAACGGAAAATAAAAAAAACATTAAAAAAAAACAAAAACAAAAAAAATTGAAAATCCCATTTTCACTCCCCTTAATGCAAATACCCGCATCTTAAATTCGAAGTCCGCCTATGCCTTTTGTAGTTCTGAGAAGTTGGGAAGATATTTTCCAAACAAAAGTTATAATGGATGGCATCTCCCAGTAAATTTTATCCTGCTTGTCAGACGTTGTTTTGTAGTAAATAAAACCATTAAATAACAGCTTTGTTCCTGCTCTTTCTTCACTAATAGTTCATGGACTTGTGGCCGTCACACATAAAATTTAAGTAAACACTTGCAAAGAAAGTTTAAGTTGCTTATAACTCAAACAGAAAATGTCAATGCATCATATAACAACGCAGATTTTAGAGGAAAACTCTCATCAACCCGAAAGCCATTTGGCATTAAATTGTGTATTATTAAAGTGTGGAGACATTTTTACGAAACTGACTGGTTCTCGACTACTTAATGTAACAAATGTACTATCATAAAAATCTGATGTGATCCATTTGAATGAACAAATATATTCTGGAACAAATATATATTTAAAAATCTTACTTTTCTATCAGGATACACATTATCAGAAACGGTCTTATTACTGGCTTCCTTGTAAGTAGAAGGGAAATAAAGGGATGCAACAGGCTAAAACGATTGTTAAAAGATGGTTACTATGTGATTCCTATGTGATTGTGGTTGCTATGTGATTGAAATGCATTTCTTTGCATGGCCAGAAGAACATTGTAAAATGAATGAAAACAATTTTATATGACATAAATTGTGTTTCCACGAGATGTACATTTTTTGTGCAGTAAGTTTTTGTCTATTTCTTGCGATTTACCAGTTATGAAAATTAAGCAAAATCATCCAGATAAAAAGAGGTCATCATTCCCAAAAAATTCAAGATATACATTTTATTTGCATTTAAATATCTTTAATATACAGTATTTTACTCAAAATCCTTGGAGCCATTTTTGAGAAAAACAAAACTATCGATATTTTTTCCATGTAAAGGATAGTTTGGGATAGGGATGTTTAGAATCCCCCAACTCCAACGGCTCCTTACATGAAGAAATGTTCGAAAATTTTGAAAACATTTTTGAAACTTTTTCCCAAACGATTTTGATTAAATTACCATTTAAGTAATACATTTTTATGACAAACAAAATGAGTATCTCGAATTCTCTAGATTAGACTCAGAAGACCCCTTTATTCTGGATAAGTTTTGTATAGCTGGTATACCGTAAGAGATAGACAAAACATTACACACCAAAAAAATGTAGATCTCGCTAAAACGCTCAATTTATGTCATATACACCTTTGTTGTAGAGTTAACCATCATCGTTACTGAGACATTCCGTGTTATTGGTTTCAGTTTTAAGCTACTTAAAATTTTCTCGAGCGGGAAGTCTTTTATTTTTCGTCTCGCTTTTGTTTACTCCTAGCAAGCAAAGAGAACCGAATTAATGCTTTCATATAGCCACCTACTTTTAAAATATTTGACTATCGCTTTAGCCTAGTGTATTTCCCTTCTACTTACAAAAAAGCAAGTACTGACACCAATTTTTCTAATGTTTATCTCAATTAGTATGATGTAGATAAAAGAGTATTTTATGAGAAACTGTTTGTGGAGCACACAGAGAAAGGCATGCGTTTTTGAGCTATGCTGCCCACAGACACATACAAGGGCATGTTTCTAATTTGTTTTTTTTTTACTTTCTCTACACGTACTATTTACATAGTGTAAAGAGCAGGTATTGTACTGCGCCCAAAATTGATACCGAGATTTCACCGAAAATACATCTTTTGAGACTCCCGAATAAAAAAACAACAAAAAAAACAATATTTTAGAAAAACGTCCGAATGTGTGTGTGAGAGAGTGTCTGTGGACAGCATAGCTCAAAAACGAAAAGACCGTTAAATACCAAACTTGGATTTAAGTCTATTATCTTCCAAGGAATGCGACACGAAGATTTTCAAGAAAATCCTCCCATTCCCAACTACCCTTTACATGGAAACACTTTCGAAAATGTTAATTTTCTCAAGAATGACAAACAATTTTGGTTAAACTCTCTAATATTTAAGATATTTATATGAGAAATAAAATGTTTATCTTCAATTTTCTGGGAATAGTCTCTGAAGATATATTTATTCTGGATGAATTTTGCGGAATTTTGCATAAATGGTAAACCGTAAAAGATAGGCAAAAACTTGCATTACAAAAAAATGTAGATTTCGTTAAAGCACACCATTTATGTCATATACATTTTTTTCCTGGATTTGGACGTTTTTGAGATATTCCTTGTTACTAGTTTCAGCTTTAAAATATTTATACTTTTCTCATACGGGAAATTGTCAATTCCTGTCCATATAAACAAAGGTATTTCAATCGAATAGCAACCAGCTTTTAAACGATTTGACTATCGATTTAGCCTATTCAGCTACTTTTTTCTCGATTAGCATTAAGTAAATGAGGAATAAGATTTTTAACAATACTTTATTATAGAGATGTAGTGAAAGTAATGTGAATGGAACACATCAGCCTCAAAACATGAATTTCCGCTGAAATCTCGTATTGGAAATTTTGGATGGAATGCAATACCTTCTCTACCCAGAATATACATTGTTGTACTAGAGAAATTAATAAAAGATAGAGAGTAGACATTCATATGAATGCAATGCATACCTCTTTTCTGTTGTTGGTTTTTTTTTTTTTTTTTTTTTTTTTTTTGTAATTCAAAGATAATGGCTTTACAAAGTCATTACATAACGATGGGCTTTTTATGTCGGTTTGGTTGGCTCAGTTGTTTAGGCGCTGGCCCTCTGATCCCACGGTCGAGGGTTAAAACCCGGTTTAGACCGATGTTTTTTAAGTAGCTCATGCCAGTAAATCTACTGCCACGAACAAGAACTCCTGCAGAACGGCGGCACTGATATAATCCTAGCAATTGACAAGTGTTCTTAACAAACAAAATATTTATTTAGACAAGTACAGCCAGACTGAAAATCTCAATGCCTTAGTCGGCATTTGAAATACGGATCTCTCGGTCTCTAGCCAGTCGTTTTAACCACTGAGTTACAATGGTCACATACCGACATAGCATTAAATTCCTCAACTGACTCGGTAAATCACACAGTGTTGTCAAATTATTTTGAGAGGGCGACTTACAAAGTCATAAGTAATGTAAGTTCCAGATTTCATAGTAAACCAACTGTTAGACCAATTAGTGTTAATTGTTTTTTTCCACACAAACCATGTCAGGGACAGGAGTTGGATACGTAGAGACAGACTGAAAAAGTCAATGCCAAGCGGGATTTGAACCAAGGATCTCACGGTCTCTAGCCGGTTATCCTAACCACTGGGCTACTATGGCAACATACTGACAAGGTATTAAATTCAATTGGTTGGTTCGCACGTATGGAAAAATAATTAACAAAATATTTAATGTGTTCTTATCCCTACAAGATCGATATCTATCTCGATTCACAAGAAGCAGCGAGAAGAATAAGCTTTTGTAAGAAATAGTTAACAGAGATAGTACAAAAGTCATGTGAAGGCAACTCATCAGATTTTTTAAAAGGTTTAGAGTTATTAAATCTGGAACAAGACTCGTAAATCCGTTCCAGGTCTTAGGCTCGGGCCAGGAAAATTCGTGTACCTAATCTGATCGCATTTTAACTCACTGGATAACTGAAGTTTGAAATCATCTGCTTCTTGCTGCATAAATTCTAAGCTTCAGACGCTGATAAAATCAACAAAATTTCAATGAGGCAACGGCGAAGATAGGAGGTTAGAGTTTGTAGGCCTTCCTATGGATTTGTTGTTAATGTCAGACGACTAAGAAAATGCCAGATACAGGGCTAAGATAAGCAGTTCTTGTTATACAAACAAATCCAGCACTTTCTCTTTTATCGCCCTTCGAAATCCTCAAAGGAGACATTGAAATCCCCTTTTGATGTTGTAAGAAATCCGTCCAGTGATAAGTCGCTATGGAGGAAATTTCTTTTCATAAGATATAGGACTAACGATATGGAAATCTCTAGATTATTACCAAGATATTTAATTCATTTATCTTGGGGAATACAGAACAAGCCTTCCGATGTGCAATATGTGTTTACATTTTTTGGAAAAAAAGCGAAATATTAGGAAATGTACCATCTGGTGTTTACTGGCACACGGTACGTAGATAGAGAAGGCATATTCGATATCGAGATTTCACCAGAAAGGTAGTTACTTCGCTGTGGAGCAATTATTGCGTTACTGATGGAAGTGGAAGTTAAAGAGTTTGCAGGCCTTCCTTAGGATCCCCTCTTTACAAAAGAAGCATTTTTAGAAAAAGGTCCGTGTGTATGTGACCGTGAACACAACTCAAAAACGAAAAGAACGTCAAATATCAAATTTGATATTTTTTAAGTTTAGCATCTTCTTAGGATGCGACACGAAGCTTTTGAGAAATATCTCTCCACACCAAACTATTCTTTAAATGGAAACAAATTCGATATTTTGATTTTCTCAAAAGTAGCTCTAACGATTTTGATTAAAATACCGCATATTAAAGATATGTAAATGGCAAATAAAATGGATAAATTGAATTTTCTGGGAATATTCTCGGATGACCTCTTTATTCTGAATGGATTTTGCTGAATTGTGCATAACTTGTAAACCGCAAGAGATAGACAAAACTTACTGCACGACAAATTTAAATCTCATTAAGATGTCATATACATTTTTTCGTCATGTTGACCATTTCTGAGATATTCCTTGTTACTGGTTTCAGAATTAAAATATTTAAAACTTTTATCATACGGGAATTGGCAAACTCCTGGCCATGCAAAGAAACGGATCTCAGCCATATGGCAACCAGCTTTTAAAAGATTTAACTATCCCTTTTGCCTCGTGTATTCATTATTTCCCCCCTACTTACAAGGAAGCAAGTAATAAGACAATTTCTGCTAATGTTTAACACGATTAAAAGAAGCAGATAGAATAAGTTGTTTAACAATAATTTGTTACAGAGATGTAGAGAAAGTCATGTGAAGTTTTTTTTTTGGGGGGGGGGGCGTTTCCTATTCCGGACCACAAATCAGCATAGTCCTGCCTGTCATATTGCATAAAGCAATAGAAGGCGAGATTGAAATATTGAGCTTCTAAGCATGAACGCGCGACTGAAAAAAAACTGATGATGGACGTTCACGTGACTTTATCTGATCTGCAAATAAACTAATCTTACAGAAGTTTATTCTCTATCTCCTTCATGCTAATCGAGATAAACATTAGCATAAATCCACTACCTAGTTCATTAAAAGTAGAAGGAAAATAAGGGAACATACTAGGCTAAGGTGAGGGTCAAATATTTTAAAAGGTGTCGCTAACTTTTTTGCATGTAAGAGTAGTTTGGGGCAGGGAATTTTCTTGAAAATCATCTTGGAAGATGCTGAACTTAAATACCAAGTTTGATATTTAACCGAATTTACTTTCTCTACATATACTATGGACGTAGTCTACGAGAAGGTATTGTATTCTACCCAAAAATTCCATACTGACATTTCACCGAAAATGCACGTTTTAGAATCTCCTGTATTTAAATAAATCATTGTGTGTGTGTGTGTGTGGGAGGGGGTGGATGGGTGTGTGTGTGTATGTGTGTGCGCCCGTGTGTTTGGGAACACGATAGCTCAAAAACGAAAACTCGGCATTATACAAACTTGGTATTTATGTTTAATATCTTCCAAGGATTTTGAGGAAAACCTCCCTACCCTAAACTATCTTTCATATGGAAAAAATTTCGAAAAATGTTATTTAAACACCGTGTATTAAAGATATTTACATGACTTCATTATGGGTGAATTTTGCCGAACATTGCCCGAGTGGTAAACCGCAAGAAACTGACAAAACCTTACATTCAAATCATTAATGTCATATACTTTTTTAGAACCTTTACTCCTACTGGAATTTGTCAACTCCTGGCAATTTCAATCACATAGCAAACACATTTCAAAATATTTTACTATCGGTTATTACTTCTCTATACGTACTATATACATAATGTATAGAGAAGGTATTGCATTGTACCCAAAAATTCGATACCGAGATTTCACCGGAAATACATGTTTTGAGACCACCTGAATTAAAAAAAAAACATTTTTAGAAAAATGTCCGTGTGTGTGTCTGTCTGTGGGTATGTGTGTGTGTGTGCGTGTGTGTCTGTGGGCAGCACAACTCAAACACGAAAACACCGTTAAATACCGAACTTGGTATTTAAGTTCAGTATCTTCCAAGGATGGGACACGAAGATTTTCAAGAAAATCCCCCCACCTCCAACTACCCTTCACATGGAAAAATTTTCGAAAATTTTGATTTTCTAAAAAATGGCTCCAACGATTTTGATTAAAATATCGTATATTAAAGATATATATTTGACAAATAAAATGCATATCTTGAATTTTCTGGGAATAGCCTCTGAAGACTACTTTATTCTGGACGAATTTTACGGAATTTTGTGAACTGGTAAACCGTAAGAGATAGACAAAAACTTACCACACAAAAACTGTAGATCACATTAAAACACACAATTTATGTTACCTATACATTTTTTTCGTGGATTTGATGGTTTTTTTAGATATTCGTTGTTTTTTGTTTCAGGCTTAAAAAACTTTTACTTTTCTCATACAGGAATTTGTCAACTTTGTCCATACAAACAAAGGAACTTCAGTCACATAGCAACCAGCTTTTGACTGTAACTTTAACCTATGTTACTCCCTTATTTCGCTTCTACTTACATGGAAGCAAGTAATAAGACTATTTCTGCTAATTTTTTCTCAGTTAACATGAAGTAAATAGAAGCATAAACCTTTTAACAAAAAGTTGTTGCAGAGATATAGAGAAAGTCATGTGAATGGATTACATCAAATTTTTTTCTTCTGCTTTTAAGGAATTTAGTAATAAGACATTATGAATATTTTGGATAACAGATGATATCTCTTGCACTACTCTTCATACATTTCGCTTCGTTAACTTTCTTAACAACGTTCATTTCTTACAAATCCGTACAAAGAGCTACTAAACTGCTAAAATTACAACCAGATAAAATAAATAAGGCATATTTTCTTGATTCGAGAGAATTATAGTGTATAGATGCATATTTTAAGAGCGGATTCTCGATAAGTTACGCAACGGAGGCACAGACGCGGATTTTTAGCCTTTGGAGGTGGGTGGTGCTTTTGTGCGCACAGAAAACAATGGTATTAGAGTGCTGGAAACCTAATGCTATTAATTAAGTGCCTCTCTATAAGAGAATCAACGTTTGGAGCGCCGTGAGCAGCAAAAGCGCCGATATTTAATGAAAATGCATGTGATTGCCTTAGGCATACAATTTTGGCTCTATCGTTTTAGAAGTATCCAATAGGAACCAAATTTTGCCTTTTTCAATAGCACATGTAGCGGAGATTTTGATAACATAAATAAAAAATCTGAGGTGTTCTATTCACACGACTTTCTCTTCCCGTTCTGCAAACTATTTTTACAAAACATATTCTTTTATCTATATCATGCTAATCGAAAAAAGTATTAGTAGATATGGTCTTACTACTTGATTCCTTGTAAGCATACGGGAAATTAGGCTAAAGCAATAGTCATATCTCCTAAAAGCCAGTCGCTACGTGAACAATTGAAGTCCGATTCGCTTTGCAAGGCTAACAATAAACAAAAGCGAGATGTAAGAAACAGTAACCTGTTTGAGAAAAGTTTCGTAGTTTAAATAGAATGGTCTTTTTGCTTAGGCCCTTATAAGAAGAAGAGATCTAAGGGAATACACTATGCTAAAGCAACAGCCATATGTTTTAAAAGCTGTCACTATGCGATTGTTATTAAAATTCGCTTATATGCATGACCAGTAAAACAAAAGAAACACGACTTCCTGTTTGAGAAATATATATATATATTATACAACCAATAACAAGGAATGTCTAAAAAAACAATTAGCTCCACAACAAAGATGTAAAGGACATAAATTGTGTTTTGACAAGATCTACATTTTTTGTAATAAGGTTTTGTCTGTCTTATGGTCTACCAGTTATGCAAAAGTCATTCAGAATGAAACTTTAAGGCTGTTGCCAGAAAATTCAACATATTTGTTATAAGTCATGTAAATATCTTTAGTATACGATATTTTAATCAAAATCGAAAATCATTTTTGAAAGAAATAAAATTTCCGAACATGTTTTATGGGGATTTTCTTGAAAATCGTTTTTGGACCACACATTTTCGTTTTTGAATACACACATACACTGACTTTTTTCTAAAAATGTTTTTCTTTAAATTCAAGGGGGTCTCAAAATATATATTTCCAGTGAAATTTCAGTCTGGGTGGAATATAACACCTTTTCTACGTTGTATATGTGCGTTAAAAAGTAAAAATCGCAGACACCTTAGCAGACGTCAGAACTTTAGTGAAATTATAGAACAATGTCAACTGGGACAAATAACCCGCTTTAATTTTCTTACAAGCGCTGCATCCCTCCACAGCAAGCAGTAACTCACTGCTTAATTGCCTGAAATTATTTTTAATTTGTTATTTTATAATATTAAATAAGCAATTTTTAAACCGCCGAAATAATATCAAAACGTATTAACGACGTGTTCTAGTATGGTTTCACTAGTCCTAAACCTAGAAATCTTAACTAGGGAACTTGAATATAAAAGTTTTACCTGTGCGCAATGTGCACATGTACCACAGGTACAAATATTTCATGCATGCTCTATGTTACTATACCCTTTCGATGACAAATGCTTCATGTGTACTCTATGCGACTATACCCTTTCGATACAAATATTTTATTTGTACGCTACGTGACTATACCCTTTCGATGACAAATGCTTCATGTGTACGCTGTGTGACTATACCCTTTCGATACAAATATTTCATGTGTACGCTATGTGACTATACCCTTTCGATACAAATATTTCATTTGTACGCTATGTGACTATACCATTTCGATACAAATATTTCATGTGTACGCTATGTGACTATACCCTTTCGATGACAAATACTTCATGTGTACGCTATCTGACTATACCTTTTCGATGACAAAATTCCACTTGTACGCTGTGACTATACCCTTTCGATGACAAATACTTCATGTGAACGCTATCTGACTATACCCTTTCGATATTAATATTTCATTTGTACGCTATGTGACTGTACCCTTTAGATGACAAATATTTCACGTGTGCGTTATGTGACTATAACCTTTTGACAACCCATAATTTTACCTTTACCGTGTGCGTAATACAGGCCTTTTCGCTTCCTCTAACAGTGAATAAAGCATAAGCATGGATTGAAAGTCAACATCAAGATTTGCTAAACCAGTTAGTGGAGTTCAGTACAGACAGAAACGGCTGTTCATTATTTCAGCACATCTCCGTTTACTCAAGCAACCTACGAGTAACAAGATGTTAAAATATCTATCCTTTTCTCTCTCATTTGGTTTGCATTGTCTGTATATAGTGGTTTGTTTTATGAAAACTCCAGGGTCACAGACTTCTGTATATATTGAGAGTAGAATAAATGTCCTTATTTAGACTAAATTAAAATATTAAATATTTTTATGTATATAAGCATCTGAGAAGAAAAAACAGACTTATAGGAATAACATTCAGAATTTCTGGCAATAGATATAGAGCCACGCCACTGTTAGATATCGGATTTTAAATCTATTACTTGTAAATGGAGAGAGCTGGTGCTCTTATACAAACAATTAACAAAATAACATTTGTGGGTAATGCAAACAATATCCGCGTAGTGTACAAATGCCGTGACGGCCAATTCTGGCTAGACGTTTGGGCGCCAAGAAATCAGTAAAACAATCTGGCACCTCTTCAATAATATTCATTATCTGACTCTTCTGGCCTTACTTTTGAAGAAGAAGAAGCCAGTTTTGGCATTCTGTCAACATTTAATTACTTTCTTAAAATAAGAGAAAATCGCAGTTTTTTTTATATATATATATCTGATAAATAACGATCAACGTTCCAAAGTTTGAACGAAATCAATTGCCATCGATGTAATTCTTTTGGGTCAGGGTGGGAGTTTGGGGCACCTGATAAAAATGTGTTCCATTCACATGACTTTCTCTACATCGCTGTAACAAATTATTGTTAAAAAGCAAATTCTTCTATCTTCTTTATGATAATCGAGATAAACATTAGCAGAAATAGTCTTCTTACTTGCTTTCTTGCCAGTAAAAGGTGAATAATGGAATACATTAGGTTAAAACGTTTGTTAAATCTTTTAAAACTTGGTTGTCATTCGTTTCTATGCAGAGCCAGGAGTTTACAACCTTCCGTTTTAGAAAACATTAAGTATTTTAAATCTGAAACAAATAATAAGTATCACAGAAATGGTCAATTCCACGAAAAAGCGTATATGAACATAAATTGTGTGTTTCAACGTGATCTACATTCTTTCTGTAGTAAGTTTTTGTCTCTCTCCTACGGTTTACCAGTTTCGCAAAATTCAACAAAGTACATTCAGAATAAAGAGGTCTTTAAAGACTATTCCCAGAAAATAAAAGATATAAAATGTATTTGACATATACATATCTTTAGTATACGGTATTTTAATCAAAATCTTTAGAGCCAATTTTGAGAAAGTATTTTTTTTTTCCATGGGTAGTTTGGGGTGGTGGGATTTTTCTCAAAATATCGTCTCGCATCCCTGGATGATGCGAGACGATACTAAAGTTAAGTACAAAGTTTGTTATTTTACCGATTTTTAGTTTTTGAGTGATCGTGTTCACAGACACACACACACCCGCGCGCGGACCTTTTACTACAAATGCTGTCTTTGGATACAGAGGATCCTAAAACGTCTGTTTACGGTGAAATCTCGGTATCCAATTTTTGGGTGGAATGCAATACCTTCTCTATACACTATGTACATAGTACGTCTAGAGAAAATAATTTGCCTGCATTTTGTTACCTAGTATGTGAAACTATTCTATTCCAAAAAGCAAGCCAAAGAACACAATTAAATCTATATCAATAAATAAACTATTCAAAACGCGATCTCATTCTTATCCATCTATATTTAACTGGAAGCTTGAGATACCACTATACTATTTTAACTTTCCAGAAACGGTTAAAGCGGTTGAGTACCTAATTTTAAGATACTATTCTGCAGTAGCCAACACAGCTTAATGCAGTAGACCGCAGTTTATGATTAAGTGAGAAATTCTACGGTTGGAATCTCCAAATCTAAAAAATCGTTTCTGTTCAGTGTAGCGGAATCGGCCCTTGGAGCAACTTCGTCTCTGAAATCGTTTCCTCCATCTCTGGAAGTTGGACAGAAGCCAGAAAATTTAAAATTACCGCACATGGCGGTGAAGGAGCAAGAATGCCATTTAGATAACAGTCAAGTCGTTGTCCAAATCATCGCCTTGTTTTCACGGATGATTCGTGGTGAAATATCTGTATATTCGTTATGCTTCATTATTAAGTGATAATATAGTACTAGTATATTGTTATTTTTCTACCTCTTAAAAGCATTTCTCATGTCACATGATACTATAATTCAAAAACTATACAGAAATGTTCTTGATTATATATGAAACAACTCAATTTAATGTTCTCCACATCCTAAGTGTGCAGCGGTCTGCGCTGTAGACGTGAAATTTGCCTGTTTGTTATCTATTTTCACTTTCTCTGGCACATATGTATAATGTGTAGTATATAGAGAAGATATTGTATTCCACCCAAAACTTCGATACCGAAATTTCATCGGAAACACATGATTTGAGACATGCTGAATTAAAAAAAAAAGTTTTATAAAAAGGTCCGCGTGCACGCGTGTGTGTGATAATTAAGTTTGGTATCTTCCAAAGATGCGATACGAAGATTTTCAAGAAAATCCCTCCACCCCGACTACTCTTTACATGAAACATATTTCGTAAATTTTAATTTTCTCAAAAAATGGTTCAAAACATTTTGATAGTTTAAAATACATTTAAGATACTTTAGGACAAACGAAATGTATATTTTGCATTCTCTGGGAATATTATATGAAGATCTCTTCATTCTGGATGACTTTGTGTAACTGGTAAACCGTAAGAGACAGATAAAACTTACAGCACAAAAATATAAATCTCATTAAAATACACAGTTTATGTCATAAAGCTTTATTTGACGGTTTCCGAGATATTCCTGTTATCGGTTTCAATTTTGAACCATTTAAAACTTCTCTCAAACAGGAAGTCGTCTTTCGTTTCACCTCTCTTTTGCTTTGCTTCTGAGCATGCAAAGAGAAGCGAATTTAAATAGTTTCACATAGCATCCAGCGTTTAAAACATTTGAATATTATATTAATCTATACTAATGCATTTTACTTATTACCTTCTACATACTAGGAATCAAGTAATAAGACATTTCTGCTAATGCTTACCTCGACTAGCATTATGTAGATAAAATAATAATCTATTGTAAGAAAATTTGTTTTGAGAGTAGATGGAAGATGTGATATGCATGGAACATATCAGATTTTTTTCATTAATGTAGTTTCATTAATTTACATGTATGTATAGTCATGGAAATAAGTATTCATACAGCACTGCAATTGAAATTGACCACTGATATTTCCATATTAAATTAAATGACAGCGCTACGATTCTGAGTAGCAAGCCACCCCATTAAATAAACAGTGTCATGATAACAAAAATTTGAGTATTAAACAAACGTACCTCACGGAAATAAACGATACCCCAAATGCTGGCTGTATTTGACAGTGAAAAAAGTATTCATACACCACTAGAAATGTAAACACAGAAACCACCAACGAAACGTTTGCAGCAAGCAAGGCCTTCAGTGGCAAGCTACACCTCCTGCTTGTTGGTTCTGTTACGTAGTGAATGCCGTGCGACAGAAATATGGGCCGCAAAGGTAAAGAAACAACTGTAGAGGAAAGACAGATAGTTATCTCTCAATATCAAAAGGGAAAATCATTTTCAAACATTGCTGATGTTATTGGAAGAAGCCGGGCAACTGTACAGTCCATAATAACACAATATAGAGCGAGAAATTCTATCATTAGAGGGCGACCACAGAAGCGAACGCAAAGGGAGAAGAATATGTTAGTAAGAATGATAAAAAAAAATATCCTAAATTTACAACCCCTGAATTGTCTGCCTATGTTAACGACCAGTTCGGAAAGGAAATAACACCAAGGGCTGTTCGCTATGTTCTAAGTAGTGCAGGCTATGGAGCTAGGATATCTAGAAAGAAACCATACATCAGCAAGAAGAACAAGAAAGTCAGACTTGAATTTGCTCGAGAGCATCTAAGCAAGAACATGAGTTTCTGGGACAGGGTACTGTTCACAGTTGAAAGTAAATTGAATGTATTTGTAAATGATGGTAGAATTTTGGTGTGGAGAAGATCAAATACTGAGCTTGAACCCAAGCACCTTCAAGTCACAGTGAAGCATGATGGAGGAGGAATTATGGTAAGGGGATGTATGGCTACTTGTTTTTGTTGAAGGTAACATGGATAGATTTCAATATTTAAATATCCTAAATAATAATCTGCAAAACAGTGTTGATAAATTGAGTTTAGGCACAGATTACTACTTTTAACAAGACAATGATCCTAAGCATACGGCGGAAATTGTTCGTTTGTGATTGTTGTACCATATTCCCTACGTTCTCAAGTTTCCAGCACAGAGTGCAGACCTTAATCCAATTGAACATCTTGCGATACCCTTGAAAGAATGGTCCGAAAGCATGACATACGAAGTAAGGCAGCTCTGAAACAATGTCTTCAGCAAGAATGGCAAAATATTACTTAAAGACTACAAAAAACCTGGTTCATTCCATGCCAAAGAGGTTAACAGAAGTAATACGTAGAACAGGAATGCCTACAAAGTATAGCTTTTGTTATTGTATTGTATTTAAACTATCATTTTCTTTAAGTGTATGAATACTTTTTTCCTTGTGAAAAGCCAGCTGGTACAAATGTTTTATTTACTTTTTGAAGAGGAGTAATTTAGGTCATGCGTTTATATGTATAGATTCAGAAGGAAATATCATACCATATAACCTCTCTGGATGTTAACTTTGGTTATAATAAATTGAGTTTTTCTACATAAACACTGGTGTATGAATACTTTTTTCCATGACTGTATATTGTGGCAATCACATGGGGTCGAGTGCCTGTTGGCTTTTGACCAATGTAGTCGTTAAGAGTGGAGAGAGCCGGTGTACGGGTAGAAGTCGGAAGCACCCATGTTCACGCAGGAGCTACCTGGAAGCAAGTATGAGTGAAGGTCGCATGGTCGCCGAGAGCGTGGGAGTCACACCCTTCAACAGGTAGAATGTACTGTTTCATGTTCAGTAAAAAAGTTAATACTAGCCTGGGTAGTGTGGTGGTAGCGTGACTGCCTCATATTCAACGAGTCGCGAGTTCGAATCTCGCTTAGGGTAAATTACCCGAATAAGGTTTTTTCGAGGTTTTCCCTTATCCTGATAAGGCGAATGTCGAGTAACTCTAAGCTCCATGGAACCCGAGATCATTTAAGCTTCACTTCACTATGTCATTCATCGTTCGATATGACTAACCAGGTTAAAGAACGTTAAGCTACAAAAAAAGGTTAATGAACATAAACACTGCATTTTCTTGGTGAAAGAACTCTTGTCCTGATCTTATGGATATTTCCTCTAGTCTGGTCCAGTCCACTGAGCCCCTGTAGTGCAGACTGGAGACTTCTAAAATTGTATAATATAGTGTCTGTTTCGGCCTTTGCTTCCCCGGTTTGCAACAATATGAGGAGAACCTAATGCTTTGCATTTACTTGCTCACCAGTATGTGAATTTAATTACTCGTTTCTCCCGACTATCTGTGACTGAATAAACCCAGTAAACAAGGGCCAGGTCGAACGAAGGTAGCTTGCCTCCTCTCAAGAAGCGACCTTCGGTGGAAGTGACTTCCACAAACATGAACCGAACACAGAGCATATAGAGACAGACGAAAGTATTCGGATAGATGTTATATGCAACTTTGAACCAGAATAATTATGTTTTTCTTTTGTGGTCGCGTTTTGTCCCATCCGCCCCCTCTATCGGATAATATTAGCAGTTCAACAAAAATGTGCTTCTTTGACAAGATAGTATCATTTCTTTAACATTAGGTGGATTTATGCTTGGACATAAGCATACAAGATGCACCTTATATGAGTCTATAAGACGCACTCCAATTTGATAGCGCAAACATGTAAACAGTACCTAGGTGCAGTGCCCGTTAGGTTAGTACTGTGCTTGAAGTATACTATACATGCCGTATAGTTACCGCATTTAAACCACAATGGGGCGCAAATGACTGAAAATTACGATTGAGAAAGAAGTATCATCGTTCACCTTTATAACAGAGGAAAAACATTTTCAGAAATAGGTCTTGCTGTTAAAAGAAATCGTAAGACAGTGTTGAGCGCGGTAAAAAACTGCAAAGAAAGGAAAACAGTCAACAGCAGTGGAAGAAAAGGGCATCAAGGTAAGCTTGGCCCTAGGGATGAAGAATTACTAGAATGGCGCAGATAGATCCACGAATTTGGCATCCGAAATTACGGCATATTTAAAGGAAACCCTAGGAAAATCTATCCATGTCCGAACTGTCACCAAAATGCTGAATAGAGCTGGTTTCAGCAGCAGAGTAGCCAGGCGAAAATCCTGCAGCAGTAAAGAAAATCAGGACAGGCACAAGGAATATGCAGAGAAATTTATTTTTGTACCACAGTGATGGTCGAGAGAAAGGTATGGTGACAGAAGAATAAAGCGTGGGATGTTAAGAACATCAAGACACAGCCAAACACAGCGGAGCTAAGTGATTTGGTGTGGGGATGTATGGGGAAACTTGTAACAATTAATGGGATCATGGACAAGAATTTCTACTTGAACATAGCTGAGAAACTTCGTTTAAGTAGGAGTTTCTAATTTCAGCAAGATAATGATCCCAAGCACACGGCACATATAGTCAAATTGCATTGCATATAATGAATGTCCTTCAAATTCTGAACATCCCATCTCAAGCCCCAGACGTACATCCTATCTGGAATGAATTACAGAACAATTTGAACAACCTGTTAATCACAAAGATCATCTGAAACAGATAATTCTTGAAGAATGGAACCAATTACGTTATGATGTCAGCAGGAAGCAATTTTTTTTTTTTTTCCAAAACATGATGGCCCTCAAAAGAGACAGCTCCGTCCTACCACTGGACAATAACCATTAGCAAACAAAAGACAACTCTGTACTTGGGTGAGCGGCAACGAGGTAAACATCTGTTTCCTAGAGAGACTGCTTGCAAGTCGAGAATCGTGCCTCAGTAAAGGGACTAGTAAGTTTAAGAATTGGCAACAGCAAGGGTTGGTTTCCAGCCGTACACATCCTAACCACAAAGCCTAACTTCAGTCTTTGGAAGAAGAGGGAGGGGGGGCCATCATGGTCTGAATACTATCTATATACTCCATTCCTAAAAAATCAAAGAAAAAGGCAGACAATCGCATATTAATTTTGCTTAGCTATGTGTACGAATACTTTTGTCACAAAGGAAAAATGGAATTTATTTATTTTATTAATTTTCAATATATATATATATATATATATATATATATATGCATACATACATACATACATACATGTATTATATATATATGCATACATACATACATACATACATACATACATACATACATACATACATACATACATACATACATACATACATGTGTGCTCCTCAATAAGGTATACTTGTGTTAAATAAATGATATGTCTAGTTTTTGATATTACCGGAATAGAAATAAATGTTGAGTTGAATTATTGGTGGTTACATACTCATGTCTCTCTGAATGTATTTATTCATGTCTCTATATATTTATGTGCGTATGCATGTACATTAATAAACTCATCTGAGCTGTTTTAAAGAAAATAACAAATCATTTTCCAGGAAAGGTATAGTTTGAGTTGGAGGAAGTGTCCTTTAATATTTCCTTCGGACTTTCTGTTTATACTCTCAAGCAGTTTTATGGCTCTCTCTGCACTAGGCCCGAAATATGTGGAAGTTGCGCGACAACATCTTGGCTGCATTTCAGGGCTCATAGTAGAAAGGAAAACCTGCCCTGGCCCATTAGAGTGACGGTTAGTGCATTAATGGGGCATATCACGTGAGTCTGCGACCCACTTGTGAAGAGCTCTAACTCCATCCGGCTTCTTTACTCTCCTAGAGGATTATAGATCGATCGAGAAAAGAGATGGGCATCGCCAGAAAGAAAGGAGGGGCGGCGCTTCTCAACCAATGAGTGTCGCCTGAGGAAACAAAGGACAAGCAATCCAGACATTCCTCACGATATCAAAATATGACGGCTCTAAATGACACTCTTTGTTCATGGATCGGAATATTTCTCACATTGCGTCTACCATTTAACGAATAATGCACTAAAGGTGACCCATTATTTTCAAATGTGGTACTTATCCGTTTTTTATTACTAAATGGACAATAGCATAGTTGTTAATTAAGGGTAAGCGAAAGGGACTAGGCCACGCCGTGGCCGAGTGTTTAGACCATTCGCCTCTCACCTAGACGGCCTGGGTTCGATCCCAAGCGACCGTATGTGAGATTTGTGGTGGAAAAGCGGCGCAGGGGCGGGTTTTCTCCTCCATCGTATTCCACCAGTGTTCCATCTTCATTCAATCTATCATTAGTGTCATCGCCTGCGGTGCCACAAGTAGTAAAAGCAGGCGTTCAACACTATCAAAAAAAAAAAAAAAAAAAAAAAAAAAAAAAAAAAAAAAAGGAAAAAGAAAGAGGGACTGAATTCTACACGCTCCACTATTTTCCCCGTTTTAGACTATCCCAACTTCTATTGAAAGAGCAAATATACCAATAAGGTAGTATTTTAAGATTGAAAAGCCTTCTACGAGACACGGACCGAAGAAAATAAACATGTCTTAAGGTGAGACATCTGTGAAATTAGAAAATCCATAGCATGCAAGATATTTTATTCAAATTTGTATCAATTATTACATACAATAATATTTATCTCTTAGACTGCCTCTGTGGTAGAGTGGTTCGATTCCCGGCTGGGGCGCGGAATTTTTGTTTAACCGGAATTATTCCCTATCCCCCATAGAGTCTGGAAGTATGAATGTGAGAGTGACTGTGCATGTGTTTAATAATATAAAGTTTAACCTAATGTTCCGAACCTACAGTTTCACAAGTGAAAGTCCCCGATATGACCATTGATGTTAAAGGGGGCTATATAAATGAAGCAATAACAAAAACAAAAAACTCTTGACAGGTATAAAAAGTCTAGCTTGCATGGTTATTTAAATAATGATTTTGATTGTCTACATTCACCGTTACCTATAGTAAAACTAAGCCAAGTTATTATATTAGCCCTAATTGGTGTAGAAAAATTATTACTTTTCGTACTATCCAAAAGTTTTGATTTTTCAAAGTATAATAAGTTATTCTCAAGATTGGAGAATTTTCAAAGAAAGTATATGACAATTTTCTTTAATGCACTTTTGAGAGCAGTATAAATATTGTGAAACAAATTAGTGAAAAATTGATTCGTATGGAGAGTTTTGAGTGGGGAAAAGTATTGCAAAAAAAGTTTCCGAGAAAATAAGTTTGAAGTTCGAAGTGCCTATTAAAGAACATGTACCTGCACATTTATAGCTTCAGTTAATTGATATTTAAAGTGCGTCAAGTGGGAAAATCGATTCATTATCTTAAAGTTTACAATTCATAATTTTTTTTCATTTTTCACAATTTTTGGTGAAATGTAGCAGATGCTTTACCTTAATTACTGTAGTATTTACAAAAGATAATAACACGATATTCGTCATGTATAGAGTTATTCAAAACAATATAGGGACTTACGCGAAAAGCAAGGGAAATCCATTATACATTAAAATCATTATTGCAGCACTGGTTGAGTTTCAAACTTTTGTTTTATATCACTAACCATTCTGTAATTGGGCATCTGACTACCGTGTTTCCCGGTAAGGATTCACCAGACTTTCGGAAATTTACGGACATGACCAAAATGTTTTCCTTCTGTCAGGCAACCTAATGGAATTTCTGAAAATCTGGAATGTAAACACTCTTTATTTTCAAACTGATTAACAATTAGACTCATATTTTAAATATATTTGTTGGCAACAGTGAAGATAATTTGTTATTGTGCACACTTGGCTAATGTTGAGAACGAGTAGTAGCATGCAGTTGTTTACCACTAATATGAACTAGGTAAACCAACGAAAGAAACAGGCTAGTTATTGATTCAGTCAAAAGTAATGTTCTAGTGAAATATAATTCTAAACATTTGAGTTTTCAGAATGTTATGTTTTTTAATTGTTTCATTTATATAACCCCCTTTAACGTTCATGGTCATATTGGGAGACTTGCTTTAGAAACAACTGCCGGTATTTTATCGCTAAACCAGGGTTGATTAGCGTTAGATTTTTCAGCACTTTACCATTAAACACGCACACATTCACTCTCAGATGACACTTCCAGACTCTGTGGGGGATAACGAATGAATCTAGTTAAAGAAAACTTCCCCGCCCCAGCCGGGAATCGAACTCGGTTCCTATTTTTGGGTGAGAAGCCAGAACGCTGACCTCTCGACAGCAGAGACGGTCATCTTACGATTATTAGATATTAAAGTCAAACTTTTGTGTAAAACAAGTATACTTGTTAAGGTTCTTTGACAGCTGTTGTTATCGTTTTCAGTAAATGGATACTTCATAATATAAGTATAAAACGTATGCGTAATGCTTGAGTAGGTAGAGTTAGAGTTTAATTTTCCTGCATTTAAGATGTTTTTACAGTGTGCTACAATTTAAATCAAGCATATGGTAACTCCACCAGAAACGCTGTGTAGACCAAATCTTTAGTCTGAACAATTCAGCTCCATCATTAAAGGACGAGATTAGGTAATTTCAACCAATCGCGGTCATCTGACTGAAGCGATATTGTTGAAAAAGCTTATCGCAGCTATGCTCATTTCTATTGAAATCTTTTTTGAATCTTTAATCTCCTGTCTTGGTTATTGATAACAAGGTGACAATCCAGGCAGCCAACCTTCACTTTTAGTAACTGTCACTTTCACAATTGAAGGGTTTGTTTCCAAAGCGACTTATCTCAATGAAATCACATTTTTCACAAAAGACAAATTTCATCTAATTCCTTGTAAAATTAAGATAGAAGCCTAATTTTTGGCACGTTGAATTCGCAAATGTGTGTATACATAAAGCTTTAGTTTGCTGCCAAAATGACTTAACACGTGTGTGTGTGTGTGTGTGTGTGTGTGTGTGTGTGTGTGTGTGTGAAAAATCACAGAGTGGTAGAAATGGTGGAACTGGGATCACATGACAGGGAGTTAAGTCATTTTGGCAGTAAACTAAAGCTTTATATAGCTGTCCACTGCAATATGAATAAGTTGATATGTATTATTGATAAAATAAAAGTGCTATGGCTGTCAGTCTTATGTTTATTATTATTCAAACACCATAACATCTAAATGGTAAACCAAAAGCCTTCAAAATGTTAGTTTACTACCATACCAATGAGATATTGATTAACTTTTTAAACTTCACACACTATAAAGATTGCCAATACCAAACTTCTTTTTCCAACTGAAAATAATATTACTAGCTAAGAATTAATTGTAATCAGACTTTGTGTAAATTATTCAAGTTTTCAGTTTATAAACCTTAAAAACAAACAAAATTAATATAACAGTCAATGTCAATCATTTTACTATCATTAGAAATAATAGTATGGGCCTAAGAGTCACTGTTATCATAACTGATTTCTACATGACTGCAATAAAATACCTGCTTATAAAATGACATTGCAGGATGGCCATCAGAAATACATCGATTTGTTATAAGTAACTTGAAGCGTTCCTATTGACAATGAGGAGATGAGACGTTTTGGGAAGAAAAAAAAAAACAGTTGAGAGATGAGTCACATTGAAAATAACATCAACTTTCAAAGGATCCTGACGCTGGCATTTACGTCGTTTTGAACATTTAATACAACTTACACCTTCACAGAAGGTATTCTTAATGCTCTGGTATGCTTAGCTCCAGTTCTTTTAAAATTGGAGATACGTCACTTTGGAAATAAGCCCTTCAATTGTACTTTCAATTAATTCAGTTATACAATGATTATTTAAAGTTTTATCCAGTTCATGATGTATTTAGTTTAAAAAAAAGGAATGAAAATAGTTACTATTTGTATTTCTTATGTATAAGATGTGTGCAATAACCTCAAATAAAATAATTGTTCCCTGTTTCTATTGTTGCTATCAATATTCGAACATTAGGTGTAGACACGGTCGTCCATATCATAATTCAGGAGGAAGTGAAGAAGAAAAGACAGAGAGAGAAAAAATCGGTAAATAAACATGATCGAATACGTTATCTACCTGTTTGAGAACTAATGTATTACAATCATAACCTGATAAAATCGCCCTTCCTATATTTCCTGATAAAATCACCCTGCCTCGTGTGTTTGATATGCTTATGATATAGCTCAAAGACAAAAAGTCCGTTAAATATAAAATTTGAATTTAAGTTCAATATCTTCCAGGGATACGATACGAAGATTTCCAAGAAAATCCCCCACCCCAACTGCCCTTGCGGAACGGCTAGAGAGCGTCATGTGAATGGAACACATCAGATTTTTTTTAATGTTATTTTATTAGCATTTGTATTGGTAGACGTTATATAGGAGCTTTTACATTCTGCTTACGCAATCAACAAATACTATGACTCTATGGCTCACTATTAGTGGAAGATTTTCTGTTCCTTTAAATCCATTGCAAGCGTAGGACGCTCATCAACTTCATATATAATTAGACTCATTAAGATTGTTCCCTCCGTTCTTTCAAAGAACTGGTGCTTTCATCTTTTTCATCATTAAAATTCCACGTGAAAACGGAAAAAAATACGAAAAACGGCTATAAGGTAGCGTAAAAGAAAGAAAATGTTAGTTATATCATGGCACGTTTGCATCGAAGATTGCGACTGTTTTTAAATATTTCTTAACATCGAAACATGGTTCTTGGCCGCCACAGTCCAGAGGAAAAGATAAATATGAACTTCCTGGAACAAGATTATAAAAGAAATTATGCAGTACAGGGACATTTAATGAAACCAATCTTTTACAATTAAGTAATACTTACTAATTAGTAATTATATAATTACTTTATCTAGCCACTGTACATTGTGTGCCTAGTGGATAGAGAAGGAATTACATTACACCCAAAAATTCCATACCGAGATTTCACTGGAAATATGTTTTGAGTTCCCCTGAATTCCAAAAAAAAACAATTTTAGAAAAAGATCCGCGTGTATATATGTGTATGTGTCTGTGTGTGTGTGTGAGAGAGAGAGAGAGAGAGAGAGAGAGAGCGAGAGAGAGAGAGAGCGAGAGAGAGAGAGACTGCGTCTGTGGACAGCATACAGCATAGCTCAAACATGAAAAGACTTAAATACCAGACTTGTTATTTATATTTAGTATCTTTCAAGGATTGTTAAGTAGATTTTCAAGAGAAGCTACCGTTTACATGGAAAAGCTTTCGAGAGTTTTGTTTTTCTCAAAAATGGCTCTAACGATTTTAATTAAAAATGGATATTTTGAATTTTCTGGGAATAGCCTCTGAAGACCTCTTTAATCGCTGAGTTTTGCAGAATTTTGATTAGTACCAAACCTGGTATTTAAAATTAGTATATTTCAAGAATGCGACACGAAGATTTTCAAGAAAATACCCCCACTTCAAACAACCCTTTATGTGAAAAATGCTTCGTAAATTTGGTTTTTCTCAAAAACGACACAATGTTTTTAAAAATACCGTGTATTAAAGATATTTCATCACAAAAAAAATTGTATATCTTGAATTTTCTGGAAATAGCCGCTGAAGACTTCATTTTGGATAAATTTTGCATCGTAAATTTTGTTTTTCTCAAAAATGACACGATGTTCTTTAATATGCCGTGTATTAAAGGTATTTGATCACAAAAAGTGTATATCTTGAATTTTCTGGGAATAGCCGCTGAAGACTTCATTTTGGATACATTTTGCATAGCTGGTAAACGTAAGAGATAGCAATAAAGACACTACACAAAAATGTAATTTTCGTTAAAATACACAATTTATGTCATATACATTGTTTATTGAGGTTATTGGTTTCAGTTTTAAACTACTTAAAATTGTTCTCAAATGGGAACACATCTTTCGCTTCTTCTCTTATTTTCTCCTGTCCAAGCAAAGAAACCCGAATTGCATTTGTTTCACATAGCGACGAGCTTTTTAAAAGATTTGACTATCACTTTAGGTTAGCGCATCACCTTATATACCTTCTACTTAGAAGGAATACAGTAATTTCTGCTAATGTATATTATATATATATACACAGGATGTTTTAAAACGACACCAAACGAAGATAACAGTCGATTAGCTTACACTTTGACTTGTCCGAAACTTGATGTCGCAACTTTCAAACTCTTCTATTTAAAGTTTTGTGTGTGTTTAAAAATCGCACATATTTGGGATTAGGCAGCGAAGGAACAACGGTTGTCATACGCCACGTAAACAACCTCAGAACGTGTTATATGAAACACATAACATAGTTTTCCATACTAAGGTACCTGCGCCGGAGTGAGTATCAAACCACCCCTACACCACGTGACTAGGACCTTCGCTACCAACCGGCATCTCTCTTGGAGTGGTCCAGACAGTGCCGTTTCTGGACCACTTCAAGAGAGATGCCGGTTGGTAGCGAAGGTCCTTGTCGCGTGGTGTAGGGGTGCTTTGATAGTCACTCCGGCGCAGGTACCTTAGTAATTATATATATATATATATATATATAATTATAATATATATAATTATATATATATGTGTGTGTATATATAAATAATCTTTTACTAACAATAATTTGTAAAGGAAGTCATGTGAATGGAACACATCAGTTTTTTCTAATGCTTTTGAAGTTAGGTATTACTACATGAAAGAAGAATATGAATAGACAAGACTGGTGCACAATACACCTAATCAATTTCATTACCTATTAATAGAAATCGCACATCTGCTCGTGTTGAAACATTTCTTATTCTCTCCCCGGTCTATATCTCTCTTCATCTGTTTCTATTTCTCCTTTCCCCATATCTTTCTCCTTTACTCTGTTCTCACATTTCATAGCCTCAACTTCTTCCTCTCCTGTCTACTTACCTGGCATGCCATTTGATGCTTTGAAAATGGAAATAATACTTATTTTTTCTTTTACACACACACACACAAAATACAAACATGTGCCTCTTCTTTATTATTACAATGTAATTGACACTAATTTCTAATGACAACCGTTTTACATTACGAATAACAGTAACGAAACTTCTGTATTATTTATTAAACTGTCATTTGTTTAACTATAAATGTTGTGTTTTTAAGGAAAACTGAGTAACAAACGAGACATTTTAATATTATACTTCAATAGAACCTTCCCCTTTAGAGAAAGTAAGATGAAACATGGCAGATAAGTAAGATGTGAAGTATTTCACGCCAGTCTTATAAGCATCTGCTTACACACGTTACGTTAGTGTCAATTGCTCATCAAAATCGAAAATTACCAGGAATGTTTCTGTTATTTCTTTTTTACTATCTCCAGCACGTATGTACAATGTGCAAAACAGAAAAGTATTGTAATCCACCCAAAAATTCGAAGAGATTTTACCGGAAAGCCATGTTTTGGGACCCCCTGAATGCAAATAAAAAGACATTTTAGGATAATGAGAGCATAGCTGAAAAACGAAAAAAAAAGTCCGTTTACTACCAAACTTCGTATTTAAGTTCAGTATCTTCCAAGGATACCACAGGAATATTTTCAGAGAAGTTCCCATTCCCAACTACCCTTTACGTGGAACATTTTTAGAAGTTTTTGATTTTCTCAAAAACTGTTTTGATTTAGATACCATATTATGTTTAAGATGTTTTCATATCAAAAGAAATATATATCTTGAATTTTCTGGGCTCTGAACATCTCTTCACCCCGGATGACTTTTGTTTTTGTACACCGTAAGAGATAGACAAAAACGTAGTACGCAAAAAATATAGATTCTCCTTAAAATACATAAACTTTTCTCAAACGGGAAGTCATATTTGTTTCATAACCTATTTTGTTTTACTTCTAGCCACGCAAAGAGAACTGAATTTCAACTGTTCCACATACCGACCAGTTTTAAAAGATTTGACAATCGCGTTCGCCTAGTGTATTCCCTTATTTCCATTCTGCTTATAGAACGCAAGTAAGCAATTTCTGCTAATGTTTATCTCGATTAGCATGATGTAGATAAATGAATAATCTTTTGTTGGAATACTTTGTTTACAGAATAAGTAGAGAAAGTCATGTGAATATAGCATAGTATATACATATTACATTTATATACATTGGAGAAGTAGATATTGTCAACATTAAAAGCGAGTTTTAGATTCCTCTAAATCTTTAATTAGTCAATGTTCTGTATACAGCAACTGCTTATTTACTCTGAATGCTCCTACTCCTCTTCCTACTTTTCCATCTCCTGCTGGTGTTAGTTTTATTAATGGCTTCCATGAATTTCTTTTTAAGGGATGGATCTGATAATGACATTAGCTTTAAGAGTCACTATTCCGCTTTATAACCTTTTATTTGCGTTGAAAAAGATGATAATGATGATATGCACTTTGTTAACTCTCCAGAATAAACAAGCGATGACATGACCTGGAGAGCTTTAAAAGGAATGACCTTCCTCTCGTTGGTCCCCAAACGTGGCCTGTGTGCTGGCAATCGATCAAGGCTTGCCCGGGGCTGACGCCTCTCGAGGGGCATCTTTCTTCTCATCGATGTACCCGAACAACCCTTTCCTCACAAAGGTATCCGAGAAAAAAGAACGCCTTCGGTCAGCGTCTTTCAGAAACAGATGCGCCAATCGGCCAGACTAGAATAATTGACGAAGTAATTTTCTCCTTCTTCACAAGCACACCCTCCAAACACACCATTCCCAGCATGTCAGCTAAACTGGTGGTACTAGAAGTGCATTTCTATCAGTCTACTGATATTTGTGCATAAAGAAACCGTATTTTACTATTATAACATAAATTGTAATGAATACAGACTTTCAGTTGGTTACAGGTTGCATATATTACAACAATCTATTTGCAATCAGTAACATATACAGGGTACCCTAATACCACATTACCTCAAACTGTAATATCGAAACACTGCAGTGTCCTGTAGCTATTTTATGCTTACAGGTTTAGAATAATCAGGAAGCAAAAAGATGGCGCCTGAAAAAAATCACTTCAAACTTTAAAGTGGAACACACCAGAGTTTTACTTTCTGTTCACGCACTAAATAAAGAACCCAAAAATTCGATGTCGAGATTTCACCGATATCTCAGGTCCTCTGAGTCCAAAAAAACGTTTTTGTATAAAGGTCCCTGCGTCTGTAAACACGATAACTCAAAAAACGAAAACATATTTAACTTCAGCATTTTCCAAGCATGCGACACGAAGATTTTCAAGAAAATCCCCAACCCTAAACTGCTATTAATAAGGAAAATTTTTCGGATATTTTGATTTTCTCAAAAATGGATCTGACGATTCTGATTAAAATATCGTATATTAAATATATGTATTTACAAGACAAATAAAAAGTATATCTTGAATTTACTGGGAAATTCTGAAGTTCTCTTCATTCTTAATGAGTTTTCAAAACTGGTAAATCATAAGAGTCAAAAAATGACGACACAAAAATGAAGATCTCTTATAATACACGGTTTACGTAACTTTGTAGAGTTACGATTTCCGAGATATTCCCTGTTATTTGTTTGCCTTGATTTCTGCCTACTGTTCCTATTGGCTACTTGAAGTCATCTCATTGTGTCTCTGTCTCCCTGCCGTTCTTCTTCCCATTCTTGTTGTTTCTGGGTCCATCCGCAATGTGTTCTGGCAACGAGCCCTCCCCATCCACATTTCTGATGCTTCGCCCGTCAGCAGCAGTGTCAGTCATCCCTCTCTTGTATCTTATTGTCTCGTTTGTCATTTTGTCCTATATTGTTATGTGCAGTATTTTTCACCTAATTTTGCGCTGGCAAATTTGGAGCATTTTTACTTCCTCTACTAAGTATGTACATAGTACATAAACAGAGAATGTATTGCACTCCACCCAAAATTTTGAGATTTCACCAGAAATACTCGTTTTGGGGTTCCCTGTATCAAAAAAACAAATCTGTGTTACAATCACATGGCTTTCTCTACATCTCTGTTACAAATTATTGTTAAAAAGCTTATTCTTCTATCTACAACATGCTAATCGAGATAAACATTAGCAGAAATTGTCCTTAAATACTTGATCTCTTTTAAGTAGAAGGAGAAAAATCTAATGTGCCCATTCACATGATGTCCTCTATGTTCAGCAAACAAACCTTTTATTCAAAACATTAATCTGTTATCTACATCAAGCTAATCAAGATAAACATAAGCAGAATAAGTCTTATTACTAGATCTTTGTAAGTAGAAGGGAAATAAGAAAATGTTCAGCCTAAAGCGATAATTTCGTCCTTTAAAAACCGGTCGCTATGTGAACCAATTGAAATTCCAATAGCTTTGCTTTCCAGGAGTAAACAAACGAGAAACGAGAAGAAAGATGTTTTCCGGTTTGAGAAAAGTTTAAGGGTCTAAACCAATAATCCGGAATATTTCGAAAACGGTTAACTCTACAAACAAAAAATGTATATAACATACACGTGTGTTTTAATGAGATCTACACTCTGTGTAGTATGTGTGGTATATCTCTTACGGTTTGCCAGTTATGCAAAAGTCATCTTGAATGAGTAGGTCTTAAGAGGCTATTCCAGAATATCCAAGATATACATTTCGTTCGTCATAAAATATCTTAAACATACAGAATTTTAATCAAAAAAAAAAAACACACACGCACGCGCGCGCACACACACACACCCCCACCCACCCACGCACGCACGCACACACACACACACACTTCTACTTACAGGGAACCAAGAAATGAAGGCAATTTCTGTTAATGCTGATCTCGATTATCAGGAAGTAGAAGAATAAGCTTCTTAATAATAATAATAATAATAATAATAATAATAATAATAATAATAATAATAATAATAATCATCATCATCATAATTTGTTAGAGATATAGAGAAAGGCGTGTGAATGGAACACAACATATTTTTCTATTAAAAATAAGCTACGTGATGTATTTTTTTCAAAATATTCAGTAAAATAAATCCAGCTTTATAGCAAATGAGTTTACAAATAGATCAGTCATATTATATATATTTTATATATGCTTAATTAATGGAGAAAATTATTTTTCATACTCTTCAAAACTCCTATCTTTTCAAAATACGAATATAATCATTTATTTACCTAATTGGGGCATTATTTTGAAAAAATAGACTATTTTATTTTAATGTGCTTTTGAGATGCAGTATAATTTTTTAAACAAATTAGTCAAAAATTGGATCGCGTGGAATATATTGAGTATTAGAAAAAAATTTGCGAGGAAAAAGGTTTAATAAGCACGCGGCTACCCATCTATAGCTTCAGTTAATCGGTTGGTTAAGGTGCGCCATGTGAGAAAAGCGCAAGTATTTTCTTAAATTTTAGTATTCATATCATTTTATCGTAACACAAAATAATGTTTTAGTTTTCACAATTTTTGACAAATTTTCCATATGCATTATATTAATGGCTCCGTATGTTGCTTATTTTTATTAATTTCAACTTACGTTACACTCAGCTACGCGTGGATTTTCTGTCTGTGAGTCACCTTTTCACAATGAAACGAGATTTTTCTTAACAACGTGGATATGTGGAGTTTTTAACATTTATGACTCGATTTATGCATGGTTGCTGCTTCTCCACCAATTGCATTAGCATGAAAAAACTTACTAAATATTAATGTGCAGAACATGCTTAAGACTGGTCGATTTTCCATCAGGGAACGTCATTCTACTGATGTGACACGCGAAACTGTTGGTGAAGGTACTGCCTCTTCAAAAGCTGAAGGTCAAGTTAGTGATCCATAACATACTAGAAATGTCAGAGCGAACTGGGTTTTTCTAATGGAATTTTTAAAGCCAAGGGAGAAATGTCATTCATGAGAGTTCCCGTCACCCGCTCCAACTATCTATCGGGAATAAATCATTCATGGGCTTGTCCGGCTAGAAATAATTAGGAGTCCTGTAATTTTCAAACATCAAGCGTGAGGAAATATTATGTTCTTACTTCACACTTAATTTTATAGTTGATAAGATTATAATACAAGAGTCATCCTGAAAGTAACAAACGATTTGGTATAACTAAATGATAACGAAAGATATCGATATAAAACTTTATTTACAAAATTACAGTACCTTACTCTATTTGGCAACGCATTTGTCTTTGTCTTTCTGTCAAGATATTTATTGTCACATGGTAACAGTTTTTCAATGCCGATGTTATGCATTTCATATAATAACTTAATAACTTATTCGGTTTCTTTTTTTTTTTTCCACACAAAATGTTCGGTCAATAGAAATGTTTAGGCAAATAACTCAAGTTTATAGTGATTATGAACAGGTCTTCAGTAGGAAATTGGGAAATTGCATATAATTTACAAGTAATCAAGGATGAACCAGTGTGTATGAAAAAGATCGGAGTGGAAGTTCATCAATCGTTATGGAGGAGTTGATAGCAAATGTTGATAAAAGAATTCTGGAAAACCAGTGTTTCACTTTGGACACCGCACATGACTTTTTGGATGCAAAAGATTTCCCAGCTATGAAGATCTCAAAAGCGGCAGAGACATCTTAGCTCAGATCTTTAGCGGTGAAAGAGTACATTTGCATTGAAAAACCGGTATCACGTGACAATAAATACCTTGATTGCAATGACGGTTACGTTAAAAATAGAATAAGTTACTGTAACTCTGTAAATAAAGTTTTATGTTGATAACTTTCGTTATTATTTAGTTATGCCAAATCGTCTGTTACTTTCAGGATGATCCTTGTATAATACTTACTTAAATGTAACAAAAAATTACTAACGCCAAAAAAAAAAAGAAAGTTAAAAGATCTTGTGTTCCATTCACATGACTTTCTCTACGTCTTTGTAATACATTATTGTTAAAAAGGTTATTCTTCTTATCTACTTCATGCTAATCGAGATAAACATTAGCAGAAATATTTTCTTGTAAGTAGAAGGGAAATCATGGATTACACTAGGCTAAAATGATAGCCAAATTTTTAAAAGCTGATTGCCATGTAGATGAAATCTGTTTCTTTGCATTGCCAGGAGTTGACAAATTCTCGTATGAGAAAAGTTTAAGTATTTTAAGACTGAAGCCAATGACAGGGAATATCTAAAAAAATCGTCAACTTCACGTTATATATATATATATGAACATAAATTGTGTTTCAACAATCTACATATTTTGTGTAGTACGATTTTGTCTCTCTCTTAAGGTTTACTACTTATGCAAAATTCATCGAGAATAAAGAAGTCTTCAAAGGCTATTCCTAGAAAATTCCAAGATATACATTTTATTTGTCGTGTAAATATATTTAATGTACGGTATTTTAATCAAAATCGTTAGGCCATTTCGAAAATCAAAATTTTCAAAATGTTTACCATGTAAAGGGTAGTTTGGGGTGGGGGGATTTTCCTCAAAATCTTCGTATCGCATCCTTGGAAGATACTATCTTGGTATATAAGTTTAGTATTTCCCAAGGAGGCCGGACGAAGATTATCAAAAAAAAAAATCCCCCACCTCAAATAACTTTTTACTTGCATGGTAACATTTTTGAAAACTTTGTTTTTCTCAAACATGACTCTAACGATTTTAATTAAAATACTAGATATTAAATATATCTACATGACAAAATTTATATATTGAATTTCCTGGGAATAGCCTCTGAATTCCTCTTTATCCCAAATAACCTTTGCATAACTGGTTAATCGTAAGCAATAGACAAAAACTTACTACAAAAAAGTGTAATACTCGTCAAAATTAATAATTTATATCTACCCTTTAAAATTTTGCGTGGAGCTAATCGTTTTTGAGATATTCCTTGTTACTGGTTTCAATTTTAAAATACTTATACTTTTCTAAAACAGGAAGTCGTCCATGTTTCTTTTGGTTTACTCCCAGCGATGTCGCATAGCGCCAGCTTTTAAAACATTTGACTATCGCTTTAGCCTAATGTATTCCCTTATTCTCCTTCTCCTTAAGGAACTAAGTGGATGAAACCATTCTGCTTATTATCGATAAGCATTGAGTAGAAAGAGGAATATATTGTAAGAAGTTAGAACAAGTAGAGAAAGTCATATGAATGGAACACATCGGTGTTTTCCCCCGAATAGATAAGTTTACTGTTTTTTGAAGCGGCCCAGGTAATTTTCTAAGCCACTTGAGGCCTCTTCAAATTAACGTTGACGTCTTTAATGGAATTTGAATAATACTTAGATGCTGCATGACATGGAAAGGCCTTGGGCGAGTTCTAACCACGAGGATCACAATCACCCATTTGATTTATCTCCTCGAAGGCTTTCTTTGGGGAAAAGGACAGAGAGAGAGAGCGAAATTAGTGAATCTGCAGCTATAGCTCCACTTCAAGCTGGGATGTCTATATACATTGCCGGATTCCGGCTAAGAATTTTGGAATTATGTTTGAAATGTGCATTTTACTGTATGGATTTAACCTTTATCCAAAACTTCTCCCATCGGAGACTTCCATTGTCAGAAGCGTTTCCAAATCCTCCTACATGATGGGTACCTTCCAAAGAAAGCTGCTCACAATAGCACAAAAGTTAGGAAGGGTAGAGCAATACTGGAACTAAAGCCAATGCTATCAAATCTGAAATATTTTCTCCCCTCTAGTTTTCTCTGGCGTTGAATTATATTACAATGTCTCTTTAAAATGCTGGTCAATACCTGAACACTACAGAGTAAACTAGTTTTTACTTTCTCTACACGGTACTTAGAGAAGTAATTGCATTCCACCCAAACATTCGTTACGGAGATTTCGTCGGAAACACACGATTTAGGGTCTCCTGTATTAAAAACGAAATCTGATGTGTTCCATTCACATGACTTTCTCTACACCTCTGTAACAAATTATTGTTAAACAGATTATTCTGCTGTATACTTCATGTTAATCCAGATAAATATTAGCAGAAATGTTTTTTGTAAGAAGGGAAATCATGGAATACACCAGGCTAAAACGATAGTTAGCTGGTTGCTATGTGATGAAATCCGTTTCTTTGCATTGCCCGGAGTTGACAAATTCACATGTGTGAAAAGTAAGTATTTTAAAACTGGTACCAATAACAATGAATGTCTCAAAAATGGTCAACTCCCCGAAAAAGTTGTGTGTTTCAACGACATCTACATACTTTGAATAGTAAGTTTATGTCTCTCTATCACGGCTTACTAGTTATGCAAAATCCAGCAAAATTCATCGAGAATAAAGAGGTCTTCAGAGACCATTCGCAGAAAATTCAAAATATACATTTTATATGAAGTGTAAATATCATTAATATACAGTATTTTAATCAAAATTATAAGAGCTATTTTTGAGAAAATCAAAATTTGGAAATGTTTTCCGTGTAAAAGGTAATTTGGGGTGGGGGGATGTTCTTCAAAATTTTCGTGTCGCATCCTCGGAAGATACTAAACTTATATGTCAAGTTTGGTATTTTACCGACTTTTCGGTTTTGAGTTATCGTGTTCACAGATGCGCACATACAAGACCTTTTTCCAAAAATGTAGGTTTTTTTTTTTTATATAGCAGACCCTTAAACGTCTCTTTGCGATGAAATCTCGGTATTGAAGTTTTGGGTGGTATGCAATACCTTCTCTATACACTATGTGCATAGAATGTGTAGAGAAATTAAAAATAGGCAAAGGTCCGTGTGTGTGTGTGTGTGTGTGTGTGTGTGTGTGTGTGTGTGTGTGTGTGTGTGTGTGTGTGTGTGTGTGTAGCTATGAACTCGATAACTCGAAAAGGAAAGTCGGTAAAAACCAAACTTGGTATTTAAGATAGGCATCTTCCAAGGATGAGACACGAATATTTTGAGGAAAATCCCCCCTCCCCAAACTACCCTTTACATGAAAAAATTGATATTCTCAAAAATTGCTCTAACGATTTTGTTTAAAATACCCTACATTAAAGATATTTTTCAAGACAAAATGTATATCTTGAATTTGATGAGAGTGGCGTCTGAAGTGCTCTTCATCCTGATTGACTTCTGCACACCTGGTAAAAACTTACTACACAAAAATGTAATCTCGTTAAGGCACACAATTTATGTCATGCACATACAATTTCTGAGATATTCCTTATTATTGGTTTTATGTTTTAAAATACATAAACTTTTCTCATACGAGAATTTGCGCCGTCCTTGGTGTAATGGTTACAATGCCAACTGCATATACCCAAGGTCGCGGGTTCAAACCCGGCGGAGGAGGTGGATATTTTCGAGGGTAAAAATCCTTAGCATCGCTTCCTTCGGAAGGGACGTAAAGCCGTTGGTCCCGTGTTGTAAAAGAACCTCGAACCTGATAAAAGAGGCCTCTGAGCAAAATTAAGCGGTCTTTCACGCCCAGTATAGAATAGGACTCTGAGAACCACAATAGCTAAAGAGCTAAATAAAACAAAATTTCCATTACATACGGGAATTTGTCAATTCTTGGTCATGCAAGAAACGGATTTCAATCATATAGCAACCGGCTTTTAAATGATTTGACTATCACTTTAGCCTTGTGTTCTCTCTTATTCCCCTTCTACTTACACATAACATGTCATTTCTGCCAATGTTTACCGATCGATCAGCATGAAGTAGATAGAAAAATAGGCTTTTCAACAACAATTTGTTACAGAGATGTAGAGAAAGCCATGTGAAGAAACACTTCAGATTTTTCTAGAAGTTGACAAAATCAATAACCTTCAATAAATATCACGAGTAAACGTTCTGCCGTTGAATTAAGCGCGAGAAATACAGAATAAAGAATAACTTGTACAGCAAGTAAAAATAAGAAGGAAGGAAGAAAGAAATCCAATGGTGTTTGAACCAAATTAAGAAGTTTTAAATCCACAATACTTAAACAATGGAAATGGGTAGGAAAGTAAACTTCGTTAAAGAAGCAAAAATATTTCATATTATTTGAGCTCGATTTCTAAAGGCAATGCAACATCGTAAGAAATTCGTAAGAAAAAACCCACACACAGCAGGTACTATACTTTAGAAAAGAAGGCAGAACTGTTTGAGTATTTTAAGTACACGCATTGTCTTCACATGGAAAAGAAACTGTGAATACTTATCATCAGCTTTTTACTTCTCTACCACATACAATGTACATAGTAGATAGTGAAGTCATTGCTTTCCCCCAAAACTTCGATAGCGAGAAACAAAAAGTTCGTTAAACATCGCTCCTGATATTTAGTTCAACATCTTCCAAGATTGCGACACGAAAATTTTCAAGAAAATCCCCCCTCCGAGCTAACCTTTACTTGGAAAATATTGGAAAACTGTTGATTTTCTCAAAAAATGGCTCTAAGGACTTCAGTTAAAATACCAAACATTTAAGGCATTTTCATGACAGATAAAATGTATATTTTAGATGTTCTGTGAAAAGCCTCTGAAGCCGTGTTCATTCTGTTTCCTTATCTCGTAACCCGCAAGAGACAGGAAAAATCTTACCACAAAATAAATAAGTAAAAATGCAGATCTCATTAAAACATGCAATTTATGTTCCATAATTGTTTGCCATTTCCAAGATATTTCTTCTTATTGGTTTCCATTTTAAAATACTTATACTTTGCTCAAATGGGACGAAGTTATTAATTTTTATTTGTTCTAAGCTAAGAGAATGGAATGTCAATATCACTGCGATCAGCTCTTAAAAGACTTGACTATCACTTAAACTTAATGTATTCCCTCACCCTTTGTATCAACAAGGAAATCTATAATAAAAGTTTTTACGCAAATGTTTATGTGGATTAACGTGAAGTAGTTGGAACACGCCTTTCTTCAGAAAATTTTGTTGAAGAATGGATAGAGAAAATAATGTGAAAGTACTTAATTTGTTTATTTTTTACTCCTGACCACGCAAAGAACGGAATTTCAATCTAACCACTGAGTGACCAGTTTTTAAAGATGTGTTTTTCCTAGTGCATTCCTTTCTTTCTCTTGTGCCTGCGAGGAAATATTATAAAGACTATGTTTGTTAATGTGTATCTTGATTAACGTTAAATAATTATAAGCATAAGCATTTGTACGAATAATCTATTACAGAAAAGGTAAAGAAAGTATTATGAATGGAACACATAAGATTTTTACTTTTTAGCTACAGAAGATATTGTATTCCACCCAAAAACTGCATGTCGAGATTTCACCGGAAATATGTTTTGAGGTTCCCTGGGTACGAGAAAAATATTTTTAGAAAAATGTGTGGAACCGCATAGCTCAAAAACTTTGACCGCTAAATGCCAAACTTGGTATATGTTAAGGATCTGCCAAGGGTACGACACGAAGCTTTTGAAAAAAATCCCCCCCACCACAAACTAACCTTTACACAGAAATGTTTTTTAACATTTTTTTTTCAAAAATGGCTCTAACGATATTAATGAAAATACCATATATTAAAGATATTTACCTACACAAATAAAATGTATATTTTGAATTTTCTGGGAATAGCCTCTGTAGACCTCATTATTCTGGATGAATTTTGCAGAATTTTTCATAACGGTTAACCTTAAGAGATAGACCAAGACTTACTATACAAAAAACGTAGGTCTCGACCAAACACATAATCTATGTCATACTTCTTGTACAGTTGACCGTTTTCGAAATATTCCTTATTATTGGTCTCATTTTTAAACCACTCAAAGTTCCTCCAACGAGACCATACAAAGCTAACCGAACCTCAAATGTTTCACATAGCAACCAGCTTTTAAAAGATTTGACTATCACTTTAGCCTAATGTATTGCCTTACTTTCCTTCTACTTACAAGGAAGCAAGTAATAAGACGAATTCTGCTAATGTTTATCTGGATTCACATATTGCAGATAAAAAATAATCCTTTGTAATAATATTTTATAAAAATAGTTTATATATGGAAGAACTAGAGAAAGTTATGTAAATGGAACACATCAGATTTTTTTAGTTGCCTTGTTAAATGTAATTAATGAGTAATGATAATTCTCATTTTAGCGACTTTGAGTAAACCAGTGACGAAGTCGTCAACAGTGCAAAATTAAAAAAAGATAGATGTTACAACGATTTATCGCGGCATAGAGTAAATATGTGGAGAGCGATTCATTACCACAGCTTTACACTGAACAGGGCACAAAGGAGATGTTGCTTCTCACCGGAATGGAAACACTCTTCTGGGGTTGAAGAACTGCACGAATGCAGGTCAGGTCATGGGGAGCTTCTAGATATAAATTGTTCTCTGTCGCAGAACAGGGACATATTTCCCATAGTAAAGGGCCACACCCTTGCACAGTACGTCACTTCACAACCGCCCATTGAGACTGCCCCTAATGGGTGGACCATGTCTGATAAGACTTTCAGAAAGGGATTTACTCTTTCCAATACTTTTATGAGCAATTGAATAGCATTATTACATTTCTTACCAGAATAAGCTCTTGTAGAACATACATGGGTCCTACTAAGAAACGGGGCGAACCAATGACATTAAGTTGAAATGGGGTTTCAGTTGTAATTTATGCATAGCAGTTTACAGTGTCAACCTTTTGCATCTTTTATGCAGCAAAAGTTACTGGATTCTCAGCTGTGTGTCTTTTATGTTCAGTATAAAATTACTGGTAATTCACTGCCATGCCCCTGCTTATTTTAACTGCTACTTTCTGTAATTCGTTGTATGAGATGTTTTCTTATACGAATTAAAATAAAGAAATAATTCTCTAGAGTGGCTTCGCATTTTCCTTTCTTCATATGTTTTGGCATTGCTATTTCCAATACTATCACTTCTTCAATAAAGTCTTAACATTTCTTCCTACAAATCTAAAAAGTGCTTGCGCTTTTTCTATATTTTCCCAAGAGTCCCCCTCTGACTTGGAATTGCTCCTCACTGCTCATTTTGTGTTCCTGCTTGAGTCCTTCGTAAGGAAGGTTAGCTTTACCATTACTATTTTTCGTCATTCCTGTTCTTATCTCAAACATCCACAGTTGACTAGAAGCCCCAGGCTTATTCATAATATGTGTTCACAGTTTGCTTGTTTATTGTCATTATAGCACATTCATAATCCCACTCGTAATCTTCTTCACTGTAAATTTAAAGTATATCCAAATTTGCACCGGGGTTTATATTAGGTGTACACCTTTGCTTCCGCCATTTTTTCGACGTTCAATGCGTTATTGTAAAAAGAATGGATATATGTTTAGGATTCAAAATATTGTGCATCACTGTCCCTACTTTCTCCCATCTTTCAGGCAGCGGACGAATCACCTGTCGAAAAAAAACTGATCATCTTTTGAGGCGATCCACGTATCTATCCAATTTTTTACTTCTTCTTGAGAACGAAAGTGCTGGCCTGCCAGACCGAGACCGTGTGCCATTGATCATTGATAGTCAGGGAAGCAATGTCTGGGGAATACGGCGGGTGGGGTAGAACTTCCCATGTCAACGATTCCAAATGTTTTGACCGACCTTGCTCCATGGGATCGAACATTCTCATGCACAAAATCACTTTCTCGTCTCTCTCGTATTGCGGCCGTTTGTTTATCAATGTTCCGCTAAAACTCATTAACTGCTTTCGATACATATCACTTGTGACACTTTCAGTCGGTTTAAGCAGCTCATAAAACACACTCCGAGCTGGTCCCACCAAATTCAGAACATGACCTAAAAGCTGTGGATATTGGATTTGGCTGTCGATGTGGGAGCATGATCGGGAAATCCCCATGATTTTCTGCGCTTACGGTTATCGCAATGAACCTATTTTCCTTAACCAGTCACAGTACGATGCAGAAATTCCTTCCATCTTTACCTTTCAAGCAGCTGTTCACAAGCAAACAAATGTCGTTTAACATCTCTAGGTTCAACTCGTATGGCAACCTGTTTCTGAATCCTTTCCATGGCTTTGAGGCGTTTTGAAATGGCTTGCTGAGTCAGTCCTAGAGATCCTGCCAATTCCTCTTGCGTTTGACAAGAGCCTTCATGAAGTAATGCCTCCAAATCTGTGTCTCTTAAAGCCTTCCTCTTCCACCCCATGCCGATCTTCGATGTCAAAATCATCGTTCTTGAAGCATTGAAACCACTCACGAACGTTCTTTCAATAATAATCTCGCCGAAAGTATTTGAGAGCATTCGATGAGCCTCAGCTGAAGATTTCTTCATACTGAAGCAGCAAATCAAAACCTCCCGTAAATGAGAATTTGGCTCGTACACTGATATTTTCAACCGAGAATATCCTTAAGTTGCGGACCCAAAAGATACCGTGATCAAGGTGTCTTACCGATCATTTCCGTTGCGGTATGATTAAGTTGTTAAAGTAAATAGAACTGAAATAAAATAGAGTTTTAAAAATATGGGTCCAATGGTTACTGCATACACAGGATGAGTAATAAAACACTAAAAACCAATTCACAATTCAAACCTCTTGTAAAAGAGAGACCACATGTTAGTGTTATAACGAAAGTGGAACAGACAAATATGTGTAAACTATTGAAGATATGAAGATACAAAAAAATAATTGGAATGCAGCTATCTCTTGTCTTCGCAAATGCATACGAATGTCATCTACAAAATAACAAAACTAAATATTTACGGGGCACAGTCTAAGGAAGACTTCTGCTAGCAATGACGCTTGTAGCTAACAATATTATTTCTTGATGAATGATAATGTAGATTTACAACTGAGAAACGAATGTTGAGAGAGAAGTTACTGTTGCTGCTTGACGGACTGCTTATTCTTGTCTCTCCCAACATGAGCCGGTTCCCATGACCACCCTCGCTAAGGCGTCTAACTTTGGTGCTTCGTGGGCAGGGGATCGTGGGTTCGAGTCCCGCCTTGGGCATGGGTGTTATATGTTGGTGCAAAGGAACAGTAAATCCAGTAATCATACAGGGGGTGTAAATAGGGGATACAGCGCCGGTGTCCTGACCAGACTCCGGTACTGTTTAAAAAAAAAAAACATGCTGTCCGCCAACCTGGCATCATCAGTCACCGTCACCGTAGGCGAAGCTGCGCGCCTAGCAGAGGAAGAGTACATGGTGGGGGAAACGTTCTGTTGCCTTACTGGGCGCCAGTGTAGAACAACATTCTTTACTCCGTTGTTCACCTATAGTTTGGTTTTAAAAATTAAAGACGAGAGTCTCATCTTAGAGAGGATTATTTCTGTGACAGTACATAGATGTAGAGATATTTACTCGCGGTAATATTACAACCTAATACACACTATGGATGCCAATATGTTTTAACCACGTTTAAGTTATTGCGTAAGCCAGGCTAGTGGCATCCCTCCTACAAACTTTTGGCGTTAGCAGATAGCACTCGGGTCGCTTTTTACCTGCCCATCAATGACCCTTGGCCTCTGTTTGTTTTACATTCATTGTAGTGACAATGTTTAAGTGAAGATAACTTGAAGCAAATGTTAAAGAACTCCTTGCATGGTTATTATATTCTAATTAACGTTTTCTCATATTACTGTATACATGCAACAGCCGACTGATTTGCCGGGAAAGTGCGAGTCAGTTGTGGAATTGAATGACATGTTGGCATGTTTTTCGTGCTGGCATGTTGTCATGTTAGCTCAGTGTTAGAGCAAAAGGACGGGGACCAAAAGATCCATAATTAAAATCCCGGAAATGGCATTGGAACACACGGCTGTTGTGGAAGAAACAATATACAATGATTGACCTAGCAGTTGATTAAACCCTGGAGCCCGAGATTTAACTTAAACCATTGTAAGTCGTCATTGGGATATGCTAAATCAGAATAATTTGAGAGCTCTTTGTAGTTTACCGGAAGAAATGCGAATGTGGAATTTAATTCGTGTTGATATGTAGCTCAGTGATTAGAATAGCCGGAGACCGGGAGATCCGAGGTTCAAATCCCGGCTATGGCATTGAATTTTTAGTCTCTCACTACCTTTCCAACATATGCACCCTTATTCAAGATTGCATTTCCTTCGATTTTTTTCAGTTGAATTTTGGGATAGGTAGGTAAAAACTACTTGCAGCGGTTGGCATACTTGCGGATAGTGGGCAATGGGACCTAAAATGTAAGCCAAATAAAGAACCCTCGCTTATTATAATATTAGATTGCATGTAACTTTCTAAAAGTATTTGATACGTTAATGTGGGTTCATTCCTTTGAGTCGCGCCGTGGCCGAGTGGTTAGACCTCTTTTGCCTCTAACAAAGGTTCTCAGAGTTCGATGCCAGACGACTGTGTGTGGGATTTGTGGTGAACAAAGCGGCGCAGGGGCCGGTTTTCTCTAGGTTCTCCTGCCCCCCCCCCATCGCATTCCTCTGTGTTCCATCTTCATTCCATTATCATCAGTGTCATCGCCTGCGGTGCCTACGTAGTAAAAGCGGGCGTTAAAAACTATAAAAATTCGTTATTGGGCATTGTTTTCAGTTTTTACTTTATTTATTTTATTTTTATGTTTAACTCCTTTAGGTCATATAAGACGATGCATGCAATGAATAAAATTACGCTCAAATGAGCTTAGGGTCCATCGGGCTTAAAGTTACCAGACATTCGTTTCGTTTTCTCAGGATAAAGAAAAACTCCGAAATAAACCTTATCTGGTTAACTCGCCTTTAACTAAGATTCTAACTCGGGCCTTCCTGCATATTCATTTCTGTTTTAAAAGGAATGGTAACTAAGCGTGTTGCTGTGGTGATATGCACGTCACAGTTGACTGTCGGTCGGTCTAAGGAGTTAATTTCCATGGAGACGGAAAGCCGACAGACGCTGAATCGAAGCAAACCTAATTCAGTTGCTTTAGGGGAATGGGGGCGGCGAAATGGCCGGACTTCCCACTGCGCGCATTTAATGGCCTTTACGAGTGCTTCAGCTAATCGGGTTATAGGCTGGTAGCGGTATTCAGGACACGTCACGACGAAACAATTGCAAGACGTATGTATGCATCTCCTTATTGCATTTCTTTCTCCATGACATTGCCAGCAAGCGACGGATAAATTAAGAGACAGAAGGGTCCCGAGTAGAAGTCATGAAATACAGTGCAATTGAGGGTCCCCTGGAATAACAAAAAATAGATTTTATGGAAAGGAGAAAAAAAAACCAACCCAGTAAAAACTGGTTTTCTTAATTAAATAAGTGCTATATTATAATTTGCAGAACAAAACTGTTACAGATACAAAATCTGATTTTATTTATTTAATTTATTTAATCGAATGGCCAGGCTGTTGAGCAATTATCATTAGCCTTCTCACTATTCATATGACTTTCTCTAAAACTATTGTTATAAATATTCCTTTAGCTGCATCGTGGTAATCTATATAAACATAAGCAGAAATGATTGTATTAGTTCCTTATAAGTAGAAGGGAAATAAGGTTATAGAGAAAGACAAATATTTTAAAAAGCCGGCCACTATGTTAAACAAATGCAATTCGGTTTGCTTTGCACGACCAGAAGCAAACCAAAAGAGGCCTTCCGTTTGACAAAAGTTTAGTAGCCTAAAAGTGAAACCATTAACAAGGAATATCTCGGAAACGGTTAACTCTAGGAAAAAAAAAAAAAAAAAAAAAGAGATGACATATATATTTGCAGTGAACTTGTGTCTATCTCCTACGGTTACCACGCATGCAAAATTTATACTGAATGAAGAGGTCTTCAGAGGCTAATTCCAAAAAATTCAAGATATACATGATTTGTTATGTAAATTTCTTTAATATAGTTTTTTTTAATCACAATCGTTAGCCATTTTTGAGAAAAAAAAAACATTTTAAAAATATTTTCCATGGATAGAGTAGTTTGGGGTGCAATTTTCCTGAGCTATAACAGGAGTTGCAGAGCCTTCCAATGATATAATATTTATTCCTCTGGGGAAATATTGATTAAATTCATTTTTGTTACTTTTTTGCGATTGGAATATGCTTCAAGATAATTTAAACACTGACGGTTCTAGTCATTACTTCAGATGCTAAAATTCCGGTTGTTAGTGTAATCAAGGAGTTGTGACATTTAATAAATATTGCTGTTCGTTTCTCTGCTTTTGTACACTCCTTAATCATCGACTACGTGGATGCTAATTAGTATACATCTTCGAGGAGTAGTTGAAGGTCGACTCCTATAGTTTTACTGTCATAAAAAACTATGGCACGCCACCGCTACATAACAGAGTTAAAAATCTAAAATAGATGCGCTACTTTATTCCACTCCCCTCTTCTTGCTGTTTAGAGCGGGAAAAAACCTCATTAACGTGCTGCACAGAGAAAGTAACGAAGCTTTTGTTAGTACTGTGCTTCGTTTATTAAAGGAGATAATTAGTACTCCAAAGTATGCTTGATTTATAAACATAGACATTTGTTTTCCTCTGAGTGCTAAAAACCTACACATCTGGAGTATACAGAAACAACTAACGGACTGTTAATGCCTCTTAAGGATGTATCTGTGAAATTTGGGAGGAAAAAAAAAAGGTCCGAGTTTTTTTGACGCTTATATTCCTCTTTCACACACACACACACACACACACACACACACACACACACAAAAGAAGTTAGGGGTATGAATGCGCAAACTTCAACGGCAACTTCCTGACGTTAAGCTGAAACTTAAGCTCCAGTACCATTTTCCTCTACAGTGCATGGTTATATGTATAAAAAATAAATTTGGTCAAATGTTTGATTGCGAATGTCACCACTCCCTTATTCTTTATTTCGGCAATTAAAATACCGAGGTAGAGCTACAGAAGACCAGTTATTTGTCATTTGTTGCTAAAATGAGTCCTTTATTCACAATATGATATTACAGAATTGGATTCCGGCGTGTATACTGGAATACGGTCGTGATTAAACGCTTGGCAAATGCGCCACATTGGGCATTGTGCATAGAAGAATGTTTACAGTAATGTTGTGCCTCGACACCTTGTATAACAGTTGGTTCCGTCAGTGTATAGATGCGTTAAATGCATGCATAACTATGGCAGTCTTTATAAATCAGAGTATCTAGATACGTTTCTTCTTTATGATAAAGCTCAATCCTTTAGATTATTATTTCTGGGAACATTTGAATAAAAAAGCGCACTATGACGATGTTGCTACAATTGATGATCTTCGCACACGTGTGTTTGAAGCAGCCCTAGAGATTGGGCAGAACGCAGAAGCTCTAACGATGGTAGAGCAAAATTTGCTAAGAATGCGATGCCTGCTTAGATTCTAGCGGAACACAGTTTTGAACATCTACTGTAAATGAACGTATTGCTGATCTTTCAGTTATTGAGCATTAATAAATGTTGCTGTTTTGCAAAGATGATTTAATTAATCTACGATACACCTGAATGAGGTACTTCCATAATTCACATTTGAATTTGCTGTATCTTTCACCGTCAGACTAAATCTTATGCGTAGCACCTTACGCAACTATTATTTAGGTCTCGCAAATACAATTGGATAGATGGAAATCAAGCATCCCTCGTTAGTGGTAGCTGATGATAAAAACTAGGGACGTGACGAACCGGATTTCAAGCGCAGAGAGGGAGGGAGAGGGAGAGAATATTGCCATGACCGAAAATTAAAACAAAACATTCGGGTCTTGAATTCTACTCTGTTGCCAGACTGTGCAGATAAGTATTCAATGATGTTCACGTATCTCCGTTACCTTTTGAGATAAATTAAATGTTATTAGACTTTATTTATTATTCGTCATATTTGGATCTCCCAACGCACGAAATCTGCGCGGTCATACCCCTAACATCTTGTATATTATTATTTATTTAATAATTATAATAAGTATTAATTGCTTATTTATATTTTATGGATTTGCAACAAGAAAGAATGTTGACAATTATTTTTAAAAAAACTATGCAGCAAGCTTTTCTTCACAAAATGTCAACAGATGCCAAACCTCAGCATCAATTGTGTGGCGACTGGTTCAAGTATAAAAAGGTAAAAAACAATAGCGAAGCATATGTTCATAAAAACAGCTTGTCAGAGTAAGTTATGAACACCAGAAAACCCACATTCACATGTACCGTAAGCAACATAAAACGAGATGCTTCACAAATTTTAAATCTTATTTTTCTCAATTCACACTTTTCTGTAATAAGGAACGTTTAAAAGCGTTATAGATATAGAAATGAAACCTTGCACACTTCTTTTATATTAATTAATGAACAGTTCTCTGAAGAAAGCTTTGTCTTAACGTCTATATAAATTTTTTGACTTGGATACAGGAGTGGTTTTACTCAGTGGTATCTATGTACTAAAACAAGTTGGTTTAAAGAAACAAATAGTCATGGTAACAACTTTTCTCTGTAGGAATTGTTGCACTATGACACAGAGAAGCTGTAAACGAAGTATTAATTCCACATCTTTAATAGGTATTGAGAAAATGTTCTGGACTGTCAGATTAGGGTGTGTTGATTCATTATACAAATTGTTTAAAATTGTAGATGTTATAACAACTGTGTTAAATGCAAAATATAGTGCTAGCAACTCTGTAAAATTTCAAATTGATATCTGAAACAGTTTAAAAATCTATGACTAATTTACTATTGCTCTGCGTTTTGATTCACATCCCCCTTAAAGCAAATGACTATGACTTTTCAAAGTTGTATTCAATTAGGTGGAAAAATTTCGATGTGTTGCATTCACATGACTTTCTCTACCTGTTATGCAAAAAATATTCTTACAAAAGATTATTCTTCTACCTACATCGTGCTAAACGAGAGAAACAGGCTAACACGATAGTCAAATGTTTTAAAAGCCAGACAATATGTGAACAATTGAAATTCGGTTCCCTTTCCATTTCCAGAAAGACAAAAGAGGGATGAAAGGTGCCCAATTTGAGAAAATGCGCAGTTTAAAATTGAAACGAATAATAAGGAATATCTCGGAAAGGGATAAATCTGCAACAAAAACATATATGACTTAAATGGTATGTTTTAACGAGATCTACATTTTTTGTACCCTAAGCTTTTGTCTATCTCTTACGGTTTACCAGTTATGCAAAATTCATCCAGAATGAACAGGTCTTCAGAAGTTATTCCCAGAAAATTCAGGATATACATTTTATTTGTGATGTAAATAGATGGAGGGATTTTTTTTAAAAATATTCGTGTCGCATCCTTAGTATTTAGCGGTCTTCTATTTTTGAGCTGTGTTGTCCACAGCCAGAAACACACATGCACATGGGTTTTTTTCTAAAAACGTTTGTTAGATTCAGAGGTCTCAAAACATGCATTTTCGGTGAAATCTCGGTATCGAATTTTTAGTGCAATTTGGTACCTTCTGTATACAGTGTGGGCATAGTACGGGTAAAGAAAATAAAACAGAAGCACCATAATAATAGTTTATATACCTGCTAATAAACTTAGAGGGTATGGAACGTCGAGAATGTAAACCATAAATTAAGCAGTCCCTTCCGAAATTTTAGGCGATCTTTTAATACTCAACTGCTCCTGGAAAGAGTAGATATTAATCACAGCTAGCACATAAATTGTTCAACATATGACAGTCGTCTCAGTCTACAAAATGTATACCGCCGTAGTTTTTATATAACCAACTTGTGGAACAGGTTATGAAACATAAATTGCATAGTAGACGAAGCCACGTGCATGTTTCACATTACATAATTTCTTTCCTCGACCTTGTAAGTATTAAGTAGAGCAAGTAATGCATTTCACAACAAATTTGTACCGAGCTTCCCCTGAAAACACAGGTTTTGAGGTTCCCTGATAACAAAATCTGATGTGTTCCATTCGCATGACTTTCTCTACATCTCTGCAACGAATTATTTGTTAAAAAGCTTTGCTTTTATTTACTTAACGCTAATCGAGAAAAAATTAGCAGAAATAGTCGTATGTTTTTTAAAGCTGAAACCAAAAATGAAAAAGTATCTCAAAAACGATCAACTCCATGAAAAAAAATTATATAACATAAATTGTGTGTTTTAAAGTCCTCTACATTTGTTGTGTGGTAAGTTTTTGTCTATCTCTTACGGTTTAGTAGTTATGCAAAATTCCGTAAAATTCATCCAGAATAAAGCAGTCTTCAGAGGCTAATCCCATAAAATTCAAAATTCACTATTATTTGTCAGGTAAATATCTTTAATATACGATAGTTTAATCAAAATCGTTAGAGCCATTTTTGAGAAAATCAAAATTTTCGAAAAAAGTTCAATGTAAAGGGTAGTTGAGAGTGGGAGGATTTTCTTGAAAATCTTCGTGTCGCATCCTTGGAAGATACCAAACTTAAATACCAAGTTTGGTATTTAACGGTCTTTTCGTTTTTGAGCTATGCTGCCCAAAGACACACACAAACACAGGCAGACAGACAGACAGCCACACGGACATTTTTCTAAAAATGTTTTTTTTTTTTTTTTTGATTCAGGTGGTCTCACACGGACAAACACACACACACACACACACACACACACACACACACACACGGACCTTTTTCTCAAAATGCTTCTTTTTTTGGATACAGGGAGTCCTAAAACATGTATTTCCGGTGAAATCTCGGTATCGAATTTTTGGGTGGAATACAATACTTCTCTATCCCTATGTACATTGAGCATATGGGGCTAGAGAAAGTAAAAAGTAAAAATATGATATGTTCTATTCACGTGACGTTCTCTACATCTCTGCAACAATTAATTGTTAAAAAGCTTATGCTTCTATTTACTTCATGCTAACATAGTACCTGCTTCCTTGTACGTAGAAGCGAAATAAGGGAGTACTATAGGTTATGGTGAAAGTCAAAAGCTAGTTGCTATGTGACTTAAGTTCCTTTGTTTATATGGAAAGTTTATCAAAGCTGAAACTAAAAATCTGATGTGTACCATCCACATGCCTTTCTCTATATCCCTGAAACAAATTATACTTAAAAAGCTTATACTTCTATTTACTTTATGCTAATCAGAAAACAATAGCAGAAATAGTTTTATTACTTGCTTCCTTGTAAGAAGAAGCGAAATAAGAGACTACCATAGGTTAAAGTGGTAGTCAAAAGCTGGTTGCAATGTCAATGAAGTTCCTTTGTTTATATGGATAGGAGTTGACAAGTTCCTGTATGAGAAAAGTATGTTTTTCATAGCAGAAACCAAAAATAAGGAATGTTTCAAAAACTACGAAATCACGAAAAAATGTATATAACATAAATTGTGTGTTTTAACGTGCTCTACATATTTGTGTAGCAAGTTTTTGTCCATCTCTTACGGTTTAGCAGTTATTCAAAATTCAGTAAAATTCATCCAGAATAAACTACTCTTCAGAAGCTATTCCCAGAAAATTCAAAATATACATTTTATTTGTCAGGTAAATATCTTTAATATACGAAATTTTAATCAAAATCGTTAGAGCCATTTTTGAGAAAATCAAACTTTTCGAAAAAAGTTCTATGTAAAGGGTAGTTGGGGGTGGGGGGATTTTTCTCAAAATCTTCGTGTCGCAACCCTGGAAGATAGTCAATTTAATTACCAAGTTTGGTATTTTAGCTACTTTTCGTTTTTGAGTTATCGTGTTCACGGACACACACACACACACACACACACACACACACACACAAGAACCTTTTTCTGGAAATGCTTTTTTTGGATCCAGGGGGTCCTAAAACATATATTTCCGGTAAAATCTCGACATCGAATTTTTGGGTGGAATGCAATACTTCTCTATCCCTATGTACATTGTACACATGGGGCAAGAGAAAGTAAAAAGTAGATTAAATATCAAACGTTCTATTTAGTGCTGCATCAAATAAGAATGCGACACAAAGATTTTCGAGAAAATCCCCCCCATTTCACAGAATACACAGAAAATAGAGAAAGTACTGCATTCCACCTAAAAGTTCGACACCATATTTCACCGCAAATATGTGATTAAAGACGCCTTAATCAAAGCAATTTTACAAAAAGGTCGTGTATGTTTTAGTTTAGTCTCTTCCGAGGATGTGACACGAAGATTTTCGGGAAAATCTCCCCACCCGAAACTATCCTTTACAAGGAAATATTTCGAAATTTTCGATTTTTTTCAAAATGTCTCAAAGATTTTGATTAAAATGCCACACATTAAACATATTTGTACGTCAAATAAAATGTATATCTTATATTTTATAGGAATAATCTCTGAAGCCCTCTTCATTCTGGAAGACTTTTGCATAGCCGGTAAAACGTAAAACACAGACAAAATCTTATTAGACAAAAAATCTTATGTGTTCCATTCACATGACTTTCTCTACATTTCCGCAACAAATTATTGTTAAAAAGCTTATTCTTCTATTTACTTAATGCTAATCGAGAAAAAAATCAGCAGAAATAGTCTTATTACTTGCTTCCTTGTAAGTAGAAATGAAATACGGGAGTACCATAGGTTAAAGTGATAGTCAAAACCTGGTTGCTATGTGACTGAATTTCCTTTGTTTGCATGGACAGGAGTTGATAAATTCCTGTTTGAGAAAAGTATAATTTTTTAAAGCTGAAACCAAAATCAAGGAATATCTCAAAAACTATCAACTCCATGAAAAAATGCATGTAACCTCAATTGTGTGTTTTAAAGTGCTCTACAATTTTTGTGTGGTAAGCTTTTTTCCATCTCTTACAGTTTAGCAGTTATGCAAAATTCCGTAAAATTTGTCCGGAATAAAGTAGTCTTCACAGGCTATTCCTAGAAAATTCAAGATATACATTTTATATGTCAGGTTAATATTTTTAATATATGATATTTTAATCAAAATCGTTAGAGCAATTTTTAAGAAATTAAAATTTTTCGAAAAAAGTTCCATGTAAAGGGTAGTTTAGAGTGGGGGGATTTTTCTAAAAATCTTCGTGTCGCATCCCTGAAAGATACTAAACTTAAATACCAAGTTTGTTATTTTACTGACTTTTCATTTTTGAGTTATCGTGTTCGCAGACGCACGGACACACACACACACACACACACACACACACACATACACACACGGACCTTTTTGTAAAAAAATTTTTGTTTGGATACAGGGGACCCTAAATCATATATTTCCGGTGAAATCGAGGTATCGAATTATTGGGTGGAGTGCAATACCATCTCTTTATACTATGTACCTGGTACGTGTAGAGAAAGTAAAAATCCAGTTCCCGTTAAAACAAACAATTAATGACGAACGTTTTTGTTCGTTTATAGAGTTAACCATTTACAAGATACTACTTGTTATTGCTTTCAATTTTTAAATACTTATACTTTTCTCAGAAAGGAAGTTATCCTGTTTCCTTTTGTTTTACTCCTGGGCATGCAAAGATAACCTATTTTCAATGTCAACGCGTGGCGATAGCTTTTAAAAGATATAACTATCGGTTTAGCCTAGAGTATTCGTCTATTCCCCTTCTACTTACAATGAACTAAATAATAAGACCATTTCTGCTAATGTTTATATTCATAAGCATGAAGTAGATAGAAGTGTAATCTTTTGTAAAAATAATTTGCAGAACAAGTGAAGAGAGTGAGAGAGACTCATGTAAATGGAACATATCAGACTTTTAAAATTTACTTTCTCTATACGTACTATGTACATAGTGTATAGAGAAGGTATTGCATTCCACCCAAAAATTCGATACCGAGATTTCACCGGAAATAGACGTTTAGGGTCCCCTGTATAAAAAACATTTTTAGAAAAAGGTACGAGCGTGTGTATCCGTGTGTCTGTGAACACGATACCTCAAAAACGAAAAGTCTGTAAAATACAAAATTTGGTATATAAGTTTAGTATCTTCCAAAGATGTGACACGAAAATTGACATGGCAAATATTTCAAACTTTTTGATTTTCTAAAAAATGGTTCTGACGATTTTGATTAAAATGGCTTACATTAAAGACATTTACACAATAAATAAAACGTGTATACTGAATTTTCTGGGAAAAGTCATTGAAGACCTGTTCATTCTGGATGCATTTTGCTGGATTTTGTATAACAAGTAAACCGAAAGAGATAGACAAAATTTTTCTACACAAAATACGTAGCAATAATTGAAACACACAATTTATGTCATACACATTTTTTTTTTCGGTGAATTTTACAATTGTTTAGATAATCCTTGTTATTGTTTCCAGCTTTAAAATACTTAAATGTTTCACATACGGCAATTTAACAACTCCTGGCAATACAAAGAAACTGATTTCATTCACATGACAACCAGCTTTTAAAACATTTGACTACTGTTTTAGCCTAGTGTATTCCAATATTTCCTTTCTGCTTACAAGAAAGCAATTCTGCTAATGTTTATTTCGATTAGCATGAATTAGATGGAAGCATAAGCTTTTTAAGGATAATTTGTTACAGATATATAGAGAAATTCATGTGAATGGAAGACATCAGGTATTTTAAAATAGCCCTAACGGATTAAAATATCACACGCTTTAGATACCTATACACAATTCAAACGTTTATCGTGTGTATTTCCTGGGAATATCCGTGAAATGCTTCATTCAGACAATAAATCCTATTGAAGTACAGCTAAAAAATCTGATGTGTTCCATTCACAAGACTTTCTCTACATCTGTGCAACAAATTATTGTCAGAAAGCTTATGCTACTATTTACTACATGCTAATCGAGATAAAATGAGTAGAAATAGTCTTATTACTAGCTTCCTTGTAAGTAGAAGCGAAATAAGGAAGTACCATAGATTAAAGTGTTAGTCAAAACCTGGTTGCTATGTGACTGAAGTTCCTTTATTTACATGGACAGGAGTTGACAAATTCCTGTATGAGAAAAGTGTAACTTTCTCTTAAAGGTTAAACAAAACTCAAGGAATGTCTTAAAAACGATGAACTCCACGAAAAAATGTATATAATATAAATTGTGCCTTTTAAGTGCTCTAAATTGTTTGTGTGTTAGGATTTTGTCCATCTCTTACGGTTTAGCAGTTATGCAAAATTCGGTAAAACTCATAAGTATTCTTCAGAGGCTATTCCCAGAAAATTCAAGTTATACATTTATTTGTCAGGTAAATATCTTTATATGATATTTCAATCAAAATGTTAGTCATTTTTGAGCAAATCAAAATCTTTGAAAAATGTTCCATGTAAAGAGTAGTTTGTGGTGGGGGAATTTTCTTGAAAATCTATGTGTCGCATTCTTGGAAGATACCAAACCTAAATCATCAAGTTTGGTATTTAACGGTCTTATCGTTTATAAACTATGCTGTCCACAGACACAAACAGAGCTTTTTCTAAAAATAATTTTTTGCACTCAAGGGACCCCAAAACATATATTCCCCCTGAAATCTCAACATAGAAATTGTGGGTGGAATACAATACTATCTCAATCCCTACGTACATTGTACATACGGGGCGGCTAGAGAAAGTAATATAAATAAAGAAACAATGAAAGAAAGCATTAAAGTAAGAAAGTTAGTTTACGCTAAGAATGGCGATATCTTTTGTTTTAAAACCCGCATTTAAAACACGAGAAAATTGCTCATTTTTAAATGCACTTAAGTACTCTGGTATCCAAAAAATGCGCATCTGCATTGCAGCTTCCTTCATCCGGATTTTAGTTTTCCTTTCTTGAATAAATTATCTATCTCTGCACCAAGCTAGTTTTGACATTGGCCTTTAAAAGCAAGAAACCTGTAAAACCAGTATAACAGGCTGTTCAGACCTTGAAGCTGATTATACTATCTATTTTTTTACCTTTTAATGTTTACATTAAATTCCTCCAAACGGTAACAAATGATCTGAATGCTGCACTTCTCTTAAGTAACCTATAATAATCTTCTAAAATCGCTTCGTGCAAGAGCTTAAGACCATAATTATGCTAACTGTTTATGTAAACAGCAGAGTCTAATGCTTTGTTATTATGTGAATCAAACACTTTACTCAAGAACTTCTTATTACCAGAAATGGACATTTGACATAATTTAATAAAAATGAATATTAAATGTATTGTACGGTTACTCCTTCTAGAGAGTGCATAACAATGCAGTATCGAAAATAAAATACACACACTGGAGAGAATTATTAAAAAGTAAATACGCTCCACGCTTATATAACACTGCATTATTATTATTATTATTATTACTTTTTCTACTTTACATAGTGCATTCCTACCTACTCCACCCAAAAATTCGATAGCGAGATTTCACCGGAAATACAAGTTTTAAGGTCTCCCGAATGCAAAAAAGGTATGTGTATGTATGAGGGGTGCGCTAATAAGTGATAGATTGTAAAAACTATTAAAGATTTTTTCTCTTTTACCAGAATTATGTACTGTAAGGTCTTATATACATGAGAACGCACTTCTGATATTTCATGAATATAAGACGTTAAATTACATAATTTTGTTTGTGTGTGTGTGTGTGTGTCTGAACACGATAACTGAATAACAAAAGGTCGGTAAAATATCAAAACTTCTATTTAAGTCTAATAGCTTCCAAAGATGCGACATGAAGATATGGAGCAAAATCCCCCAGCTAAACTACTCTTTACATGGAAACAAATTTCTGACACACTGGTGTTATAAAAAGTGTTCTAAGGATTTTGATTAAAATGCTGTATATTAAAGATATTCACATGACAAATAAAATGTATATCTTGAATTTTCTGGGAATAGTCTCTGAATACTTATTCATTCTGGATGACTTTTGCACTATTAATCGTAAGAGATAAGACAAAAGCTTACTGTATAAAAATGTAGATCTCTTTCAAACATACAATTTATGTCGTGTAGATTTATTTTTCGTGGAGTTAACCATTTCCAAGACATTCCTTGTTAAAACATTTCTGAAGCCGGAATGTGTCAGCTCCCGGCCATGCCAAGAAACGAATTTCCATCATATATCAACCAGATTTAAAAGGTTTGACTATCGCTTTAGCCTAGTGCACTCCCTTGTTCCTTCAAGAGAGCAAGTAATGTTTGCTTATGTTTATCTCGATTAGCATGAGAGGATAGAAGAAGAATAAGCATTTTAACAATATTGTTACAGAGATATAGAGAAATTCATGCGACTTTTTTTTATGTTGTAAAGTTATCAGTTTCCGTCAAAGTTAACTGTGATATTCTGAGTTATTAGTTTCATTTATAAGTTACTTAAACATTTCTCAAACGGGGAGCCATCTTTGTTTTCGTCTCTTTTTTGTTTACTCCTAGCAAGCAAAGTGAACCAAATTTCAATTGTTTCACATAGAGACACGGCGTTGTTTTTTTTTTTTTTTTTTTTTTTTTTTTTTTTTTTTTTTTTTTTTTAAATTTATGGACGCTCTTTAACTGCTGTGGTTCTCAGCGTCCCGTTCTATACTGAGTGTGAAAGACCGCTTAATTTTGCTCAGAGGCCTCTCTATCAGGCTTGAGGTTCTTTTACGTGCCGTATATCTAAGACACGGGACCCACAGCTCTACTTCCCTTCCGAAGGAAGCCCGAAAAAATCCATCGTCCTCCGCCGGGTTTGAACCCGCGACCTTGCTATGAAATTAGCATGGTAATCATTACTTCACATAGAGACAGCTTCTAAAAGATTTGACTATCGCTTTATCCTGTGCATTCCCATATATCCCTTCTACTTACAAAGAAGCAAGTAATAATAATTTTATCTTAATTACCATGATAAAAGAATAATCTTCGGTAGGAAAAGTTTGTTTGCGGAACAGCTAGAGAAAGTGGAGCACATCTGATTTATCAAGCATATCATGGTCACCAAAACCCGAGTCCGGTTTATAATACTTATGTGGCATTCTCAACACTGATGCGTTTTACGGAGGTAAGACACTAGCTGCTTAGCGAAAAACACATCGAACTAAATAAAGCGACAGCTGTTTTCTTCCGCCGGAAGCTGCGGTCATTGGTGTGTTCAAATCATTTCATAGCCTGAGCTATACGTTACTGAATGCGTTCTATATTTGTAGTTATTCAAAACCACTTGTGGCTCGATAAAAAGGTCCTTTTATTAAAATACTATATACTTAAGACATTTTATGACAAACTAAATGTACATCTTGAAGAGCCTCTGAAGACCTCTTAATTCTGGAAGTCTTTGGCATAACTGGTAAACCGAAAGAAAGTCATAAAATTACAATGCAAAAATTTAATTAATGAGAAAAGCTCTTCTGTCTTCCATTCACATCCATTCTATAGCTGTTTCACAAACAAACTTGTCTTACAAAAGACTATGATTTTATCCACATTATGTGATCGAGATTAATATTATCACAACTGGTCTTATTAGTTGCATCATTGTTAAGCAGACAGGAAATAAGGGGGATACACTAGGCTAAAGCAATAGTCAAATCTTTTGAAAGTCGGTCGCTATCTGAAACAATCTATATTCGGTTCTCTTTGGTTGCTAAGGATAAACAAAAGAGAGATGATACGAAAGATAACTTCCCTATTGAGAAAAATTTAAGTAGTTTAAAATTGAAACTAATAGCAAAGCATATCTAGGAACCGTTTTAATGCACAAAAGTATATATGATATAAATTGTGTATTTTGTGGAGATCTACATTTTTTGACCAGAATGAAGAGGTCTTTAGAGGCTAACCCTAGATTACTCGAGATATACATTTACTTTGTCATAAACATATCTTAAACATGTGGTATTTTAATCGAAATCGTTAGAGGCATTTTCGAAAGAAATAACAATGTTCAGTTCCATGCAAAGAATAATTGGGGTGGGGGATTTTCCTGAAAAATCTACGTATCGCATCCTTGAAAGATAATGAACTTAAATACCAAGCTTGGTATTTCTCCGTCTTTTCGTTTTTGAGTTATGCTGTCCATAGGAACAAACAAACACACACACACACACACACACACACACACACCCGCGCGGAGACATTTTTCTAAAAATCTTGTGTGTTCCATTCACATGAATGGGAACAAAAGACAGATGAAACGAAAGATGACCTCCGGCTTGAGAAAAGTTTAGGTAGCTTAAAACTGAAAACAATAACAAGAATGTCTAGGAAACGGTTAACTCTACCAAAACATGTATATGACAAATTGTGTGTTTTAAAGAAAAATATACACCTTTTGCATAGTAGGTTTTTGCCTATACGGTTTACCAGTTATGCAAAATGCATACAGAATGAAGAGGCTGTCAAAGGCTATTCCCAGAGAATTCAAGGTATGCATTTATTTGTGATGAAAATATTTTTAATATGTGATATTTCAATCGAAATCGATTTTGAGAAGAAACACGTTTTCAAAAAGCTTTACATGTAGAAGGTAGTTTCGGTTAAGGGATTTTCTTGAAAGTCTTCATGTAGTATCTTTGGAAGCTATTAAACTTAAATGCCAAATTTGGTATTTAACAAGTTTTGTCATTTTTGAGCTATGCTGCCCATATACAGAGACCTTTTTGTACAAATGATTTTCTTGGATTAAGGGTACCTCAAAATATATATTTCTGGTGAAATCTGAAGTTCGAACTTTTGGATGAATGCAATACTTTCCCTGCCTTCTTTATGTATAGTACGTGTAGAGAAAATAGAAAACATGCGTTCATAATGATGTCATCCATGATTTCGATATGCAATTTCATATTCTGTCTTCTGTTATTACTTACGGTGTGGACAAAATTATCAAGAGTACTGTAGGTGAAGCAATAATTGGAATGAGAGGAACAAAATGAGGTTACCTACCGTTAAAGAGCGTGCTGAAGAAGCCGGTTCCGCTACGAAACGTGAGCTCCATTCGATGAGTGTTGGCTTCTATACCACATTGGAACTAGTTAAAAGTTGCAGAGCTCCGTGCACCACATTCCGTTCAGGAAAAAATAATTCAATTTGCGTTCACGTCATCCTTCCCGTACCTCTTCTGCTTACACCGTTTTATATACTACAGCGGACATAACTAGATTACTTTATTCTCGCGATACTGCCCGCCATCTGTCAGCTAGGTGTAGCACTAATGTACACCGCAAGATATCATGATACAACCTTACGGGTATTATTGGGGGAAGCTGAGCAAACAATTCGCGACCTTGCTAACGGAGGACAGGGGTTTCCAAACCCTGGCTCATATTTATGTATGATGTGCAACATTTGCAGAATCTCCTAGCCGGGGGAGACCAAATTCTTTGATTCTCAAACACTTTTTTACTTTCTCGACCACTTATGTACAATTTACACAATAGGTAAAGAGATATTGTATTCCACCCAAAAATTCGAAATCTGTGGGCACCGTAACTCAGAAACAAAAAGTCCGTTAAACACCAAACTTGATATTTATGTTCAGTATCTTCCAAGGATGCAACAAGAAGATTTTCAGGGAAATCTCACCACCCAACTAACATTTACATAGAATATTTTTCGAACATTTTGATTTCCTCAAAAATGACTATCGAGTTTTATTAAAATACTATATACTTAAGACATTTTATGACAAACTAAATGTGTATCTTGAAGAGCCTCTAAATACCTCTTAATTTTGGAAGTCTATGGCATAACTGGTAAACCGAAAGAAATAGTCATAAAATTACAATACAAAACGTTTCATTTTTTTTCGTGGAGTTGACCATTTCTGACATATTTCTTGTCATTGGTTTCAATTTTATAATACTTCAAACTTATTCAGCCGAGAATTTTGCATTACTGTTTCTTTGTTTTACTATTGTTCAGGCAAAGAGAACCTAATTTCAATCACATAGCAACCAGGTTTTTAATCTGGTGTATTCTCTTATTTTCCTTCCTTCTACTTATAAGAAATTTAATGTTATTCTCGATTGGCATGAAGCTCACAGAAGAATAAGCACTTGGCAGGATCGTTTGTTACAGATTAGGTAGGAAAAGACATTTAAATGGAATAAATCATATTTTTACTTCCCCTATTACTTACCTATAGATAGTAATTAAGAGGAAATACAGTAATCTACCCATAATTTGATATGAAATTTCAACGGAAGTAAATGATTCTGAATCAAAAGAAAATCATTCTCACTTTCTCAACTATGCATAGTAGGGGAAACCTTATATTCCATCCAAAAATACGATGTCGAGATTTCATCGAAAATATCTCTTCAGGCCCCCTGAACAAAGAAAAAACAACTAAAACAATTTTAGAAAAAGGTTCACGTAAGCGATGTGTGTTAGCATGTATATGTGTGTGAACAATATAGCTCAAAAACGAAAACTCCGAAAGTCCGCTAAATATCACATCATGAATCGTCAAGATGTTCAAGAAATCCTGACCCCAAACTACCCCTTACATGGAACATTTTTCGAAATTTTGGATTTTCTCTAAAATGGCTGAAAATATTTTGGTTTATATACCATATGTTTAAGATATTTTCATGAAAAATGAAATGTATATAATGAATTTTCTGGTAATAGCCTCTGAGTTTTCATTCTGGATATGTTTATGTAACTGGTAAACCGTAAGAAATAGTGAAAAACGTAAGACACAAAAACGTAGATCTCATTAAATCACACATCTGATGTCATACACTTCTTTTTCTTTTTTTTTTTTTTTTTTTGGTTAACCATTCCAAGACATTCGTTCCTATTAGTTTCAATATTAAAATACTTAAAACTTTTCTCAAACGGAAGTCATCATTCATTTCAAATCTATTTTATTTTACTCCTGTCCATGCAAAGAGAACTGAATTTCAATGTCAATCGCAAAGCGACATCTTTTAAAAGATTTAAATTATCGCGTCAGACTTGTGTATTCCCTTAGTTCGTTTCTACTTAAAAGGAACTAAGTGACAGTACCATTTCTGCTAACGTTTATCTCGATTAGCATGAAATAGAAGAATACTCATTTGTAAGAATATTTTGTAGAACAAGTTGAGAAAGGCATGTGAATGGAAAATATTAGACACGATTTGAAAATTACTGTTTCTTTGTTTCATTTGTATTTAACTGTAATAGTCATATCGCAGCCTTTGGAACATATTTCCTATAGGCAATCTTATTAACTCGATACATTTGATTGGATTTCTGGTTTTTCTTTGGTTTTTAAACATTAAAATACATACAAATTCACACCCCTGTTCATACTTACAGGTTCTGGGAGGATAGGGAATAGTCTTAGCTATAGAAAAGTATTCATCTCCTCACTGGGAATCGAACAGCAGGCAGTACAGAAACGGTTATCTGAGGACCCGCGAAAATTCATGCAGAACAGTGTACAGATTTTAAAGAATTTTAAACTAGATCATAACTGCTCTTAAGGAAATAGATGTAGATATTTATTAGCATAACACCTGAAAATATTACAAATCCCTGCTTATTTATAACCTGTTAAAGAAATCTTAATAGGGGTCAATATACTCTTGTTAGCATAATAGAATGGCAAATGTAAATGACGTATTATTTATGGACGCTCTTTAACTGCAGTGGTTCTCAGCGTCTCATTCTAAATTGGGCGTGAAAGACCGATTAATTTTGCTCAGAGGCCTCTCTCTCAGGCTTGAGGTTCTTTTACGTGCCGTAAATCTAGGACACGGGACCAACGGCTTTACTTCCCTTCCGAAGGAAGCCATACTAAGGATTTTTACACCCGAAAAAATCCATTGTCCTCCGTCGGGTTCGAACCCACGATCGCGACCTTTGGTATATGAAGTTAGCGTGGTAACCATTACACCACGGAGGACGTCTAATAGAATGGTGAGGATAGAAATATTGCGCAAAATCTTTGAGCCGGGCGACAGTGTCGCACCTACCGTCAGGTTCGCTTTCAGAGTAACGGCAAGCAGCACGTGTATTAAACAAGTGGAGTTCTGACTGTTCCATGGGATGGAGGTTTGCCCCTTGGACGGGATCAAATTGTGCTGTGGGTTGGTTATAAGTTCCTTTATATAGTCCATTGTAAATTTCTAGATTTTAAAATTCCTTGCAAGCAGCAAGGAAGTTTCAACAACTTGTTTCACCTTCAGTTTCACACAATGTGATAGTTTTGGGGTGTTTCTGTTTAGGATTCACCATATCAATAATTGCGTGGCCATCAGCTCCGTTTGTTAATTTTGGGTTACACTGTTTGGTTACGCTTCCATTTATTTTTTGTGTATTTCCGCTGGTAGTGTATAGCTCATTAGTTAACACTGTTCCGTTCTACTAAAAATGTTTGCTTATTTTGAAATAACTCCATCGATAATATATAGAACCTCATCAATCAGGACTAATCGCGAATCTACTGCTTAAGAAAATCCTTATTCTACCTTCAGTTCTTTATGCTTATACTACACTAAACAAAATCCTGTTGACTGTCTCCGAGTCGAGTGGTTAGCGAGCTGACATCTCACCCGGAGGTCGCGGGTTCGACTCCCGGAAATGTTAATTTTGCTTTCATTAGGATACCTCTTATTCCCCATGGAGCGTGGGTGTTAAAGTGAATATGCGTGTGAAAATAGTTTTAAAACAACAAAAACTACAGTAACCTAACCTAAACGTTTAAGGCATAAAAACACCATGTAATGTTTCAGTCAAAGCTCCCGATGTGACCATTAAACACATAAGGGTGGTTTAGAAATGAAGCAAAAAATCTGATATGTTCCTTTCGCATAAATTTCTCTAGCTGTTCAATATACAAACCATTCTTACAAAAGAGTATTCTTCTATCTACAGTATGCCAATTCAGATTAACATTAGCATTATTACTTATTTCCTTGTAAGTAGAAAGGAAATCAGGAAGTACACTAATTGTACGCTAACGCTATGGTCAAATCTTCTAAAAGATGGTCTCTGTGAAACAATTGAGGTTCGGTACGCTTTGCCTGGCCAGCAGTAAAACAAGAGAAATTAAACAAATGGTGCTTTCTGTTTGAGGAAAGTTAGGTGGTTTACAACTGAAACCGATAACAAGAAATATCTCGAAAACGGCCAACTATACAAAAACAAATATATATGACAAATTATGCTTTAAAGAGATTTACATTTTTGCTTAGTAAGTTATGTCTATCTGTTATGGCTTAACAGTTATACAAAGTTCTGCAAAATTCATCCAGAATAAAGAGGTCTGCAGAGGCTATCCCCAGGAAATTATGTAATGTAAATATCTTTAATATATGATATTTTAATCAAAATCCATAGACATTTTTGAGAAAAACAATAATTTCAAAAATGGTTCCATGTGAAAGGTAGTTTGTGGTAGTGGAATTCCCTTGCAAATCTTCGGGTCGCATCCTTGTAAGATACTAAATGTAAACAACATGTTTGGTGATTAACGGTCCTTAATCTATGAGCTATGCTGTCCAGAGACACATGCATAGATCTTTTTCCTAAAAAAGTTTTTTTTTTTTTTAAATCAGGAGATCTAAAAACATATATATCCGATGAAGTCTCGACATCAAATTTTGGGTGGAATACCATAAATTCTGTAGCTACGATGTACATTGTAAATGCATACATGCTAAGACACGTTAACATTTTCTGTTACTTACTATGACCCCCTGCATAAGGAAAAGCTTACGAAATATAAGGCAGAGTAACTGCATACAGCAGTAAAGGATGGTTTAACATAAACTTGAAATAGAAGCACTGCTAAATCAAAAGAAATGTTTAATTACGATATGAATGAGAAAAAATGACCAGACGACGTTTCATATGCGCTTCAGAAGCTTTGCAGATTGGTAGGGGCAAAGTGTTAATGCAACTGGGTCAAAAGTTCATGTTCCGCTACCACGAGCATGTGGAGATCATTTGTCTTTATGAGGCAGTGTGTTATTTTCTAGGTGAAGGCCACTTTGCTAGGGATTCGCAATGTTTCTATTCAGGAGTTCCTTCCCGATCCTAAGAATATGCAACTTGTAAGACACTACTTTGCAAAACTTACCTTTAGGGATGTACAAACAGTTATTTTCGAGTAACGGTTATAACTTTCGCAGTTACAGCGCGTTACATGAAATGATCATTAGTTATTTGTTTTTATGGTTATCACTAGAGCTCGGTCCGGGGTCACGAAATTGCTGGTTTGAGGTTCAGTGCCCACAGAGTATAACTACGACGTGATGATGTAGGCGTGGTCTCTACAGCCCGTTTCAAAAGGTGTAGTACTATCTAACAGCATGCTCAATGCCTGGCCTCGTTTAGTTCCTGCTAGTAGATAAACTAGTGAACACTAAATAGAGCGCAGACTGAGAAATGTTGAAAATATGAAAGGGTTGACGCTTGACATTGAACAAACTTGTGGATGCTTCAAACATATTTTGAGTGACAGCCCTTTCTTTCGATACTGTCAAAATATATCTTGTAATTCACTGCAATGAATTTTGAGTTTGGTTGATTTATGTTTATTATCTTTTCACAGCTCTGCACATGATATTCTGAATTTTTTGTACCAAGCGTTATACGTCTACTTGTAAAAGTATAAGACGTTTTTAGTTACTAATCATGTATAATTGTTTTACTGTGTTACCTTATGGATTAAAACGATGCATATAATGACAATACATATATCGAGCTACTTTTGGAACAGTTTATAGCTCAATGTGTGCATTCTTATTCTAAAAATCCCTTCCCATTGCCCAGGTTTTATACCGCTGACTACTCTGTGTGTTCGTAGCTGTGTGCGTTTCCGATCAGAAAATCGAACTTCAGTTATCATGATCGAGGTTGCATTACATTATTGCATACCACTAACAATTAGCTGTAATTGCTTTTTTTTTCTTTGTTTCATTTTTGTAGTTTAACGTCCTTTAATCTGGTAGGTGATATTGGACAATGAATGAAATAGATAAAATAATGCTCAAACAAGGCCGGAGCCCATAAAGTTTCGATTTACTGACATTAGTCTTCTCAGGATAAGGGAAAACCTCGGAAAGAAATCTGATGTATTCCATTCACATGACTTTTCTACAAACCATTGTTACAAAAGATTACTCCTTTATCTACATCGTGGTAATGGAGTTAAACATTAGCAAAATGGCTGTATTAGTTCCTCGTAAGTAGAAGGGAAATAGGTAATACACTATGCTAAAGCGATAGTCAAATATTTGAAAAAGCCGGTCGTTATGTGAAATAATTGAAATTCGATTCGCTTAGCACAACCAGAATTAGACAAAAGTGAGGTGAAAAAAAAAAGATAACCTTCCGTTTGAGCAAAGTTTAAGTAGCTTAACAATGAAACCAATAACAAGGAATATCTCGGAGATGGTTAAAAATGTATATTAGATAAAGTGTATGCTTCAACGAGATCTACCTTTCTGCCTATCTTTTACGATTTACCACTTATTCAAAATTCATCCAGAATGATGAGCAGAGTTGTATGGGGCCCTTAAATGAAACATTACGAGATGCAGGCATAGCAAAGAAAATACTATTGTCAAAAACAACATTGCTGAAATTAGGCATGTAACAACTTAAATAACATCGTAGGGCGTTAAATGAAAGAGGTAATCACATTGTGAAACATTGCATTACTTTATAACAAACAAATTGATGCGTTACACTCACGTGACTTTCTCTAGCTGATCTACAAACTTCCTACAAAAGATTATTCTTCTTTCTACACAATACTAATCAAAATAAACACTAGCAGAATGCACTTATTACTCAGTTCCTTATAAGTAGGAGGGAACTAAGGTAATGCACTAGGCTAAAGTGATAGTCAAATTTTTTAAAAGCTATCGTTATGCGATTGTCATTGCAAATCGCTTCTTTGCTTGGCCAGGAGTAGAACAAAAGAAAAACGGAGACTTCCTTTCTGAGAAAAGTTTAAGTACTTGACAATTGAAACCAATAGCAAGAAATATCTCGGAAACGGTTACCTCCACAACAAAAACGTAAAGGACATAAATTGTGTGTTTTGACGTGATGTACATTTTTTGTGTAGTGAGTTTTCGTCTATATCTTACGGTTTAGCAGATAAGCAAAATTCGGCCAAATTCATCCAGAATAAAGAGGTCTTCAGAAGCTATCCTCAGAAAATTCGAGATATAATTTTATTTCGGATATAAATAGCTTTAATATACGCGATTTTAATCAAAATCGTTAGAGCCATTTCTAGTTTGTGGTGGGGGGATTTTTATAAAAATCTTTGTGTCGCATCCTTGGAAGACACTAAACCTAAATACCAAGTTTGCTATTTAACGGTCTTTTTGTTTTGTGGCTATGCTGTCCACACACACGCACACGCGCCAGCGCGCGCGGATCTTTTTTTTTTTTAAAAAAAAATTTCGGACTCAGAGGACCCCAAAAAATATATTTCCAGTGAAATCTCGAAATCGAATTTTTGAGTGCATTACAATACCTTCTCAATCCCTATGTACATTGTTCATATGGCGCTAGAGAAAGTAAAATTTATTGTGTCCCATTTACATGACGTTATCTATCTATTCTGTAAACAAACTATTCTTACAAAAGAGTATTATTTTATTTACATCATGTTAATTAAATTAACCTTTAGCAGAAACGATGTTATTACTTTGTTCCTAACAAGTAGAAAATAAATAAGGCCGTTCACTAGTCTAAAGCGACATTAAAAATTTTTAAAAGCAATTGCTATATGAAAGGATTGAAATTCGGTTCTGTTTGCGTGGCTAGGAGTAAAACAAAAGAGGTATGAAACGAAAAATGACTCCTCGTTTGAGCAACGTTTCAAGTATTTTAAAATTGAAACAAATAACATGAAATGATTAGCCCTAATGATTTTAATGAAATCTAATTTTTGGTTTGGAAGTTTTTGTCTATCTCGTAGTACGGTTTACCAGTTACACAAAAGTCGCTCAGAATGAAGAGGACTTCCCAAGAAAGTCAGGATAAAACTTTAATATACGGCATTTCAATCAAAATCGGTAGAGCAATTTTTAAATAGAAAATTTCGAAAAAAAATTCAGATTAAGGATAGTTTGGGGTGGGAGAATTTTCTGAAAAGCTTCGTGTCGCGTTGGGAGATACTAAACTTATATGCCAAGTTTGGTATTTAACGTACTTCTCGCTTTTGAGCGATGCTGTCCACACACACACACACCCACCCACACACACACACACACACACACATATACGCACGCATCTTCTAAAAGTGTTTCCTTTATTCAGGGGATCTCAAAACTTGTATATCCGGCGAAATCTCGGTATCGAATTTTTTGATGAAATACAAAACTTCTCTGCCTACTAAGTACCTACATTGTACATGCATGCTAGAGAAAGTAAAAAAACACTATCACCGAAAAAAAACAACACTTTCCTAAACTTAATAAGAGCAACCTCAGTTAATATGAATTTTCAGTTTGCTTTCTCTACACTCAGAAGCAGCCAGAATGTGCTCCCTGAACAACTAAGGTCGTTATCTTAACCACAAGTAATAAACTTCGCGTTTGCACGGTTAAGGTTGAATGACTTGGTATAGAATGGGAGCTAGCATTGTGACGTCGCATGTAACCTTTGTGGGGGTGGGCGTTATCTGTTTACGTCGAGATTTAATTAACTCCAAGGTGACGGCGTCTCCTGGCGACGGAATGCATTATCCGTAAAATATCATGTAGCGGCGTCCAAGACCTTCGACACGCAGCGCTCAATCTTACCCCCTGGCGAGCTAATGCCTTCATCCATCACTGCGACAAAATATTCAACGTCTTTCAGCAGCTGCTGTATCCCATAACCACAGAACTGTACGTGCTAAGATTAAGGTCAATTCACAGTGGAATACAACAGAATGAACTTGTCAAAGACACCATATGAGTCACCCAGGACAATAGCTTCTAACTAATAAAAGATAAAAGATAAAAAAAAAAAAAAAAAAAAAAAAATCTTAGTGTTTGACACTAACACGACATTCTCTATCCAACACAACACTGGAACTCCATATAATCCTTATTTACAGTTTTTTACTTTCTCTATACGTACTATGTACATAGCGTATACAGAAGGTATTGTAATGCACCTAAAAATTCGATACCGAGATTTCACTGGAAATACAAAAAATAAACAAACAAAATAAAATAAAAAAAAATGTTTTAAAAAATGTCCGTGTGTGTGTGTGGGGGGGGGGGCGGCATAACTCAAAAACGAAAAAACTTAAATACCAAACTTGGTATTTAAGTTCGGTATCTTCCAAGGATGCGAACATTTTCAAGAAAATCCCCTACCCCCAACTACCCTTTACATGGAACTTTTTTCGAAAATTTTGATTTTCTCAAAAATGGCTCTAACAACTTTCATTAAAAGATCGTATATTATAGGTATTTACCTGACAAATAAAATGTTTATCTTGACTTTTCTGGAAATAGCCTTTGAAGACTATTTTATTCTGGATGCATTTTACGGAATTTCGCATAATTGCTAAACTGTAAGAGATGGACAAAAACTTACCACACAAAAAATGTAGAGCACGTTAAAACACACAATTCATGTTCTATACATTTTTTCGTGGAGTTGATAGTTTTTTAAATATTCCTTGTTTTTGATTTCAGATTTGAAAAACTTACACTTTTCTCATACAGGAATTTGTCATCTCCTGCCCATACAAACAAAGGAACTTCAATCACATAGTATTAACTTTTGTCTATCACTTTAACCTGTGATACTCCCTTATTTCCCTCCTACTTACAAGGAAGCAAGTAATAAGACTATTTCTGCCAATTTTTTTTCTCAATTAGCATGAAGTAAATAGAAGCAAGAGCTTTTTAACAATAATTTGTTGCAGAAATGTAGAGAAAATCATGTGAATGGAACACATTAGATTTTTTTGGTAGTTTAACACCCGCTTTTACTACTTGTGGCACCGCAGGCGAAGACACTGGTGATACATAGAATGAAAATGGAGCACCGGTGGAATGCAATGACGGGGAAACCGGAGAACACGGAGAAAACCCACCCCTGCGCCGCTTTGTCCACCACAAATCTCACATGCGATCACTTGGGATCGAACCCGGGCCGTCTAGGTGAGAGGCGACAAGGTCAGTGGCGTTGAACAGCAAACAGAGAGGGTTTACAAGCAAACAGTAAAGGCAAAACTGTTAAACACAACGAAAAACTGAGGGGGGGGGGTGTTATCAGTCATAACATTTAGAAAATAGATACAGTATGTAATGTAACGAGAATTTAGGACTAAGCAGAGCAGCACCTACAGAGTTGTAATGGTAGAATTAGGGAGATCTGGAAGAAGTGGAGTAATCCCAGAGAGAATATTGAAATAATGGTATAGGTGTATAAAGAGCAAAGATGAGAACCTGCTATAAATATGTCTGAAACAACTCAAGATAATTAAGGAACGAGAAGAGCTGGTTGGGGCAGTTAGAGGAAATCTTGACGAAAATAGGGGTGGGAGACGTATGGGGGAAGGGAGAGGAAAATCACGACGGTGTAAGAAATAACATAGAAGGCATAAACAGGAAATTTGGGGTGAATGGAAAATAAAAAGTCGATTTGTTTATACAGAGAAATGAAAAAAAGAATTGTCACGAGAGGGGTATGTAGATATATGTAATACACAAGAGAGGGAAGGATTAGCGTGGATGAGAATAGGAGCAATTTTTGTGAAAGGGACAAGGTGCAATGAAGTAGAACGTTGTATTTAATGCGGAGAAACTGACAGTATTGTTCACTGCTTTGCGGAATATAAAGAGGTAAGAAATTGGAGGCAAGCAATCTGGGAACACAAATGGGACAGTATGCCAGGAAATGTGGTAGCAATGAAAATGTTGAAAGTCAATGGAACGAGAAGAATTAATGAAATAGGGCCATAATTGGGAAAGGTAAAAGAAAAGTGGATAAGAAAAAAGAAAGAGAGAGAGAGGGAACACAGAGATTGCTATGGAATAGGTACCACAAACCAAACAGCTACATTCACTAACAGCCAGGGAGCTATGGGGATGCAGTGCCTAAGCGTTACTCAAAACTACATACATTACGATAAGTAAACTGTTTAAGAAACAGGCGTGATTTTGTAAATAGTTGTAATTGTACGTAAGTACATAATAACTTACTACACGATAAATTGCAATGATGAATTAATTAATTAATTTCATTTACCTCTGGCCGTTCTTTATGAAATCATTGCACAATCATCAATAATTGTTCGTTCTCTACATGTTTTGCAAACAAACTATGCTTAGAAAAGATGATTTCTTGTATCTACATCATGCACATTAATATAAACACTAGCAGAAATTGTCTTATTACTGCTTCCTTCTAAGAGAATGCACTAAGCTAAACTCTTTCAAAAGCGGGTCGATATGTGATCATTTGAAGCTCAGTTCGGTTTGCATTGTCAACCTAACAACAGAGAGATGAGCGAAAGGTGATCCTTTTTGAGAAGAAACGTAAATTTAATAGCAAGGAGTATCTCGAAAACGGTCAAATCTGTAACAAAAATACGTATGACATAAATTATGTGTTTTAACGAGATCTACCATTTTGTGCAGTACGTTTTTGTATATTTCTTACCGTTTACCAGTTAAGCTAAATTAAGCAAAATTCATCCAGAATTAACATGACCTCATAAGCTATTTCCAGAAACTTCAAGATATACATTTTATTAGTGATGTAAATATCTTTAATATACGGCATTTTAATCAGAATCGTTAGAGCCATCATTGAGAAAAACATTTTAAAAATTATTTTCCATCTAAAGTGTTGTTTGGTGTTGGGGGATTTTCTTGAAAATCGTATCGCCTCCTTGGAGGATACCAAAATTAAATACCAAGTTTAGTATTTAACAGTTTTAGTTTTTGAGCTATGGTCTCTACAGACACACGCACACAAGGACCTTTTTTCTAAAAAAATATTTGTTGAACTCAGGGAACCTCAAAACGTATTTCCTGTGAAATCTCGTTATCCAATTTTTGGGTGGTATACAATACCTTCTCTATACACGATGTACATCCATGGACAAAAAAAATAAGTTATGTCTGCAACGCTAAATTCGTCGAAGTCCTACACGGCACAGCACCTTGTGCACGCCATCCGCGATACAGTTGTGTAGAGGTAGCAACAAGATTTCACAAGTTAAAATTCTTAATATTAATACCCATATGATCAGTAATCATAATCAAATACACAACTTAAGCGTCTTCAACACAAACCATCAATATTAATTAAAAATAGTGACACAAAACAGATACATATGTATTGCATGACATTACTAAATCTGCTACCTTCCATGTGTGGTCACTGTAGCGCTGAGACAAAACGTAGCTTAATCCTCTGGTGAGGGTCGCAGATTCGCTGCTCGCATTAGCAAACATTTCCCCCCCTTCTCTTAATGCTGTTGAATCAACATATATAGTTGATTAAACTGTTTCATACATGGCATTTGGTACAGTTAATAATAGGATAGTTATTATTATGCTGATAGTTGATTCAACTTGTTTCATAAAGGCATTTGTTACGGTTAATAATATGACAGTTATTATGATGCTTCTTTAAGGGTTTATTCTACCAAACATCAAAATGCTGCACACGAAAGCATGTGGTGCGTACACGAATCAGGCACGAACGGTTCTCAATAAAAAAGAAAAAAAAATCTAAAAGTATTGTTAAGAAAACCAATGTCTTGAAACATTTTTAGGAATCCATTTTGGGCGAATTCGATTTCTTTGGCAGATAGGAACTCTTCCCCCCCCCCCTTATAAAACGATCCAACAGAAAAGTGCAAACCGCAACTCGAATAACGTGATATTATCAGACGAGGTGACATTTTCTTCTATACGTAAGGCAAAGGTCTATCAACTAAAGGGGTCCCGATACAATACAACACACGTGGTTTAAAATTGTTCTATCATGGTCACATATCTGAATCGTGTTAGGGATGGATATAAGCGACGGTCTAGGTGTGCTGTGGTAGCTTGCCGATACACTGAACGGTGTGCAGTACACGGTAATAGAAACTAATATTTTGATTCCCTCTGAGAGGAGGAGATACCCTGATTGAATTGTTGAATTTGTACAGGGTAAAATACTTGTTCACCAGATTTGAACCCTAATGTGTGGATTAAGGTAAACAGGGAGCTGTGCTCCAATTTACCTGTAGATGGGCGAAGGACAAAAGATGGGCGTACAAATACAAGAAGCCTGGAATTTTCTCGCCCACATTAATGCAGGCATTTAATTTTGTCTGAATATTGAGGGCAGTTATATGGGCTGAGGGTTCAAAAACCCCATATAAATTATGTTTATTTTTTGTCTTTTGGATTTAGAAGATAATAGGTAATTTATTTTCACTTTTTTTAAGTTATTTAACGCGATGATGTAGAATTATGTTTGTCTGTAGATATATAGGCCCATAATTTCAAATGCCAAAGTTATATTAATGTCATATTATGTTCTAAAATTAACAAACAACAATAAATAAATAAATAATAAGCAGCGCGAGATTTAAACCCAGAAACTTACTAATGAAGCAAGGCCTTCTTTAGCTCTCGGCCACCATAACGTTTAGTCCAGACCACTGTACAGTTTTTTCGTGCGCGCTGTGAACGAGACTTTTACGCAGATATACAAAGCTCTTCGATCCACCAATGGAATCTGGGGGTGACTCATTTTTTGTATCCCCGGGTGCACAAGTACGTGTAGAGAAAGTAAAAAATGTTATGTGCTCCATTCACATGACTTTCTCTACATCGCTGTAACAAAGTATTGTTAAACTACATGATCTTCTATCTAATTTATGATAATCGAGATAAACATTAGCAAAAAATTGCCTTAATTACTTGATTCCTTGTAAGTAGAAGGAAAATAAGGGAACACACTAGGAGATTTGACTAAATAATTGCAGCGATGTTAAATAGAATTTTTAAAAATCTGATGTGTTCTATTCACATAACTTTCTCTTCGTCTGTGTAACAAATTATTGTTAAAAAGCATATTCTTCTATTTACTTCAGGCTAATCGAGATAAACATTAGCAGAAATGGGCTTATTATTTGATTCCGTGTAACTAGAAGAGAAATAACGGAATATACTAGGCTAAAGCGATAGCCAAATCAATTAAAAGCTGGTAGCTATATGATGGAAATTCGTTTCTTTGCATGGCCAAGAGTTGGAAAATTCCATATGAGGAAACTTTAAGAATTTTAAAACTTAAACGAATAACAAAGAATATCTCCGTAAAGGTCAACTCCAAGAAAAAAATGCATATATGTAAATTGATTACCATAACATAAACAAAATTTACACATTTACTTTCTCCACACGTACTATGTACATAGTGTTCAGAGATGGTATCGCATTACACCCAAAAATTCATTACCCAGATTTCACCGGAAATACATGTTTTAGGGTTTTCAGAAAAAGGCCCGTGTGTGTGTGTGTGTGTGTGTCCGTGTGTCTGTGAACACGATAAGTCAAAACCGAAAAGTCGGTAAAACACCAAACTTGGCATTTAAATTTAATATCTTTCAGGGATGCAACACGAAGATTATGAGAAAAATTCCACCCCAAAATACCCTTCATGGAAAAAAATGTCGAAAACTTTGATTTTCTAAAAAATGGCTAACGATTTTGATTAAAATGCTGTATATTAAAGATATTTATATGACAAATAAAATGTATATCTTGAACTTTCTGGGAATACTCTCTAAAGACCTCCTTATTCTGAAAGGATTTTGCTGAATTTTGCTTAACTGTAAACCGTAAGAGATAGACAAAAAGTTACTACTCAAAAATATAGATCACCTTAAAACACACAATTTTTTCATATACGTTTTATTCGTTGAATTGACCATTTCTGAGATATTCCTTGTTATTTGTTTCAAATGTAAAATACCTAAACTTTTTTCACACGAAAAGCTGTAAACACCTGGTCCTGTATGGGAACGGATTTTATCCACATGGCAACCGGTTTATAAAAGCTAGCCAATATCGTCTTATGCCAGTGTATTCCCTTATTTTCCTCCTACTAACAAGGAAGCAAGTACTTAAGACAATTTTTGCTAATGATTATCTCGATTATCATAAAGTAGATAGAAGAATGTGCTTTTTAACAATAATTTGTTACAGCGATGTAGAGAAAGTCATGTGAATGGAACACATCAGATTTTTATTTAATTATTTACTATCACAAAACACTCCTCACCAAAATACACATCCTATCCACATTTAAATTTTCACAAGAATTCTTCTACTAATGGTTTGTTATCGAAAGTATGTTCCACTTTTTGTTGCGACTTTTTTAGATGTGACAATGTTTCCTACCTACCACATACACATATCACCTATTGTTGGCGAAATAAAATATTTTACTACTACACAAAACTAAACTTTGCCTGCGGCTTATTAATATCGTCTCAGCACAGGATCTTTTTCTATTTTTTTTTAATACGCGAGTCCCTAAAATGTGTATTTCACTGAAATATCGGTTTCGAATTTTTGGGTGGAGTGCAATATCTTCTCTACCAATTTGCTATGAACTAAGTAGAGCAAGTGAACATTCGTAAATAAGTTTTTAACCCTAATTCATTATCTTTATTAGGTAAATTAATTATGATGCCGCTAGCTTTTGGGCAGTATTCGCAAGCGCTAATTCTCATTATTTGCATTATATCTACTGCTGGTTGCTGTCATGCATGCTGCATATTTCAGCGCCTTGCAAAAGAAATTATTTTCACCAGGCCTGCTCTACGTAGGTAAACTATGGGCATAACGTTTTAGGTCGTTACCTATGTAAACATTAAATTGCACCAGCAGTGGAATTTTTTCCCTTGCTCATATGAACCACCGTCAGCTATCTCATTTCATTAATATGGATTATGCATGAAATTATTACTACCTAACATTTCCAGTTTAATTAATGTATTCAGCTCAGAACTTGTGTACCTCCAAACCAAATTCGTTGTGCGGAGCTTTATTTAAAATCTTTAAAATGTTCATTGATAGATATTTCCGACATACCCACAGCTGGGAGTTCTATCAAATTTATACCAGTCACATGATGAAAATGTTTTCACAACAAACTTCTACTCACGTTTATGTAACAGCAAAGTTAGTTATTACGCTAACTTTTGCTATTATGCTGTGCACAGAAGCAGAAAGCCGTGAAGTGTATATAATGGATGGGCAGTGCTCCCTTTGTTTCGAAGGGAGTAACCCATTTTAAAACCAAACCTTTTCCTTAAGCGTTTGAACAAAATTAACCAACCACTATGTGTGTATACTGCAATATTTACAACAAAAGTACAAAGATAAAACTGCCAGTCTATGTAGTGGGGGCGTAGCATGTCTGTCTCACATTCAAGAGGCCACGAGTTCGAATCTCGCTTAGGGCGAATTATCCTGATAAGGTTTTTAGGGGATTTCCCTTATATTGAGAAGACGAATATCGAGTCGTGGTATTAAATATCAATTCGGTATTTACCATAGCGACTGAAAGAAACCACGCAGGTTCCCGAATGCGTGCAACATTTACCGATATCACGCTAGGTGCATTGTGTTCCGTTTTTAAGAGCTTAATCTATAAAAATCTATAAAACTGATTTTTTAAAAATAACTCAAGATTAATTTCTGCTATCTGATTATTATACAAGTTATTTAAAAATCATTCCTACACATAACTCCCTTATTAATTACTTTCTCTAGCACTATGTACATATAAAGTACACAATAGCTAGAGAAGGTATTGTATTCTACCCGAAAATTCTATGTCGAGATTTCACCGAAATATATGTTTAAGGTCCCCTGAATCTGAAAAAAGGATTTTTAGAAAAAGGTCCATGTTTGTCTGTGGACAGCATAACTCAAAACCAAAAAGACCATCAAACACCATACGTGTTATTTTTTATTGAGTATCTTCCAAGGATGCGACATGAATATTTTCAAGAAAATCCTCCGCACATGGAAAACATTTAGCAATTTTCGTTTTTCTCAAAAATGGCTCTAATCATTTTGATTAAAATGTCATATATTAAAAACATTTATATCAAAAATAAAATGTACATTTTGAATTTTCTGGGAATAGCCTCTCAAGAGCTCTTTATTTTGGATGAGTTTTGCAGAATTTTGCATATGAGTTAAACCGTCAGGGATAAACAAAAACGTACTGTTCAAAAAATGTAGATCTCGTTAAAACACATGATTTATGGCATATGCGTTTTTCTTGTAGCGTTTACCGTTTTCGAGATCTTCCTTGTTATTGGCTTCAATTTTAAACTAAACTTTACTCAAGCGGGTCAATGCAAAGCGAGCCGAACGTCAGTTGTATCACACAGCGACCGCTTTTAAAAGGTTTGATTATCGCTTTGGTCTATATATTCCCTTGTTTCCCTTCTTCTTACAAAGAAGTAAAGCGACCAATTCTGGTAAAGTTTATCTCGATTAGCATGACGTAGACAAAAGAAAGATATTTTGTAAGAATAGTTTGTATATGGCAGAGCTAGAGAAAGTCTTAATGAATGGAACACGCCAGATTTTATTTTTCTGACTACGCTGCCTAATACTCTGCAAGGCCAATGGACCTAATTAAATTAGAGAAAAGAATGTTATAAACTATTTACAGCATTATATATACAATGTAAATTTGTGAATGTTTATTGTAAAATTAAATTAAATTAAGTTTTATTTATGGACGCTCTTTAACTGCTGCGGTTCTCAACGAGTCATTCCATATTGCGCGTGAAACACAGCTTAATTTTACTCAGGGGCATTTTTACTACGCTTGAGGTTCTTTTAAGTGCCGTATATCTAAGACAGGTGGACCAACGGCTTAACTTCCCTTCTGAAGGAAGCCATACTAACGATTTTTACGTCCAAAAAATGCATTACTCTCCTCCAGGTTTAAATCCGCGACATTGACTACCAGAGGCTAGTATGTTCCTCACAAACTACGGAGGATGTCTGCTCATTTGTAGAAGGATAGATATGAAGACGGTATTTGTTCGCCTAAATGCATTTAAATTCAAGATGCGATAGTACCTAAAATGGCAGCTGCAACCCAGAAAAGGAAGTCCGTTCAGTTTCAGGTATCCTCCGCTCTATACATAAAACAAAGGAACAGAGGTAAAGATGAATTAATTTTACCTCGAAGGCAATTATATTATATATCCATTTTTCCGTTTATAAGTATATTTTAACACACATACATTTTGCTTGCATTGTGGTAGTATACTTTTAGGTAAACATTATTTTACTCTCGCAAACCTGCATATTATTTTCATTTTCGCAACTGTTAAAGTAATTTACATAACTCAGTGTTTGTGGATAAAAAGTTTGTGTACTTCAAGGCGCGATGCCGCTATTATGCTACATTAATTGCGACCGTAGGTGCTCCCCGCTCCTTTGGTGACGTCACGCCAGCAGCCAGTGGTAGGCCGTTTCGATTCTTGCCCAACCTTACTACTTAGAGTAAACTTGTGTTTAAGCATTTCAAACCGTACACAACATACTGTTTATTCCTTTCTGACACAGTCGATACTCTGCTGATGAGGTTTAGAAATGTTAAAGCAACTGGTGGAGATGAAACTTTCTGAGTGGTCATTTGCATTGCAAACAAGTACATAATTAATGTGACGGGGGGTTTATCAAAATCGGTTCACCTCGATATTCCCTCAGCTACAAATCATGTCCGTATAACGATGAATTATTTGACGCATGGACACGAATTGCAATTAGCTTCTATTGATGTTTTGCCATGTGCATACAGTCACACAAGGTGCTCTTCATTATGACGTAGTTCCGTTTGAGTACATACAATATTTAGTTTACTGGAGGCATAGGCATGCGAAGTAATAATGCGATTGCAGATAGCACGCCCATCTGCATCGAAAAAAAATCTGTTGTGTTCCATTCATTTGACTTTCTCTACCTGTTCTACAAAAATCTTCTTAGAAAACTTTATTTTTCTTTCTACTCCATGCTCATCGAGATTAACATTAGCAGAATGGTCGTATTACGTAGTTCCTTATGAGAAGTACGGGAATACACTAGGCTAAAGCGACAGGTATATGCTTTAAAAGTTGTCGCTTTGCGAATGTCAATGAAATTTGCTTCTTTGCACGGCCAGGATTAAAATAAAAGAAACTTGGACAACATTATGTTTCAGAATAGTAGTATTTTAAAATGTACAGCAATAGTTAGTAATGTTTCGGTTACTTGAGTTTCCTTAATCAAAAGAAAAAAAAAAAAATAGAATAGAAACAGGTCCGTGAGTGAGTGTCTGTGGACAGCATAACTCAAAAACTAAAATACCGATAAATACCATACGTTGTATTTAAAATTAGTACCTGTTAAGGATGCGACACGAAGATTTTCAAGAAAATCCCCCTACCTCAAACTACTCTTTAGTTGGAAAAAATTTTGAAATTTTTGTTTTTCTCAAAAATGGCTCAAACGAATTTGTTTGAAATGCCGCATATCAAAGAGTTTACAACACAAATAAAATGAATATCTTGCATTTTATAGAAATAGCTCCTGATGATCTGTTCCTTCTGGATTTTGCTGAATTTAGCATGACTGGTAAACCACAAGAAATAGACAAATATTTACTACAAAAAAAATTTAGATCCGTTAAAACACACAACTTATTTCCCTACACGTTTGTTGTATAGAGTTGACAGTTTGCGTGATATTCCTTGTTACTGTTTCAATTTGAAATTACATAACTTTCGCTTAATCTCTCTTTTGTTCACTGCTGACAATGCAAAGCGAGCCAAACTTCAATTGTTCACATGGCGACCAGCTTTCAAAAGATTTGACTATCGCTTTAGCCTAGGCCCTAGTGTACTCCCTAATTTCCCTATGTACAAGGAATTCGTAATAAGACCATTTTTGCTAATACATATTCTCGATTATCATGATGTAGATAAAAATTACTGTTTTATAGGAAAAGTTTGCAGAACAGCTAGAGCAAATGAAACACATAAGATTTTTTGAAAAATGGTAATGCATCTACACCTGTATATTGCTAAATCTGAACCACTTCGTAGGAAAAAAAATCTGACTATCAGTCATATCATTTCTCCACATCTGTGCAACAAATTATTGTTAAAAGGCTTATTCTATTTACTTCGTGACAATTGAGATACACATTAGCAGAAGTTGTCTTATTACTTGATACCTTGTAAGTATAAAGGAAATATGGGAATACACAGGCTAAATGAATAGACAAAAAAATTTAAATGCTAGATGCAATATGACTGAAACACATTTCTTTGCATGCCCAGAGCTTTTCATATTTCCACACGAGGAAACTAAGTATTTTAAAACTGAAACCAATAACAAGGAATATCTCGGAAAGGTTAACTCCACGACAAAAATATGTAATTACAAAATTTGTGTCTTTTAACGATATCGACAGTTTTTGTGGAGTAGGTTTTTGTCTAACTCTTATGGTTACCCGAAATTCGTTCAGAGGCTGTTCCCAAAAATTGAAGATATATGTATATTTATTTGCCATGTAAATATCTTTAACATATGGCATTTTTAATCAAAATCGTTAGAGCCATTTTTGAGAAAATCAAAATGTTCGAATTCTTTTTCCATGTAAGGGTAGTTTGGGGTGGGCAGATTTTCCTCAAATCTACGTGTCGCATCCTTGGAAGATCTAAATTTAAATATCATTTTGGTATTTTACCGATTTATCGTTTTTGAGCTATCGTGTTCACTGACACACGGACATACACACACATGTTTTTTTAATTTCTCTAGCCCGAATATATAATGTACATCGTGGATAGAGATGGTATAGTATTTCACCCACAAATTCGATACCGAAATTTCACCGGAAATATATATTTTGAGGCCCCCTGAGTCCGAAAGAAAGTATGTTTAGAAAAAACTGTCTGAGTGCGTGTCTGTGGACATCATACCTCAAAAACGAATGTGGATTGAATACCAAACTAGGTGTTTAAGTTCGCTACCTTTCAGAGATGCGACAGGAAGATTTTCAAAAAAATTCAACTTACATGGAACATTTTTCGAAAATGTTGATCATCTCAGAACTGGCTGTAACGATTTTGATTAAAGTAACGTGCATTAACGATATTTACATCACAAATAAAATTTATATTTTGAATTTTCTGGATTAGCCGGCGAAGACCTCTTCATTCTGGATGAGTTTTGCAGAATTTTGTATAACGGTTAAACCATAACAGATAGACAAAAATTTACAATAAAAAAAATTAAATATTGTTAAAACACATAATTTATCTCATAGGTATATTTTTTTATTTAGAGCCGACCGTTTCTGATATTTATTTATTTATTATTGGTTTCAATTTTAAACTGCATAAACTTTTCTCAATCGTGAACTGATGCTTTGTTTCATCTCTCTTGTTTTACTGCAGGCCATGCAAAGCGAACGGAACTTCAATTGTTTCACATAAGACCAGCTATTAGAAGATTTTGCTATCGATTTAACCTAATGTATTCCCTTATGCCCCTTCTACTTATAAGGAAGCAAGTAATTTCTGCTGTTTATCTTAGCATGTAAATGTCGTTGCATGTCGTAGATAAAAAATAATCTTTTGTAAGGAAAATTGTTTAACAGCTAGAAAAACTCATGAGAATGGAACATCAGATTTTTTAGATGGAAGGAACCCTAAATCGTGTGTTTGTGGTGAAATCTCCGTATCAATTTTTGAGTGGAGTACAATACCTTCTCTACCTATGTGCTAAGTAGAGAAAGTAAAAATTCATAACTTTTGCACACACTGGAGTAGAATCTTGCCATCTTTCAATGGAAGCTTTGGTCTAAAAATTAGTGTTAAGCTTAAGTATGGCAGCTTCTGCGTGCTCATATATAAGAGTTTGTTTTCTCCATTTATAATTTGAACAGCTTTTTGTGTGAATGAAATTTTCTGATATAAATACCTGGTTTTCTCAGAAACTGCTGAAGGTAGCTAAATTAAATTTTAGGAAGATAAAAATAACCTCTAATTGCGTTATGGTTCTAGTTTTATATTAATAAAATATGGTTGATTATATTTTAACAACATGAAATTATCCTATTTTCCGTTAATAGCAGATTAGTGAACTTAGAAGGCATGTATCTATAGCCTGTAAAAAACTCTGATGTTTCATTCGCATGACTTTCTCTACATCTCGACAACACATTCTTTTACCAATTTCATCTTAATCGAGATAAACATTAGCAGAAATGGTGTTATTACTTGCTTCCTTGTAAGCAGAAGGGAAATATGGAAATATACTAGGCCAGGCTAAAGCCACAGTCAAATCTTTTAAAAGGCGGTTGCTGTGTGAATGAAATCCGTATCTTTGCATTGCCAGGAGTTAACAAACTCCCACATGCGGAAAGTTTGATGTAATTTAAAACTAAAATCAATAACAAGGAACAAGTCAAAAACGGTCAACTCCACGAAAAAAATGTAAGACATAAATTGAGTTTAAAGGAGATCTACATTTTTGTGTATTAGTTTGTGTCTCTAATCTTACGATTTACCAGTTATCCAAAATTCAGCAAAGTTCATCCAGAATGAATGGTCTTCAGAGGCTATTCTCAGAAAATTCAGTATATATATATATATATATATATATATATATATATATATTTGTCATATTTGTAAATATATTTAATATATAATGTAATCAAAATCGTTAGAGGTAGTTTTGAGAAAACCAAAATTTTGGAATTTTTTCCATATAAAGGATAGTTTGGGGTGGGAGGATTTTCCTGAAAATTTTCGTGTTGCATCCTTGGAAGATGCTAAACTTAAATACCAAGTTTAGTATTTTACCGACTTTTCGTTTTGGTGTTATCATGTTCACAGACACGCGCACACACGGACCTTTTTCTAAAACTGTATTTTTGGATACAGGAAACCCCAAAACGTGTATTTCCGGTGAAATCTCGGTATCGAATTTTAAATGAAATGCAATACCTTCTCTGTACACTAAGTACATAGTACGTGTAGAGAAAGTGAAAATTTCAGTCTGATATCCTAATTATTTTATGAGACAGTGGGTCAGTGTGTTAGCAGATTTAAAATTGGCTGAATAAGACTTCAAATTCCCCCCCCCCTCCAAAACTCATAGCTACTATATGGAATTGATTTCTTACAATATTATCAGTTTATATCCTCAATTAATATAAGGTTCATGCCCTTATTTTATAGCCAGTGAAAAATATATACATTACGTCAGCTTGCGTTATACAGTACAGGGTTTTAAAACGTTGCTGTTAAGCTCCTTTATTACGCGCTCATATATAGTCTTCATAATCTATCCCATTAGCGGAATCATTTTAATCTTGCTAGAGTAGACATATTACTAAAATAATTGCTTTGTAAACAATATTCAAAGTATATTTAACCAATTGGTAACCAATAATCATAATTAACAATGAAATCGGATGATAACAGTCTTATCCAATTAAATTCACAATTTCGGTCCTACAATTTAAGCGGAAGCTCCTGTTTAAAACGTGTGATATTTTGTTTTTCAACTAGCGTTTTATTCAAATAAAGTAATGTATAATGAATTTACACTGAGTGTCTAATTCTTTTGTAACCGTTATTCTAATGTAATACATGTAGTGAATAGTTATCCTCCGTGGTTCTACGGCTTCTGGTTCTCAAGGTCGCGGGCGTAAAGATCCTTAGCATGAATTCCTTCGGAAGGGATGTAGAGTCATTGGTCCGGTGTCGTAGATTTCGGGCACGTAAAAGAACCTTTAAGTTATAAAAGAGACCTCTGGGTAAAATTAAGCGGTCTTTCACGTAGAATATTGATGTAGAGATAGCCTGCGAATGTAATCACAAGATTTTTTGTAGCCGTTTAAGACCTTTAATGCAATGATTTACATGTTAGCTACGGGTTTAACCAATTCAAAGAAGCGAACTACATCGCGCTCTGACGCAAACGTTTCCTGGACTACTGCTGGATGTTTGCACTTATCGGCTCCAAACCTTCGCTTTTGAGGTGTGTCCACTGATTGGGCACTAGCAAGCGTCGCGATGTTCTTTATACGGACAGCAATTGTCGCTTGTATAACTCGATACGCAATACCATGTGCACGCTAGCGTATTTCGTATTATAGATAGCATTAAGTACCTAGGATACAAGCTGACGGTGTACTCAGCAAGTAAGGAAAATAAATAAATCTGATGTGTTCCATTCACATGATTTCTGTACATCTCTGTAACAAATTGTTATTAAAAAGCTTATTCGTATTATTAGCAGAAATTGTCCTTATTACTTGGTTCCTTGTAAGTAGAAGGAATAAAAATAGAATATGTTCTATTCATATGATGTCCTCAAGCTGTTCGGCACACAGACCTTTTATTCAAAAGATTATTCCTTCATCCACATCATGCTGATCAAGATAAACATTAGCAGAAATAGTTTTATTACTAGCTTCCTTATAAGTAGAAGGGAAATAAGAAAATGCACAGGCTAAAGTGATAGTCTCTCTCCTTTAAAAGCCGGTCGCTATGTGAAACAATTGAAATTCCAATCTCTTTGCTTGCCAGTAGTAAACAAACGAGAAGATGTATTCCCGTTGGAGAAAAGTTGAAGTGACTTAAAATTGAAACCAATAATCCGGAATATCTCAAAAACGGTTACATGTACCTAAAAAAAAAAAAATGTATACGAAATAAATTGTGTTTTTTAATGAGATCTACATTTTTTTTCTGTGGTAAGCTTTTGTACACCCCCTATGGTTTGCCAATTATACAAAACTCATCCAGAATAAAGAGGTCTTCAGAGGCTATTCCCAGAAAATTCAAGATATAGATATCGTTTGTCTTCAAACTATCTTATACATAAGCTAGTTTAATCAAAATCGTTGTCATTTTTGAGAAAACAAACATTTTTGCAAAAATATTCCATGTAAAGGGTAGTTTGGGGTGGAGGGATTTTTTGAAACTCTACGTATCGCATTCTTGGAAGATACTCAACTTAAATACCAAGTTTGGCATTTACCCGACTTTTTTGGGCTATGCTAACCACAGAGACACGGGCCTTTTTCTAAAAAGGGGACCTCAAAACATATTATTTCCCGTGAAATCTCGGTATCGAATTTTTTGGTGTAATAGGTACAATGCTTTCTCTATACACTGTGAACTAGTGCGTATAGAGAAAGTAAAAATTAAAAAATGTTTTTACATAGTGTTTCAAAATTTACAGTTTATTAATTTATAGTTTTCTTTCATATTGTTTAAATAGAGACTTTTTTGTTGTTAGGTTTAAGATAGTAATAAATACGTGGCTGACATACATAAGCCTAGGAATGTTTTAAAATGTCAATAAACCCTCTGTTTCCATACCTTGAGGAACCACAATGTATGTGATTTTCATAAAACAACGCCTGCACCTAGCTGGGTTGCAAATTCCTAAAAGAAGCATTAAAAACTCCCAGTTTAAGAAACATTCATTCATAGAAAGCCATGCATTTTTAAGCATCTTTTAACCGGTAAATAGGATATATAGATCGTCGGGTAGATAGAGGATATGTTCATAACTTCCCCCAGGTTGAAGCAATTGGTTCGGCGTACAATAAGAGAAATCAAAATGACTTTTGTAAAGGATTTAGACCCCTCGGTTCTGAGTTAAATTTCGATGTAACATTGCTGTTCTGTCTTTATTGGCTCTGATCTGTCTTTATAAAATTTCGATGACATTTACCACCAACTTTAGGTTTGACAGAGACGTGATTAGAGTTTAGTTCTCGTGAAATGTCAGGAGTTTTGGACTGAGCAATAGATAAGGTTAATTAGTGGAAGGCCAGTTTCGGCGCTTCATTTTCTAGCATGCAATTCTAGCATTGAGTTGGGTTAGCTTGAGGTATAATATTGTAAGTATTATTCGTCCCACCTCATGTTACCGGTGGTGAACGTTCGCACTGTTACGTCATACACTGGACAGGAACTGTGGAAATTCAGTGTGCAATCAACGAGTGTTCGAGTACAGTGATGTGTTAAACGAACTTATTCACTTATGTATGATGTCCCATTACAGAAGTGTTGACATTACAGTAGGTGAGCTATAACAATCCGATAACTAATGCCTATTGTCTAGTGTTAATGAGATAAATGGAATATCAGCATAAATGCCCATTGTTTATAGCATTACGTGAGAGACTGTGCCATGCGCTCGACCCGCGCAACTCCCAGTCAACATTCGTTAGCAGCAGCAACACTAGCGACACCGCCGTCAGCGGTAGCCTGAACTGGAACGGGCTGTAACGACGAACTGCAAGTTGATTTTTCAAGAATAACCGGAGCTGGATTTAAACATCCGGCGCAAATTAATAGGCAATAGTTCAATGGTATATGTCTTCTCTTTGTGTGGGGTAAAAATGGAAATTGAGTTTTATTTGTGAATGCCTTTTAGCTGTTCTCAGCGTTCTATTCTATACTGGGCGTGAAAGACCGCTTAATTTTTCTCAAAGGCCTGTTTATCAAGATTGAGTTTCTTTTACGTGCCGTAAATCTACGACATGGGACCAACGGATTTACTTCGCTTCCGCAGGAAATTGCTAAGGACTTTTACGCCCGAAAAAATTCATCGTCCTCCGCCGAGTTTGAACCCTTGACCTTGGGTATATGAAGTTAGCATGGTAACCATTACACCACGGAGGGCGACAGTGTAGGGCAAGACCGATATGCCGACTAATCTAGCCAAAGAACGTATGCTCTGACGTCAATCAATGGGTACCCTAAAACGAAATGAAATGTCATCACATTAGCTGTGTAGTGTTTCTATTTATGCCTTTGATACAATAATTATTTAAGATTTTGCTATTGTTCGGAATGGCATTTATTTGACAACATTAGAATAATATGACATCATAACCGAATATAGTTGGGCATTATTCGCGTTCCAAAGTCTTCAGGAAAATCCTTATAAGTTATATGAACAAAGATTTCTGTCTTATCCAACACATCTCAAGATGATGCGTCTTCAAGCACGCTGGAAACAAGACCTGGTATGCATGCACCACTAACAACTACAGAGGTCACTGTTTCTGGCAAGATGGCATGTTAGCCCAAACATTCAATGGAACTGGGGGTTAGCACTCAAGGGTTCTACAAGCAAACTTACCTGTGGTGTTGGCATCGAAGTAATCTGGCTTGAAGTTGTCCAACTCGATTTGCTCGTCAGATCTGCGCATCTCTTGCAGTCAATTAGGAACCGCGTTCTAGTGGTGGTGAAGACGGTGTTGGCTGCGGGAGTCGGCGGTGGCGTCGGCGGCGGTGTGGCAGGAGGTCGTGTTCGCGGAGTGTTGCAGTGGTTGGGGTCAGGACCAAGCGGGTCGCCTAGAGATCAGGGGTTCAAATCAAGCGGTCAGGCATAGTCATCCTCCAGCAGCAGAGATAGCAAGCAAATCAAGCACAGTATCCCAAACACTACAGTAATTATGCATCATATAAAACATGCACAAAAGGCCAATGTCAGACTGATGACCGATAGCTTTTCAGATATATGGGTGAAAGTACACTGAAAACATTTAAATTGTATTATATGTCGACGTTCCCTTCTGCTGAAGCTAGTTTGGCAGTAAAGCATTACACAAGGTGTTCAAAAGCATACGAAAGAGCTATAGAAATTCCGTATTAACAAAGGTGAAAAAATCACGATTTTCATCATTAACGCCATTAACAAATACACCATATACTTGCAATCTGACATTTACAAATCTCTTTATATGGATTTTACATGCACAAGGACTCTTCACACTCTAAAGAGTGCTTACTTAGAAAAGATGTACCTCATCAAGCTTGTGGTCTCACAGATTTGATCACTAATTCCTTTAGAGTTAAGGAATGGATGAAGAAAATACGATTACATATACAACGTTCTCCAAAGAGTAATAACTTAACAATTATTGCGGAAAATTAATAACGGCTCATTTATCGTTTTTCTTTCAATATGCTATATTTATCTATAGTAATTTTATTAATACTCAACAGTTTTTAAGAAGCAAGCACAAGCATTAGGTCAGAATACCGCTGATTCAAACGCTATAAAGCAAAAGTAGCAATTCTGTGTGCGAAATTTACAGCACTAAATTAATTCTATTTATGCACCCCATACTGATAAAATATTCGTACATATAGAGCCTTAGTAGGGTCTTTTTAGTATTGTTATTATCATTAGTATGGATGCGACACTTCTGAAACCAGAATATGTTAAGTCCAATGAGCCATTTACAGTAATTCTATAAAATGCATTTCCGCTGCAGTATTATACCTTGAAAGAGGTGTAAGAGAGCTACAGGAAGAACTTATACTTAAGATTGCTAATCAACAATCTTTAATCTGGTATGCGATATATCAGTTCTTGTGGATCTTCGGATTCCAAAACCTTCTATGGATATGTTACATACAACACAATATATAATGCATTTACAGATATTTTAAAATTGCTAAACATGTATTTTGTCTACTCCTTTTTGTCGCTGAATTATATTATACAAAACTATAACAGGAATTGTGTTAATCACTAAACTAGGCAGTTTAACACAACACTAAAATTACTTTTTACATTCGCACCTAAATTTCTTTATGGAAAAGGTGTGTCCTCGACGAAAAGAACAAACGCTTTCTCTAATACATTCTATTGCGGGGCATTGCTATCAAGACACCAGACCCTAAAGGATTATTGTTGATTGCTAGCTAAGATTGCACTAAGCAAAAGAAAAGCATGGTCATATTAATTTTGCGGAATCAAATTAGCATCCAAACTTTGCAAATATACAGCCAATTAAAGGCAGTGCTTGAACTATTCTCATGCCTCATGCGTACACTACCAAGAAATGTTGCTAAGCTGTGGGTATTATGTCTTGTTGGTATATAAAATCAATCGACATGTACCAAAGAATTGTGACGCGGCACAGCTAATCGTTTTTTCAGCTTCTAAAATTTTAAAATCCACCCATTTGCAAACCAAAGAAAAAACGTTTAACTGAATACTGCGTTTAGTTTCTGATAAATGATAGAGGATGCCCATGTTTCATTATTTTCTAAGTTCCTTTTTCCTGTACAAAATATTAGCATCTGTCTGACATCTCCTTGTAAAATACCCTAATGATGCACAGAAGACCAATCATGTGCTCACTGTTCATGCATGTTTTTGTTAATAACACTCACTTCACAGGTTTTCCCAAGCGCATCTCTAATACCTCACTCATTTCTTGACAGTAAACCTATTGCAATCCGAGAAGTAGAGTTGAGTATTCCTAGTATCACAATGCATATAGCTCAAGAACCAGGCATCCTCTAAAATCTCAATTCAGATATCTGTTAGTGAATTACGTATTCATAAAGGGAATATGGTAGGTGAAACTCCTCCTTCTCTGACAGATGATGGAAGATACACACCTGGCATTTTCCCAGTTAAATATTGAACGTGCACACAAAGCAGGAAACCGGTACAAAACAAAATGCGTTTATCTAATACTGTCCTAGACCAAGGGGTCAATCGGCGCGAGCTCCATAAGAGCCTTTGCAATAAAAATCTGATGTGTTCCATTCACATAACTTTCTCTAGCAGATCCACAAACACATTTTACTTACAAAAGATTATTCTTTTATCTACGTTATGCTAATCTATGTAAACATTAGCAGACTTGGTCTCATTACTTGCTTCGCTTCCTTGTAAGTAGAAGGGAAATAAGAGAATATGTTAGGCTAAAGCGAAAGTCAAATCTTTATAAAGCTGGTCGGTATGTAAAACAAGAGGTTCGGTTCACTTGGCATGGTCCCGTTTGAAAAAAATTGGGTAGTTTAAAATTGAAACCAATAATTGTGAATATTTCGAAGACGATTAATTCTACAAGAAAACCCTATATGACACAAATCGTGTGTTTTAACGAGACGCAGCTTAAAAAATAGAAAAAAAAAAGCCGAAAAAAAGAAAACAAAAAATCACGCAAGGAAAAGGTTTTATGTTTTACTTTCTTTCATATATTCTTAGTTCTCAAAAATAGTTTTCAAATGTTTGAAGTTAATGCTCAGTGTAAGCTGATATGTCTCTATGGAAAAAAAAAAATAGTGTGTGTGTATATATGTAGAAAGTTTCAATAATTGGTATGTTTTGGCGAGAATATCTGCACATTTTCGGATTAATAATTACTCTATTCGTTCTGCAACAAACTATTCTTATTTATGATTATTCTTTTTTCTGCATAATACTAATCGAGCCAAACATTAGCAGAAATTGCCTCATTACTTAATTTCTTATCAGTGGAAAGAAAATAAGCTAATATATTAGGATAAGGCCACTGTCAAATCTTATAAAAGCTATCGTTATGGGACTATCATTGAAAATCCAGCTCTCTTTCTATGGCCGGAAGAAATACAGGGAGATGAAACGGATGAGGGCTTCCTGTTCGAGAAACTAATAACAGGGCATTACTCTCAAAATGGTTATTTCTACCAAAAAGAATGTATATTACATAAACTGTGCAATTAAGAAGATCTACATTTTATGTGTAATAAGTTTTTGTCTATCTCTAACATTTTACCTGTTATGCAAAGTGATTCAAAAGGGAGAAAACTTTAGGAGCTATTCCCAAGAAATTATTTTATTTGACATGTAAACATCTTTAATATAAGGTATTTAATCAGAATTGTCAGCCTTTGTTTTTAAAAAAAAAAAAATCGAATATTTCGAAAATTTTCCACAAGTATAAAAGGTAATTTGGAATGTTTTTTTTTTTTTCTCCCGAAAATCTTCCGTGTTCCATCCTTGGAAGCTATTCAACTTAAGTAGCAAGTTTAGTACTTAATCGACTCTTTGTTTTTGGGTTAGACTATCCACATACGCATACACGCGCGCGCGCGCAATCTTTGACCTTCATTCGGAAGATGGTGGGTTCAATCCCCGTTGGGATCCTGACCAATCGGTTTCTTCGGGGGTTTTCTCAGTCGCCAGGCAAATGCTGCATCGATTAATACTTATTGCATCCCTCATATTTCCCGTCCCTCCATTTCACCTCAATTCTCGTTTCATCTCAAACTGTATCTGATTGTTTGACGGTTGTAAGTGTCGGCGTTGCATGGCAGGGAAAGAGGATGCTCACTGGTCGTCTTCGTCCTCCGGCGGGGCCGTCTTCTATCTCCGTGGCCCTCCAGAGGAATAACTAAGCCCGCGGGGTGAAAGTACGCCAGCGGGGGAAAGAAGCCGGTTGAACTAGCCACTGCTAAGTTTCAATCTGAAAATGTAGGGGCCCCAACTCTTTGCTCTGTCGTGACTCTTGGGTTGACCTCCGTCGGTCTTCTCTCGCCTCATCCTTATTCTCCGGGTCATGGGTACAAAACATCTTACAGGTCGAGATGTTGAATCTTCCCCGCGTTTGTCCTGCTCTATCAACCCTTTAGATGAATTCATTTCTGTATATTTCGGGATGCACATTTGGGAATCGCTGTATCATAACAAATCCTTATAAGCAATGCAGGCTCTAACTATTGCACTCGCATTATTCTACAAAAATGGAACCAACACAAACAAATGATCAGTCTACAAAGTTATGAATTAGATAAACAACGAAAGGATTCTGAGGGATTGTTTAGACAATATTGATTTCATTTAATAAGTTTAGGGAGAGGGAATGGTTTAGTACATTGTGTATGCGAGTTTCGTTTCATAAAGATTAAAACATCCTCCGCGCATGGAATAAGATAATGGAGCGCATATTTAGTGGCTCGAAGAATGCGTGGAGCAGTCTTTGTACTTCTAAAATATTCAAAACGCTCAAATATACTGCGACAACCCATCTTTTTGCTTTTTTTCTACTGTTGCCTATCTAAGTAGAGGACGTAGGAATTGCATCCCACCCAAAAAATTCGATACAAAGATTTCTCTGGAAATTACGTTTTCTGACATCCTGAATAAATAAATAATAAAGAAGTTTTAGAACAGATCTGTGTGTTCCTGTGGGTGTTAGTGTCTGTGAACGCATAACTCAAAACGAAAAGTCAGTTAAATGCTCAACTTGGTATTTAAGTGCAACATCTTCCAAATATATGACACGAATGTTTTTCAAGAATTCCCTCTCCCTAAACTACCCTTTAAATAAAACGTTTTAGAATTTGGTTATTAGTTTCTGAAATATAGCTCTAATGATTTTGGTTAAGGTGCCCTATATTAAATATATTTACATTACAAAAGGTACATCTTGTTTTTATGGGAATAGCCTGTAAGTTCTCTTCAGTCGCAAAACATTCCATACGATTACTGGTATAGTTAACCGTTAGACAAAAACGTACTACACAAAAATGTTTTAAAACACACAATTACATACAAATAACCTTTTTGTGGCATGCTGTATTCTTGAGATACCTATTATTAGTGTTTCACGATTGCGTGGAACGGGTATGGAATGTTAACGCTAGCATATATTAAATATTTGACTATAGTTAATCCCTTTTTATCTATAACGAAATCTGAAATGTAGCTGTTTCTGCAAATATTTATCTCAATTAAAATGAAGATAGAAAAATGGCATTTTATAAGACCAGGTTGACACCCAGTAATAAACCATAGCGAGCAGAGAATGTAATGGGAATGCAACATGTGAGATATTTGTTTTTCAAAACTAACCTCACACAAAGTAATGAAAAACAAAGTAACGTCGAAAGAGAAAACCCGTTATATATAGTGAATAGGATATTATTTATAGTTCTATCCAAAAGCAAATACTCAATTTCATCATCATTTCAATTTAAATGTCAAGCAATATAATTGTTAAAGGCATAATGTGCTAAAATATCTTAAATTAATGTTCTTTCACTACATTATGTCCACAAAATCACAATATTACTGAAGGAATAACTTCCTAGACTGCTAAATAATGTTATTAGGAAATTTTACCCCCAAATGATTACAGAAGTTGTCTACTATTTGGCTCTCCGAAATAATGTTAGCCTAATAGTTTCTAAACTTATCTGAGCTAAAATTTATGAAGCCACATATTCGATTTCTGTGATATGAAAGATATAAACACATTGCTTTCAACTATTATGAAGATTTATTCATAGGAACATAGATCTCCAAGTCCTTTATTTCGTAATTTACTTCATGGCTAATGCTTATACAAATAATAAAGAACGATAAAAAAAATTACTCAGTATGGCTTCTTTGTGCTTCGGTGCATCTATTCAGCCTGGGCTACTTTCTTAGGCGTCCTTCGTTGAAAAATTGAGTGTTCCGTGTTTAGACAAATACGCGCTCTTGGAACTTCAACATGAGCTAATAGATGAGTGTGACATAAACCAAAACCTTTGAATGTTTCCAGAGAAAGAAATCAATTGAATTCAAATCAGATGATCGAAAAGGTTATTCAATGAATCACCCTCGACCAGTCCATTTTTTCCAGAATATGGCATACAGAAATGGTATTTAAAGGTGTACTTCCAATTAAATGATACAGTTCATTTTAAAGTAACTTAGCAAAGTTTGAATACACATGGATCAAGAAATTGACTTTGAAGTATTCCACCCGTAAACATTTAGACTGGGCCTTTGCTAATATTTGTAGGTATTCTGTATTGTATTTTATAATAAATATATCATTACATGTAAAAGCGGATAGATTTTCCTCTAAAATAATCAAAGTAAAACAAATGCGAAAGCCTCTTTTAAAGCAAAAAAGGCCGCGCCATGGCCGAGTGTTTAGATCAGTCGCCTCTCACCTAGATGGCCCGGGTTCGATTCCAAGCGACCGCATGTGATATTTGTTGTGAACAAAGCGGCGCAGGGGCGGGTTTTCTCCGGGTTCTCCGGTTTCCCCCGCCGTCACATTCCAACTGTGCTCCATCTTCATTCCATGTTTCATCAGTGTCATCACCTGCGGTGTCATGGCAGTAAAAGTGGGCGTTAAACGATATAAAAAATTATAGCAAAAAAAAAAAAAAGATACAAATAATTGAACGTTTCAGTTGAATACTAGGGTTGTTCAAAACGTTCTCGGCCTGAGGACCAAAACTTATAATACAACTTCTTACGTTTAAACACAAGTCACATTTTAACGGCATACACCTGGACAAGCAATACTCTTTAACGTTTTTATTCCCTGAATAAAATGATTTCTTCAACTCTGCAAAATGAGAGTTGTGTGAATTATGATCTTCGCATTTGAGGTATATCTCTCCAGCAAGCAAATTCTTCCGATTCGCAACTATTAAGAGCAATACGAAGTCGATATGTTAACACCACAATTTATACTGATATACAGGGTGGTCCATATGAACCAGTTTGCAGAAATGGTAGTGCTAGACAATGGTGCCCTGCATCACCCACTCTTTACATAAATCTATACGATGCCATTAAAAATCCCTGAATATTTACAAAGTAATTTGTTCATTAATGAAACACCTATAACTGAGCATAAGTTATACAAAATAACGAAAGAATACAATTTTTGAATTTCGCAACATGAAACTAAAACAATAACATTTATTGCATCCAAACATAGAATATAAGAAAAGAGTTTTGGACTCTCAAATGTTTGAATAAGTGAGCACCTTTAAATATCTAGGACGTAAATATCATACCAGAAAAAGTGAACATGAAAGAAAAACTAAATACATATCAATACCCATGTGTAGCCATGAAAAGGACACTTAACAACTGTGAAACTTGGAAAATTAACAGTGTGTAAGAGTTCTTATTGATATTGACCCCTATTATCATACACAATGATAGTGGTATTTTTGCCATGAATCAAATTCTAACTTGCATAGTTATTTAAATAATAGTATTTTGTTGCCTTAATTCATTGCTCTAGTAAAAACGAGCCACGTAATGCGCTTTAAAACTATTAGTATAAAAAAGTCCAATTTTACAATAAACTAATTTACAAATAAATCTGCCATATAACATTTGTTACATTAACCCTGATTATTGTAGAAGCATTTTTACTTTTCAAAACTCTAATTTTTCAAAATTTATTTATTTATTTCTCAAAATTAGAACATTATTATGAAAACCCATATGATCATTTTTGTGTACTTTTGAATGTCAATATAAAAATTGTGAAACAAATTAGTAAAATATTACATGGAGTAGAGCGTTTCAGTATAAAAAAAGTGGAAGAAAATTTGCGATAAGGCAAAAACTTAAATTGGACACCTATTAATAAGTATGCCCCTGTCCATTAATAGTTTCCATTAACTGATTGAATTTAACAAAATTTGGTCTCTTAAGTTATCAAACAACAAAGAAAATACAATTAAAATTTTATAATTTAGTGCCATTACCAAAATCACCTTATAATGCAGACACACACACACACACACACATATATATATATATATATATATATATATATAGAGAGAGAGAGAGAGAGAGAGAGAGAGAGAGAGGGGTAGTTAAACAGAGTGGATATAAACCACGAGGAAAACGAATTATAAGCCGTCTAAAATTAAGATAAAATGGAATAAAATGGACAATTCTAAGGGGATTGTGCCAGAGGCTCAAGCCGTATGGTTGAGCATGATGATGGTGATGGTGGTGATGGTGATGATGATGATGATGATGATGATGGAGTACTGGGAGCCAAATCTAATATATATGGTGCATATGGCAACAGTTCAAAGTGTAAGTCATGCAACTATGATTTCGCATCTGGAATTAGGAGCATATTCTTAAGAGAATAACTTTCGGTAATAAATGCGGATATTTGGCCTCCATTGCATGCTGGTTTTCCAGTTAGTCTACCAAATAAAATTCACGTATCCCAGAATCCACGTGACCGTCGATGTTCCAACTGAAGGAAAACACTTGGCCTTCTTTGAAGCACTTTCAACCTCTTGCACCCGTTTGGAATGCTGCTTCGTCTCTGGTGTGGGATGGACTAATGGAGAATCCATGTTCGACAACAGAGATGTAATGTCGCAAAAAGTAGGTCGATTTGCATCTGAACATGACCAAGCACTCCTGGGAGGTGTTCTTCAGCACGCTTTGGACCCGAAATGAACAAATGCTGCTGCACCCACAGCGCGACAATCTTTCTTATCTGCAAAATGTTGCAGACTTATAGAGATCTTTGCAATGCCAAGAACATCACTTGGTTTGATTCGTTAGTCACTTAACAGGACTATATGGATTTTTGCGGTGATGTTTTTCCGTTTCGGTAACTGACCCGTTGGAAGTTTGTTATCAAAAATGAAGAAACGACCACGCTTATACCCCTGAGTCCATGGAAATGAGAGAAAACACTCTTTCAGTGTGGAATCTAATTTTATTTGTTGTACTTAATCACTACACGACAATCGATTTTATGCATTTTCAGCAGAAACCTAAAGTTCTTCATTTTGCAGTGCTTTAACAAGCAAACACATCAAAGCACATTTATGAAATTGCATAATGCACAATCTAGAATCGAATTATTCTTGAAAACTAAGTTTACTGCCAGGGTCATATCTCTGTCCAGCCAAGAACATTTAGAACAATCCTCGAACATGTCTGAAGTCAAGAAAGGAGCAAATCCTATAACGATTTCGTTACGAAAAATTTACAGACCCATATTGATTGGAACCTTTTTCGATGCTCGGTATAAATATATTTTTTCCACAGCATGTCGATTTCTAGGTTATCAAACACGGAACACAAATATTACATTTTCTCCCAAGTACTTTTCTCCCTAACGGAGAGAAATGCTAACCAACATACTTTTGCATAAAATATTAACTATTTCTAAATAAATGTGTAAATTCCTCAGTAAACAACTTTCTTTGATACACTACCGCGTATCTTCTGGATTATGTATTTTTGTAACAACACTAACTGCCTCACTAGTAGCACATGCTATTCTTTTTGCTTCAAATGTATCCATTTTGCATTTAAATTCACAATTTAAATAATGCAAACAATCAAACAACTGTCCGTTGCTACACATGCCCTTTCAACCAATGCAAAGCTAAAGTAGATGGTATGTACCTTAAGCTAAATACCACTGAACTAAGCGCGTCTCGTGCTTAAATGTTTAAACTATTAAAAATATAATATTAATTTTATTTTATGTATTTTGTGGTTTAATGCGCTTTCTTTAAGCGTAAAAATGTATTGATGACTTTATGAATATTAAAATTTATTGTTTTGATATAGGTATTTATTAAATATAATGTTAATTTTATTTTATGTGGTTTTTATGCTATATGTAAGTCTCAAACTTATGCGCTCCTTGCCTCCGGTCTATGAATTCAATGTTGTGAGTTACAAATCGTCAAATAGTGAAATATATGCACTGCTATTTAAGCAATTATAAGACATTAATTTTTCACCTGAACTTTATCTATCCTGTTCATATTTTTAGTACTTCGAAATACGATTTTACAGGCCACAAAAGATATTAAATATCGAGATATAAGCTTTAATTTTGTAAAGCATCATCGTTGTTTACTCTTGAAATTTCATTCAGATAGCTGAAATGTTTTAAAATAGCAGAGAATGAACGATGCGCCGCACAGTTTTGCGCTATCCGATTGTATTGCGTTTACCTAGCGAGTTTTTGTTTCTCTCGCCCTTTTTGCTTTCTATTTTAACGCTGTCCTTACAAGTCATTTCATTCGCTCCTTTTTTATCATTCACACCCAGCAGCTAGTAGCATTTTTGTATACCCAGCAGCCTTATTTTTTTCATTTATTCCCTTACTAACAGTCACTTTAATTGAGTACTCTAATGTATTCATGGCTATTTTCCGTTTCTTCTAAATTTACCCACGTTTCGTCTCTTCCAAGCTTCTCCTTCCATAACTACAAATATTTACGTAAAATATGAAAAAGTAATAACCTACACCAACATTTCATAGTGGTTCACGCGATGTAAACACTTGCTTACAAACTTATGCTAGATTCACGGCTGTGAGCTGAAGGATTTGTTAAACACAATGTGCTCTAAGTCACAGGATCCCTGCTTATTTTAAAACTTTCCTCCAAACCTGTCAACATTTTTCCTTGCTTGGTCCTTGTAAATCAAATTACAAAACTTCTTCTCTTTGCCTGACTTATCTACTGCATAGATATATGTACACGTTTCCGTAAATCTTTGATTTAAAAAAATAATGTCGCTCATCTTATTAAAGACAGAGAATTCAAACTAGGCAAGCCAGCATTTTAGTTTACTCCAAGAAAAAAGTGTTGCGGTTTGACCATTACTTTATTAGTTAATATGTGATAAGCATAGACATAGCAAATATAGCACTTTTACTAAGAAATACATTTTCTTTAGAAATTTCGGTGTACGGAAATATAAAAGGTTCTAAAAATTATGTAATCTAATAGAGAAAAATATTATGCATATGATAAAATACTCAAAGTTTAAAATTATAACAAGTGAATATTTACACCATGTTATTAACTACTTAATGACAGTGTGGGAGTGGAAAAAGACGAAACTAGATGTCCAGATTTGAACAAAAACGAAACTAATGTTAATATGCATACGTTAGATAAATTCTGTTTTTTAAGGTTGAGACAGGCTATAGTATAACATTACAGTAAACTTACAATGTCATTACAATGAGATGATGTCCTTGCAAACATTTGAGGAAAACTACCTTAACCACTCCTACTGTAATCAATCCCGTTTAATGACTATTTTATGGAAACAGATTACGGCATATCATAGCTTGCCCCGGCATCAATCACGTGTGACGGGTTTCTGCATTTCTAGGTATCATACTGAAGATAAGAGGATGCAAACCAAAGCTTATTGGCACAAATTTGTACTAACACTGATAACGGACAATCTAAACGCTAACTCGGTTTCGCTCTTTAGATGAACTGGAGTATTAACAATTATGTTCGACTTTAAGTTAAATAAACTAATATCCTTCAAAATTGTAAATAAACAATTTTCCTAGATTTGATATTACTAATTGTTTCAATGCATACTAAAAGAAGGTATTAAAGCTTCAGGCGTTATTGTGCTATCTATACGATGACGTGGTTGTATTAATTTGTGTACACTTATATATGAGCAGTTATACGATTAGGGCAATTGAAATTTTAGATTCTAATTGGTTCATGACTTCTAGAAGAATATAAACTATAATAAGTGAAAATCTTGGAAAAGGGGAAACTTGGAGTGTTACAGTTTCAAAATAAACGTTTCGGTCTCGGTGGTTCAGTTGGCCCAAGGTCGCAGGTTCAAACCCCACCCACGCCTATGGTATTTAAGTATGCTAAAAAGCAACAGCCCCATGTCAATAAATTTACTGGCAAATAGTAGAATTCTTGTGGTATAAAATTCTGCACGCCGGGTGCTCTGATATAATTCGTCGTTCAAAATTGTATTTGTTTCTCCTCATCTTCGTTTATTAAAAACGCCCTACTGTAGTTTTCTTCCAAAGTTTTCTGAAAACTTAAAGAATTCAAAATTACCAAATTCATAAATAAATTTTATTTATGGACGATCTTTAACTGCTTTGGTTCTCGGCATCCCTTCTATATTGGGCGTGAAAGACCTCTTAATTTTGCTCACATGCCTCTTCATCATGCTTGAGGTTCTTTTACGTACCGTAAAACTACGATACCGGACCAACAGTTTTACTTCCCTTTCGAAGATAGTACTGTTAAGGATTTTTACGTCTGAAAAGTCCATTGTCCTCCGCCGGGTGAACCCGCAACTTTGGGAATATTACCATATAACGTGTATGCACCATGAGGGTTTATGTCTTAAGGTTTATAAACATTAGATATTTAAAAACTCAGGAAATAAGAAATTAAAGGTAATTTTCTCTTGAATTAAAACGATATGATAATTACTTCATACATTTGTGCTCTATTGCTGTTAGACAAATGGTAATATTTGACCTACATTATAAAATAAATGAAAAGCGACATTTAGAACTGTTTCATGCCTATGTAAGACGGATTGTGGATACATTTTCAGATTACTTAAAACTTTTGGTAACACAAGTTTTAGTAAAGCATTCCCTTAACGGCTAAAGATACTTTGCTCATTAGCACTCCCCCAAAGTTGCTTTACATTCATAATTGCTTTACGTATTCAATTATGACTATACACTGAATTTACTAAACATGCATCTTGTATTTATATTTTAATATTGCTTTCAAATATTAAAAGTCATATTATCCTGTTTATTTTATGTAGTATTTTTCACCTATGAATACATCTTAGAAAAAATCTCTAACTAGTTTAAGAAACAGAGTGGTTTTGTTTTAAACCATATATGTTTCAGCTACAATAACACACTTATTTAATAGGTCTTAGTAATTTTATTTCTGCGATGATAAATAGCTGTAAGTAATCATAGATAAGAACATATTTTGCTTAATATTCCATCATGTGCTCACTCTATTTTATGTTCATACATGCGTTATTCCCCCAAAACTTCACTATTACTTCCAAGCTTATTATTTTTTAAGTACATATTAAGTGTTCTTGAATGATAAAATAAACATTTATTTTAAAATGCAGGTATTTGGAAACAACACGATAAAATTAACAACAGTGGTTAAAGAAAGCTTCATATCTCTGCAGCTCAACTATCATATCTACTGTTTCTTTCTAACATTTATCTTCTCAAGGTCCACTATAGATAAGGACTGCATATACCTTTCCCAGAAATAAACTTGAAGAAAGAGAACAAAAATCTTTACCTTTGGACAAAATCTTGCAACACAAAAAATGCAGACCACATTAAAGCATAGCAGTTTTGCAAAATATTATTTTTGTGGAGTTAACTATTTTAGAGATATTATTTTAATTTTGCAAATAATACATGTACGTTTTAATGTGGAAAATGGAAATTCTTTTTTTGTTTCCCCCTTTTTTCGCGTGGTGATTAAAAAAGAACGGAATTTCAAATCTATCACATAGCTGCCCGTTCTCAAAAGATTTGATTATCGCTTAAGCCTACTGCTAACCCCTTAATCTACAAGGAAACATGTAATAAAATATTTCTGGCAATTTATTATCTCAATTAACATGAAGTACATAGAAGAATAAAATGTAATAATATTTTGTTGAAAATTGTGTAAAGTTAATGATTCTAACGCATTAGATATTTTTTCTACGTAACATTTAACTGAGTGCTGATCGCTGTTGGGTCAACACCGAAAGTCAGTTCTTTCTCTAAATCGTTCAGATATTATTGATATTATAATATATTAGAGATGGTTTGGATCCACAGTTTAAATACAAAACGCAAAAATGTGTTTCTCATCTCAGAAGAATAATAAAACTGACAGGATAAAAAAAGCTCTGGTGAATTTCGCTAGAAATAAAGCCGTAATCTGCATTTAAATTAACAATAATATTCCACGTGTGTTTGTTTAAACTGGGGTGAACAAGTGAACAACTTGCTTATGATTCGCTGGTCAGCTGTTTCTAGTAGCTCAACAACTGAGCACTTTTCTCTTACGTTTAATCGTTATGCAAAAATCTGCAAAACCCATCCAAAATAAAGAGGTCTTCAGAGACTGTTCCCAGAAAATGTATAGCATTTTAATCAAAGCAGTTAGGGCCATTTTTGGGAATAACAACCTGTTCATAAAAGTTACTGTGTAAAAGGTAGTTTGTTGGGGGGGGGCTTATTTTCTTGAAAATTGTGTCGCATCCTTGGAAAATACTAAATATAAATACCAAGTTTGGTATTTAACCGTCTTTTCGTTTTTGAACTCTGTTGGCCATAGACATAAAATGTGTTTTTCGTACTCAAGGGATATATATTTCCTGTGTAATCTCGACATCAAATATTTCAATGGAATACAATTCCCTCTCTAGCTACTATGTACATACGTGCTAGATAAAGTAATAAATACTAAACAGTGATAGTGGTAGTGTTTTAAACGCCCGCTTTTACTACTTGTGGCACCGCAGACGATGACACTGGTGATACACGGAATGAAGATAGATCACGGTGGAATGCGATGGCGGGGGAAACCGGAGAAAACCCACCCCTGCGCCACTTTGTCCACAACAAATCACACATGCGGTCACTTGGGATCGAACCTGGGCCGTCTAGGTCTAACCACTCAGCGCGGCCACTAAACAGTGAGGAAACGAGGTACTTAAAAAGGAAAAAAATTAAAAACTATCGCTTAGCTTACATCATATATAACATACTTCAATAACAGTTGTCTTCATAGCTCTGTATATAAATTAGCAAGTCTTCAAATAATTATAATTTCAGTCATTTCCTACCATTCGGTATGTACTTGACCAATGTAATATAATAAACATTTTTACTCCTTTCCAATCTTTTACATGGTATTTTCCATCATTTCTTCCGTTAGTTGATATTTTGATACACTTTATATTAAACAATGGCGACTTACATGTCGTAGGTCTCAGTCCCGGGCTTTGTTATCAACTATTTAGGTGAATCATTGCGAAATAATGTCATCTCAAAATAATTGAGATTCCTTGTAAGGTTTACCGGGGAAAACGCGAGTCTGTTGGGAAATGTAATGCTGTATCGGCAGGTTGTCATGGTAGCTCAGTGATCCCCGAATATCCAGGGTTCAAATACCGACTACGGGATTGCATTTTTCTGACTCTACGTTTCCAACTCTTGTCTTACACATTGGCCAGTGTGGAAAAACAAATATTTCACCTTACTGGTTTAACAGTTTACTAGATAGTTCGGGTGAGAGAGATTTTCGTGAAAATATTCGTGTCGCACATTTGGAAGATGCCGAGTTTAAATACCAAGTTTGGCATCACATAGGCAGAGAGGTATTGCATTCCACCTAAAAATTGATACCGAGATTTCACCGAAAATACTTTCAGGGTCCCCTGTGTTTAAAAAAAAAAACATTTTTGTAAAAAAAAAAAAAAAAAAAAAGTCCATGTGTGTGAGAGAGGAAGACAAATAGATCCTTTTTTTTTTTAGCGAATCTGTCAGTTGCCAGGATCATATCAGTGCTGCCGGTGTACCGGAATTTCGTCCCGCAGTTCTTTTACATGCCAGTAAATCTACTGACGTGGGGCGGTCTCTTTTAAAATTATCGGTCTGGGCCAGGTGTGTGTGTGTGTGTGTGTGTGTGTGTGTGTGTGTGTGTGTGTGTGTGTGTGTGAACACGATAACTCAAAAACGAAAAGCCGTTAAATATAAAACCTGGAATTTAAGTTTAGTATCTTCCAAGGATATCTTGAATTTTTTGGAAATAGCGTCCGAAGCCCTCTTCATTGTGGATCACTTTTGCATAATTGGTAAACCAAGAAATAGATAAAAAACTTACTTCACAAAAAATTTAGATCTCTAAAACACACAATTTATGTCAGATACATTTTGTTCCTGAAGTTCACCATTTCGAGATATTCCTGTTATTGGTTTCAGTTTTAAAATACTTAAAAGTTTCTTATATAGGAATTTGTCAACCCCTGGTCATGCAAAGAAACGAATTTTAATCACATAGCAATAGCTTTTAAAACGTTTGACCATTACTTTAGCCTACTACAGTCCCTTTAGTTCCCTTCTACTTCTAAGGAAGTAATTAATAGACAATTTCCGCTATCTTCAGTTTATCTTGATCAGCACGAACTATAGAGAAGGATCAGCTTTTTTTTGAGAATAATCTGTAGCAGAATAGCTAGAGAAAGTCGAGTCACTGGAACACATCAAATTTTTCTGAAGATATGCCATTGGTAGGTTCCAGGGGGCTCAAAACTTATATATCTGTTGAAAACTCAACTTCGAATTCTTTGGTTTAATACAATACTTTCTTCATTTACACTAAGTAGGTATACAGTATAGATGAAATAAATAAATAAATAAATAATTTCAATTTGTTGTGAAAGATGCGCAATCAGATGTTTCTCCTCTAAACCAGTCGTAGGCGCTATTTCTGCTGACGCTCGAATATCTGAAATAAAGATATCTCCAGGACACCTAGGACTGCTTCAGCGTGGATCTACGAGGGCTGATCAATAATAAACAAGACTTTCTCGCGGCTGGGGAAAATGTGATGGAGCCTTGAAATGAGGGGCCGGGAGTATCCTATCTTGTTGGAAACCTGCATGAGAAAGGACGCGCGAACATGGTAAGAAACGAGAAGTTCGAATTACAGCCAACCATTTATACAAACTTTGTTTATTCCACATATACAAAATTATATTTTGCCTAAAGATATCAATAATTAACAAAGAAGAGCACTTGCCCATCATTCATTGAAATTAATCCAAAATCTTATGTATTCCATTCACATGACTTTCTCTAGCTGTTACACAAACAACTTTCCTTACAAAAGATTATTCTTTTATCTACGACATTCTTATCAAGATTAACATTAGCAGAAATTGCTTTATGTCCAATATTTTAAAAGCTGGTCCTATGTGAAACAACTGGAGTTCAGTTCGCTTTGCATAGCCTTCAGTAAAACAGGTATGGAAAGAAACGTCATTTTCCGTTTGAGAAAAGTCTTAAGTTTAAAATTGAAACCAATAGCAAGGAATATATCGAAACGGTCAACTCTACATAAAAAAACGTATACCACATACATTATGTGAATTAACGAGTTTAACCCTTATGCAAAATTATGCAAAACTCAAGAGGAAAGAGGTCTTCAGAGGCTATTCCCAAAAATTTCAAAATATCCCTTTTATTTGTGATATAAATATGTTTAATATACCGTATTTTATTCAAAAATCGTTACAGCCATTTTTGAGAAATACAATATTTTCAAAAACATTTCCATGTAAAGGGTAGTCTGTGATGGGGGGTTTTCTAGAAAATCTTCGTGTGCCTAAAATATCCTAATTTAAATACCAAATGAGTTTTCGTTTTTGAGCTATGCTATCCACACACACAGACACACGCACGCGCGCGCGAACGGACCTTTTTCTATCAATATTTTTTCGCACTCAGGGGATCTCAAAACATGTTTCCGGTAAAATTCCGACATCGAATTTTTGGGTGAAATAGAATACCTTCTCTATCCACTAAGTACATTGAACATTCGGGCTAGAGAAAGTAAAACTCACTGCGTGATCTTAATTAACCTTTTCGTACAGGAGATTAGGGAATACACTAGGCTAAACCGACAGTCAAATGTTTTAAAATGTGGTTGCTATGGGATTGAAATCCATTTCTTTGCGTGGCCAAGCGTTGACAAGTTCCCGTATGAGAAAAGTTTAAGTATTTTAAAACTGAAACCAGTAATAAGGAATATTTCGAAAACGGTCAGCTCAGCGAAAACATGTATAGGACATAACTTGTTTTATCGTGATATTTTATGTGATATTTTTTTGTGTAGTAAATTTTTGTCTATCTCTTACGTTTACCAGTTATGTAGAAGTCAATAAAAATCATCCAGAACAAAGAGGTCCTTAGAGCCTATTCTCAGAAAATTCAAGATAAACATTTTATTTAGCATATAAGTACCTTAAATATAAGAGATCTTAATCAAAATCGTTACGGCCATTTTTGAGAAAATGAAAAATTTTGAAAATTTTTCCATGCAAACGTTAGTTAGGTATGGGGGGATTTGCTTGAAAATCTTCCGTGTCGCATCCTTGGAACGTACCAAACTTAAATACCAAGTTTGGTATTTAACGGTCTTTTCGTTTTTGAGCTGTGCTGTCCACAGACAGACAGACACACACACGGATCTTTTTCCAAAAATGTGTTGTTTTTTTTGATTCGGGGAGACCCAAAACATGTATTTCCGGTGAAATCTCGGTATCGAATTTTTTGGTGCAATATAGTACCTTATCTATTCACTATCTACATAAAACGTGTAGAGAAAGTAAAAATTACTTTAATTCTTCAATAACGGGTTAAAAATTATATGCTAGCCATTAATTTCAGTTTTGTTTCTTTTCTGATACGTTCGGTGGTTTATTAGCTGAAGTCAATGGTCATTCTCTTTGCCGTTTCTCGTAGCTTAAATACTGCAGCTGATTGTACAGTGCCTTCTTGCAAAAGCGTGCTCCGTACACAGTTTACTACACCGCGGGGTTTTCGTTCCATAACTACCGCGTTATTTACGATGTTAACAACGTATATGTAATGAGCACTAACCTTATAAGTGTGTTGATAGCGGTGTCCGTCTACCAAAAACATTCTTAATATCGTCGGATGAAATTGTCATCTTCCGCAATGTTCATAATTTCTGCACTATAGGCACACAGTAGAGTTTCAGTTTTAATAATAGCTGTATGAACAGAGCTTTGTGAAATACTCACTTGCTATACAACACGCTGAGAGACTCTTTAGATGAGCGTTGAAATGCAGGACCAATTTCTCATAGAACAATTTCCGTTAGAACATGTTTTCGCTTCTTGTTTTAGCATTTAGCGATCCCGTTGTTACATTATTGACCTAAAAATCTCACATTGCCTCTAACCGGAACCACTGATAAGCAGGTAAATGCTAGTGAAATTGTCTAAACACCTATCTACACGATTCCATTTGCATGTATGTATCGTACATAATGGACTAATAAGAGAATAACCTTCCTTAGGAAATCACACACAACGCACATGTTGCCGAAACACTTCACAACAGAAAGACGAAGCAACAACTGAGACAGCTCACAGCTGATAAAGTGATAAACATACGCCTGATATGTCCTGCGCCGCTTCAGCGCAGTGGCACAACTCTGAGGCCATCCGTCTCGGGCCGCATCGCCTCTCATCAAGGTTCGATTCCAGGCGACCCCTTGTCGGATTTGTGGTGAATTTAGCGGCGCAAGGGCGGGTTTTCTCCAGGTTCTTTGGTTTCCCCCGCCATCGCCTTACACCAGTGCTCCATTTTCATTCCATATGCCATCAGCGCCTGCGCGCCTATATAGTAAAAGCGGGCGTTCAACACTGTAAAAAATGTAAAACTGCCGTCTCGGCCGATATATACATATGGCGGTTGTAGCCTTGGCATAAAACGAAGGCTCAGTATGCTTTACATTTTGATATTTTACTGTAGCATTCTTCTAGATCATTAATTGCAGCCTCCTACGGCATCTCATTACCGAGGTGTCCCACGGATGCTTGTTTGAATCCAGCTTAGCATACAGTGGATCAATGCATTCTATACCTTAAGCTCTGTTTATCTTTCTTTTCTTCGCAGGTTTCTGTATCGTTCATCATGACTTTTAACTGTTATATCGTTGTGAAGAAACGTCTGCTTTGTGAATCAATTGGCTTATTTCTTAACACTTTATGATTCCTTGAATATTTTGTGTAGATGTATCCGCAAAGTGTTCCGAAACCAAACACACGGGTAAGCGTAGCACTTCAGCTGCTTGCAGACGACGAAATTGTATCACTCCTGGAGATAAAGGAATTCCTTCCTGATTACACAACCAGTAATTAATAGAAGTAAAAAATAGAGAGAAGTCATCAACGGAAAATTGTATTTTATCCGTTTTACTGACCCTATTTAAAATGTATCCTCGAGTTTCATGTTTTTCCATAACGATCATGTTTTAGAGTGAATTAATCTGGCAAACTTGTAATTTAAAAACTTATGAAATTTATCTCTTTACATATGAATAGCGCTACGGATACCTAATGGTTTCTTACATGCCGTTTATGACACTATTAATTGCTTTGCGCTATTATCATCTGTAGTTATTTGCGAATTTAGAAGAAAATTTCTAACTGATTCTAAATTTCAACACAGATGTTGACCAAATTCACAAGAAGTTATATCCAAGAAGCAGCATCGGGTGAGAGTGTGCAGTATGCACCATTAATATGGGGTGTTTCTGCCATTCCGCAATACAGTATTCAAACGTATCTTTCAGGATGGCCGAGGAATGTTAGGTGAATACTCTGATACTCGTATAGGATACTTACGGGTTGAGTCTTCGAGCCAGGAAATGTTAGAGATCTCTGTGCGCTTCTACGACCTTTTTACCTGCGGCCTGCAATCATTCTTTTCTCTTGAAGGGCCGTGGCCCCAAACAGATCTATGTAGGTTGTAGTGAGCGAGATGCCTGCTCTTTGTATGCCGTATTCCATAGGGCTCCAACTCAGACCTCTTCACGGGGAAGTGCCACGGGCGTCAGGATCAAATACGTGATATTAGGCAACCCACCTGCCGCTATGAATCTATAATCGGTCTCGTATATTCGCTTCATCCTTTAAATACGGAGATTTGTAGAAGCTCAAGAACCGAAATCTTCGTGATAAAATAGCCTTAACCGAATGGCAAAGACACTGAAGGTACGCAGTACATAGAGCAGGAATTCAGCCATTTTCAAATTCTGAATCAAAAATCTCTTGGAAGTAGGGAATACTCTGAGACTTCCCTCAAACAACTATATATTTACCTGTGGCCTGTAGCGCCGGTGGTTTTCCTTCATTCCTTCCTCCTGAAGGGTCGTGGCTCCAAACAGATATACGTAGGTCGTAGTGTGCGAAATGTCTCCTCTGTTGCATATATATTCCATAGGGCTCCAACTCAGACCTCTCCATGGGGAGGTGCCATGGGTGTTAGGATGTAACACCTGATGTTAGGCCTCCCACCTGCGTCCTACCCTGCCGCTAAAGCTCTATAATCGGCCTCGGCCTCGCAGATTTGCAGAATCTCAAGTCCCGAAATCCTCCTGATAAAATAGCCATAGCCGTATGCTCAGGTGCCGAAATGGAGTAGATTGTCAGATTTTTTCAAATTCTAAATTAAAAGGCTGTTGGAAGTAGAGAATACTCTATGAATTCACCTCAAATAACGACCTATTTACCTGCGGCCTGCAGCCTTCTGTGGTCCCTTTCTCCAGGGTTGCGGCCTTAAACATCTATGTAGGTAGCAGTGCGCGAGATGCAGTCTCTGTTGTATACCCCATTCCATAGGGCTCCAAAACAGAGCTCTCCGCGGGGAGGTACCACGGGCGTCAGGATGTAACACCTGATGTTAGCAGCCCACCTAACTTATGTATTGGTAAATGTGAGCTACTCTAGAAAAAACTAAATAAATCAAATAAAATACACTTAGCTATCATTTTTATCAATCATTTTATATTTATTAGTTTAATTTTTATTCTATATATGAAAATTTAGGAAAATGACGAACTTTGAATATTCTATCCAATATTAAAAATATATAATCATCCAATCAATCCTGTGTCCTACCCTGTCTCTACGGATCTATAATCGGCCTCTTGTCCTTCGTTTCACCCCTTCTTCCCGAAGATTTGTAGAAGCTCTAGTACCGAAATCTTTCTGATAAAATAACCATAGTCGTGTGATCAGGCACTGAAAGTACGTGCATAGAGCAGGTAGTTAGACATTTTCAAATTCCGAATCAAAACTATTGGGATTAGATTTCCTCAGTAAATTCACCTCACGCAGGACATTAAACACTTTTCCAACTCGACCAATTTTCTTTCACGGCTAAAATGTTGCATTGTGGATGTCTGAGACGTTCAGCACTGGCTATGTGAGTTGTCAACTTTTTCAATTGCTAAGAAAAAAATTTTGTGTACAAATGGCTGCGGATGATCCATTTTCCGGCAAGCGGGTTCCCCTTCAGAGCCGCACTTATGTTGTGGGAATTATGAGGAAAACCAAGTTTTTGATAATTAATAGGTACTATTAATAGATAGGTACAGTTTTTATTGCCAAAGACACGTATATGTATAGCAACGTCAAGAATAATAAAAATTATGACCAATAAATTGTAGTATTCCTAAACCTCTCTTATTGTTTAAAACAGCTATCTGCCTTTTAAAATAACAAATAGATTTTTTTTTTTAAGGAATCGGGTAAATCATTGAACAATTTTAGTAATACAGCTTCAAATCTATTTTGCGTTATTGCATTCCTACATTTGTTTATACATATATATAAAACATATAGTTTGAAGTCCTTGTAGGATACAGAGTGGAAAATGTTCCAATTTTTCTTAACTAATAAGGCAAGTCATGTCATATACATCAAACTCAATAAATAGTGGTTTACAATGAATGTGTGACAGAGCTACACATATAATCCAAACAGTCCTCTTTTGTAAAATTAACACTTTATTGGCATAAGAATGGTTGATCCACAATAAGATTCAATAATTAAAATGACTATAGATATTACTATAGTATACCGTTAAAAATATATTTTAATAATATTTTGCCTAAGAATGCGTAGCATGAATATTCTTTTAGCTGTTTTATTTACTGTATGATCTATGTGTTTCCAACGCACGTCTTTATCATAGTAAATGTCCAATAATCTTACGCTTCTGTCAGAAACATTTGATGCACGATTTAATTTAAACTGTTTATTTATTTATGCCAAGTTTATTTGCCTTACATCAATTTAATACTTTGATAGGCACCATGAGTTCGTTTTCACTATCATTAATATTATAACAAATATTCAGCCTAAATCATCAGCAAACAAATGGGTTTCGATGGGATAATTTCGGACAATACTAGGGAGATCATTTACACAATACTAGGAAGATCATTTACAAAGTTATAAAAAGAACTGGGCCGAGAACGGAGCCTTGTGGCACTCCGTATTTAACACACTTAAAATCAGATTTAAAACCATTTGAGTAAACAGGCTGATATCTTCCACTTCGGTAAGAGTCAATAACATTTAAACCCTCACAGTTAAAGTCATAGTATTGCAAACATAAATTCTTAGTAGTATTTTGATCAACCCTATTAATATTAGGGCAGCAAAATAAGTGGTAGCTCTTAAGAGTTGTCTGAAAAAATATTAACTGTGTTTGTGAATAAATGCACCATGACAAAATGTTGTTCAGACGAAACACTCAAGCAAAAACTGAAATCCAGTTCCATATCAGGAGCGCAACCAAGCATGCAGAATATATACTATGATCGCAAGCAACTATTTCCATATGACACATGCGTTTCTAGAGCCATGCGGTACCAATTCATGCTTACACTACAAATGTTACTTTGTTATGATATATTTGTGCTGCAGAATTTCATACTTTAGTGAAATGTAGTCCTCTCCGAGTCTCGGCAATAATGCAACACGCAAAACAAATCAAGCAATGAGACAAATTTGGCAATGTGGTAAAAGTTAATATTACAGACAGCCGATTAATATAAACTTGATTAAACACGTACTACATATGTTTATTAAAGTTAAAGAATGCACAAATTATTCGATTTCCAGCAACTTCGGATGCTACGTGGATGGAACTTCGTCATTATTAGCTGTGACAGTTTTACAAGCTATTCGTAAAACATCACGCCATGTCATAAACTTTACACGCCCTATTTTATGTACTTTCAGCTGTTTGCATGTAACAGATACCTAATGAACATTTACTCAAACTTGACTAAGTAATAGTAATTTGACCAAGGTTATACACTGTGTTTAATAAAAGCATTATTCGGTTAATGGTGTAGCATTGCTCGTATCTATAAAGTATGTTTCAGAAATGAAAAGAAATGTGCAATGTATATTAATTAATATATATTCTGAGTTGTGTAAGTTACTCTTAACAGTATATAACATACGTACTGGTGAATGTGACAGAATTCAGTACCTCACTTACATAATTACAGAACAATTTATTTTAATGTTATAAACAGAGAAATTAGGCAGTGTTTCTTTTTCTATATAATCTCAGAAACCACTCACAGAATTTAATCACTCTTTCAACTGTTTATCCCAACAGGCTGAGGCAACAAAACTAATCAGAATCCTAAATTAAAATACTAAAAAGGGTGTATCTACAAGTTAACAATAAATACATGACCACGAGTCATGGTTTAACAATACCGCATTTGTTTTACTTTATTTCTGGATTGGAACGTTTTAATAACCTTTATGAATAAAGTTCACGTTTATGTATTTTGCCTCCAAATTGCGCTTAGGTACATATCTGTTAATGTGTACTAAATATGCGTAGGATAGAATCCTGCGAAACAGTCGAAAATCACTCAACCGATATCTGTAGTTAACAAATGAGAATATATTTTACAATGTTTGAGGATTATATACAGTTTTTTAAAAATTTAAATTGGTGGCTTGGAGCGTAAAAAATCTTCGAATCCACTTCCGCTTTGCTCTGTTGAATACTGAAGTAGGGGTTTCAGGCACTTTATATGAAAACTGAGGTACCTTATGTTGTTAAATAACTACGGCATCAAAGAGAAACTACAGAAGTTTAAAATGTCCTCTATGTGTTTATCTAAAAGCATCCTTTCAAATATTTCTAAATTGTGTAGTAAAAGTTAAGGAGATACAAATATAACCTATATTTAGATGTTTAATTTTTATTGTCACAAATATCAGGGTGTTTTTGGTCTGTTATTGTGAATATATAAGGGATTTATGAAACTACAGTCTAAGGGAAAATGAGAGGATTCGGCATTAAAAATATTCTGGATCACTATACAATAAGTTGAGTAGGGAGAACAGTAAATTCATTGATGCAATTTTTATTCGAGATTCATGAAGCAATCGGTGCAACGCCGTCACAAACGCTCAAATTCTTCAGCTATTAACATTTGCCTACACTGGGTTCTAATCCTAGATTCAAAAAGTCCCGAAATTCTTTATTTTCTCTTTAATGTATACAAAAGTAAAGGATATTTTATTTTTAGGTAACGTCCATGACGAAACTTCATTTCAATTGTCATGTTAATGATTGTTGTCTTTGCTTGACTAGTGTTTTTTTTTTTTTTTTTTTTTTAACAAATCTTCCTCAGACATTGAAATTGATGGAGGAAGCTTATGGTGAAACAGCGATGAACAAAACTCAAATGTATGAAGGGTATAAAGGTTTCAGTCAAGATTTTCGAACGCTGAAGAAATCACTGTGCATGCGACAAGGGCACTGCAACAGTATCTGAATTTGTCTTCCAGAAGTGCTCCCAGTCTCTTCACACGCGGTGAGAGTGTGTCACTGCGGAAGGGAACTACTTCGAAAGAAATGTGTAAATTGCCTTATGGTAACTTCTTTCTGCGATAACTACACATTCCGGGAACTTTCTGCTTTGAAGCTTTTTCGGTGTTGGTTATTACAGATGATTTCGCAGGATAGCAACCGAGTTAAATTGGAATCTGAGAAGTCCAAGACTCTATGGTCTTTGCCAGGGAACGGGCAAAACTGAAGCTGAACACAACTACAGATACACCTCCAAGATACAAATATTCCGTTTTTATGCCAGTTTTGCAGTTCCCTGACGTAGACTACAGAGTCAAGATGGTCGAAAGCTTGGATTCTCCGACTCCAATTTAACTCGGTTGCTATTCCGTGAAGTCATCTGTAATTTCTGAATGTAGTATGTATATTGTGAACAATAAACACATGAACACGCGTTGTGATTTAACAATACGGCATTTGTTTTACTTCATTTCTGAGTTGGAACCTTTCAATAATCTTTATGAATAAAGATCACCTTTATGCATTTCCTCTCTAAATTATACTAAATATGCGTATATGGGGTAAACCTGAGTACAGTTTAACAGCCGAAAATTACTCATCCGATGTTTGTAGTTAACAACAGAGAATATCTTTTACAATGTTTCTAGATTGTATACAGTTTCCAAACAGTTTAAATTGGTGGCTAGGAGCGTAAAAGAGCCTCGAATCCACTTCCGCTCTTTTCTGTTGAATACCGAAGTATTCGTTTCAGGCACTTTATGTGGAAACGTGATACCTTATGTTCCTAATCAATTGTTACGTAATCAAAGAGAAGCTGCAGAAGTTTAAAATGTCCTCTACTGCGTTTATCTAAAAGCATTCTTCCAAATATTTCCAAATTTTGTAGTATGGGGGTGGGGGAGGGTTTAAGGGGATAAAAAATATAACCTATACATGGATATGTAATTTCCATTTCCATAAATATCAGGGTGTTTCTGGTCACTTATTGTGAATATCGAAGGGATTTACGAAATTTCAGTCTAAAGGAAATAGGAAAGAGTTGGGCACTAAAAAATGTTTTGGATCACTATACAATAATATACGATAAGCAAAACGAAAGTTGCTCAGACTATCCCCCGTAGGCGGGTTTTAAATTGATATAGTTCCGTTGGGTTCTGCAACTCTTTTAACGCACGAACAGAGATCTGCACACCTCAAATAAGGCCAGTTGCGGCACCTGATATTTGTCACGAGTTATTAATTCAAACAAGTACACCCTTTGAATTCTAAGACAGAAATCTCCACTTTTGGTGTGTCATGTCTATATAACCGTAGGTACTGATTCCTATGAATCGACTTTTGAAAATTTGCCAAAAGGTAAACATTTTGTAAACTTAAAATGTTACAAAAAATTTAAAATTACAAACATCCTCATAATACAAAAGCAAATTCTCTTAGAATACTAGCAAACTGAAACTTCATCTAACGCATGGTTCAACATTATTTAAAATCTTATTTTATTAGTTTAATGCCTTTGAGTTATATTTATTCAAAATAAATAATACACATTCTTAATTGGTAATGAAATGTTAATCGTTTTAAGGATACAAATGTTAATAGGATTTTGGTGTATGAATATCATATACTATTTTAGACCTCAATATACGTAAATAGACAAATTATTAATCATTAAATTCTTTTTACCTACTTCGTATCTGTGAAGCGCGGTATTCTTTTGTTTTTTTTCTTAGTATCAGCACTGTGAACAGCTGACGGCTGGTGGATATCAATAAACTTGCGCGTGCGCGGAGTGGCAAAAAATCGCACTTATAACTTGTATTGCTTGTCTAAAAAGTTCTGCTTTTAGTTCGAGCTGTCTAAATATATATATTTTATATTTCATTTTTAAGCCCTTTAAATCTCATAAATGAGCATGGTGTTAATTTAACATTAATTAATTTTTGTGTTCTTAGTTCCTCTGTTAATTTTTTTTTTCTTTTCAATTTATTATGAATGTATTAATCATTCAATTTAATAGAATTGTTTTTCGGGATGAAATTAATAATAAATATTATGTCGAGGTCGGCTTAACCTCCCCATGTTTATGATTGACACCTCCTAGGACTTACAAGTCGGGGAACCAACGACACGAAACCACAGATTGCAGAAACTGGAACGAGTGGCCGGCCCCTAGCCAGGCATGAGCGTGAGGAAGTGGAAGATATGAAATGCAAGCGAAACGGATGATAGGAAAGGTGATGATGGAATGGGTGATGGGGAAACCAGAGGACCCGGAGAAATCCCGCCCAGACGCCGCTTCGTCCATCACAAATCCCACATGCGGGCACTTGGAATCGAACCCGTGGGAGGCGAGAGGTCTAACCACTGAGCCACGGCGCCGCCTAATAATAAATATATTGGAATTAATTGAACTCCATGTCATGAACCGATAAGCAAGGCAAGTCTATTTAATTCTGATTTAAATATTGGCCTTCAAGTCTTTTAACGTCCTTCAACCTGGTAGGTATCAGACAGTGGATGGATGAAACGGGTGAAACTATACTCAAATGAGCCCAGAGTCCATAGAGCTTGGAGTTACCCGATATTCGTCTTCTCAGGATAAGGGTAAATCTCAGAAGAGAAAAAAAAAAAAAACAAAAAAAAAACAGACAAACAATGAAGTCTTATCCGAAATCACTACCTCTTGAATAAGAAGCAGGCATTTCTCAAGTGTATATCTAATTGTCAGTGGGGGAATAGTTGTTTCTGCGGATGCAGTTGAAACCGACAAAAAAATCTGATGTGTTCCATTCACATGACTTTCTCTACATCTCTGCATCAAATTATTGTTAGAAACTTATGCTTCTATTTACTTCATGCTAATCGAGAAAAAACTATGATCTTATTACTTGCTTCCTTGTAAGTAGAAGCGAAATAAGGGAGTACCATAGGTTAAAGTGATAGTCAAAAGCTGGATGCTATGTGACTGAGGTTCCTTTGACTGTATGGACAGGAGTTGACAAATTCCTGTATGAGAAAAGTATAAGTTTTTAAAGCTGAAACCAATAAAAAGGAATATCTCATCTGCACGAAAAAAAGTATATAACATAAACTGTGTGTTTTAACGTGCCCTATATTTTTTTGTGTAGTAAGCTCTTGTCCACCTTTTACAGTTTAGAAGTTATGCAAAATGCCGTAAAATGCATACACAATAAAGTAGTCTTCAGTCTATTCTCAGAAACTTCAAGATATACATTTTATTTGTCGTGAAATACCTTTAATATATCACAACCTTAGGTACCAAGTTTGGTATCTAACGGTCTTTTCGTTTTTGAGCTACGCTGCCTACAGACACACACACACACACACACACACACACACACACACACACACACACACACACACACACTCACCGACATGTTTCTAAAAATGCTTTCAGGAGGTCTCAAAACATATATTCCCGGTGAAATCACGGTATCGAATTTTTGGGTGCAATACAATACCTTCTCTATACCCTATGTACATAGTACGTGTAGAGAAAGTAAAAATTATTAATATATTGACAAGAGCATCTATAACCAAAGAGCTTCCCTTGATGTCAGGTTGTCTTATAAAACGTTTCCTTTAAAACACGTCCCGCTAGACTGGTTTTAGATATAATGTTTGCGCTTGCGTTTACTAACCTAATTGTGCACCTGTCATTATACCAGAGAGGGAGAAATTTCGGAGAGGCCAGGGCCCTCCTTTGTCCCCCCTTATATGCTAAATTCGACCTTCTTTTGAGTCATATAAAGTATTCAACTTCTCCACAATATCCTGTGTTATCTTGGACCAAAACAAGGGTGCAGCGCTAGTGCAAGATAAGAAGGGCGGAGAATACAGAGCAATTAATCATAGTGGCATAGCCTCGCCTCGCACATTTATCTTGAGATAATATAAAAGTGATGCGACATTTATCTTCCCCTGTGTTAAACTTGTCCTCAATAACACACCAGCATTATGAAGAAATTAAACCTGATAAACAAATATTTAACCCAACTAAAAAAAATATCTAATGCATTCCATTCGCACGAATTTCTCTCTACCTAGTATTGTTTGTTTTTAATCACTTCCCATAAACCCCTCTTACGAAAGCCCATCTACTTAATGTCAATCTATGCAAAATAGTTCACAAACTTCCTTCAAGGTACCTACAAGAAAATATTGGAAACCCAATCAATCTGATATTTAAAAGCGTGTCAATAATACAGTTAGGGAGGTGAATAAGTGTAAATATTCGAGGACGATGTGACGATTACGGCTCGGTCCCGAATCACGAAATCCGGATTGAGTTTCGTTGTACACAGAGTATAACTATGACGTGGTGGATTGGGCATTGTCTCGTTTCGAAACGAGCCGCACTATCTAGCATTGCTCACTGCTTGGCCTCGTTCAGCTCCTGCTAGTAGATAAAACAGTGAACACTGAAAGAAAGCGCAAATTGAAAAATGTCGAAAATACTAAAGGGTAGGCGTTTGACATTGAACGCTGATGTGATTCAAACATACTTTCAAACATATTTTGAGTAATAGGTGGAGAGTCTTTTCTTCCCTACAGTAATGATGTATCTTGTAATTCATTGCACTGAATTCTGAGTGAGTTTGGTTGATTTATGTTTATTGTCTTTTCAAAACTCTGCACATTATTATACTGATTTTTTGTGCCAAGTTTTATACTTCTGTTTATAAGAGTGCAAGGCCTTTTATTTAATAATAATATTAAGAGATAATTGTTTTATTGTGTTACTTTATCAATTAGAACGATATATATATAATGTCAATACATGTAATGACCTACTTTTGAAACAGATTAGATCACAACGTGTGTATATTTACGCCACAATTCCCTCCCCACTACCCCCTCTTTATACCGCTGACTGTTCTGTGTGCTCGTAAAAGTTGCCCTTCGGAACCCAAAACCGAACTCTAGCGATGATGCGTATTTCCAGTTTTTTCGCTATTTTCTAAAGGTATGCCCACGAGGTTCACGATGTTTTCATGTTAGCTGTTATTCCCTATCTCAAACATTCGGTTATTAACGTAACAGGTAAGATTGCTCCTCCTCTGCCCTTCTCGATATGATGGAGTGATGTATGTAAACGCAGCAGACATAGTTCAGGGCCGTTCAAATAACATATGCCTTGAAATGTGCGTTTCCTTTAAGATTAGTAAGCGGACAAAATGCGATACATTTATGTGTCATACTTATGTTCTCTTCTAAATATTACGTTATTTGCATTTATTCAGCTTCTATCCTGTATGCTGACTTTGAAATTCCAACATTGTTTCCATGACAACCCGAGAAACAACTCGAGAACACTTAAAAAAAAAAAAAAACGAAGTACTGACATATTCAAACCAATAACACAAAATACCTAAGAAATGGTTAACGTAGAAAAAAAAGCTAATTCAAAAAAATTCGGTTTTATACGGATATTAAAATCGCCCTCCGTGGTGTAATGGTTAGCATGCTGACTTCATATACCCAAGGTCGCGGGTTCAAACCCTTAGCATGGCTTCCTTCGGAAGGGAAGTAAAGCCGTTGCTCCCGTGTCGTAGATTTACGGCACGTAAAAGAACCTCAAGCCTGATTGAGAGGCCTCTGAGCAAAATTAAGCGGTCTTTCACGCCCAATTTAGAATGGGACGCTGAGAACCACAGTAGTTAAAGAGCGTCCATAAATAACACGACATTTAATTTAATTTTACGGATGTAAATGTTTAAATAGTGCGTTTTTCTTATGGTTTACAATTTATACAAAGTTCCTGACAAATGAAGAGGACTGCACATGCTATTTCCAGCAAGTTCAAGATACATTTTTTGTGATATCTTTGATTTTGACAAAATCGAACATAAAAAAAACATCCATGAAAAGAATAGCTTAGGCCCGAGAACTGACTTGAAAACCTTCTATGCATCTTTGGAGTATGCTGAACCCAAAAAACAGATTTGGGATTTACCGCATTTCGTTTTTGGGTTATGCTGTTCAGACGCGCGCGTGGACTTTTTTCAAAGACTGTTTTGGATTCAGGAAACTTCATAATATTTTCCCAGTCAAACCTCGGTATCAAATGTTTGGGTGAAATGCAACATTTTAACAAACAAGATAGAGTTTAAAAGAAATATGATGTGTTACTCCACACGCCTTTCTCTACTGTATCGTTTACTTGAGATCATGCAAACGATAATAACCAAACTTAACATTTCTATTTACTGCAATTTAATCGAGATAAACCTTTGCAGAAATAGCTACAGAACACATTTTGTATTCAATATTTTTTTAAAAAAATTATATCTGTATTAAATTCACAAGACTTTCTCTACCCGTTCTGCAAACAAACTATCCTTACAAAAGATATTCTTATATCTTACATCATGCTAATCGAGATAAGCATTAGCAGAAATGGTCTTGCTACTTGATTCCTTCTAAGCAGAAGGAAAATATGGCTAAAGCAATGGTCATATCTTATAAAAGCTGGACGCATGTGAACAATTGAAGTTCGGTTCGTTTTGTAAAACAAATGTAAGGTTAGGTAACCCCCCTTTAAGAAATGTTACGTAGTTTAAACATGAAACCAATAACAAGGGATATCTTGGAAACGGTCAACTCGAGAACAAAAATTCATATGACATATATTGTGTGTATTAACGAGATTTACACTTTTTGTGCAGTAAGTTCTTGTACATTTCTTACGGTTTACTAGTTAAGCAAAATTCAGCAAAATTCATCCAGAATGAACTGTTCATCAAGCAGCTATTTTGAGAAAATTGAAGACATACATTTTATTTATAATGTGAACATCCTCATATATACGGTATTTTAATATAAAACGTTGAGAAAAACCAAATAAAAAAAAATCCATCCAAAGGGCAGTTTGTGATGGAGCGATGCTTTTGAAAATCTTCATGTTGTATCTGTGAAAGAAGTTTGATAATTAAAGATCTTTTAGTTTTTGAGCTGAACTGTCCACAGTCTCATATTTTTCTAATTTTTTTGACCCACGGGACCTGAAAACATACATATTTCCGGTGAAATATCGGTATCAAATTTTTGGGTGGAATACAATACCTTCTCTACACAATATGTATATACTATGTGTAGAAAAAGTAATAATAGGGATACTCAGATGTATGTTTAAGAACTGAACGCTATTTATACTGGGCTTAAACGCTATACTCTTTCCATGCAATCGCGAGAAACAATTGAATATCGAAAGGACCTTTGAAAGAATGACCAACTATTAAACAATTCAAACTATTTTGGACGGATGTCTCGAAAATGGATTATGGCCATTGTACTTTAATCAAATCGGTAACACTTATTTTTCATGAAATCGAATATTTACACACATGTTCCATGTGAAGCGGAGTTTAGGGTGAGCGGTTTTGTTTAAAATCATATCGCCTCTTTTGGAAGATACTGAGCTTGAATACCAAGTTTGGTATTTAACCGATTCTTCTTTTCCGAGCTATGTTGTTCCTCATACACATTTTGCTGATGATCTTCTTGGATGCAGGGTGTCTCAAAACGTACATTTTTATGAAAGCTAGGTATCGAAGTTTTGGATGTAATGCATTGCTTTCTCTTATTATACAGAAGAGACAGCAAAAAGGTGCAGAGGGTTGCAGTAACGTTTACCCAAAATATATGCAGAATGCAAGTACCAATCTTCGTTTGCTTTGATTTTGTGAAGAAACTTTGGTACTCTTTTAAACACAGGTTTTGTTTTGCTCTGTTTTCATTTTTTCATTTTTTTTAATAACCTGGGCGGACTAGGTTTCGAAAAACGAATAACATTATTAGTTTAAAAGACCTAGAATGCCCAGTAGGCGTGTTCGAATATTTTTCCCTTAAGCCACTTAGCTAAAACCTCTAGGCCTGGCTGGAAAGCCGCTAAATTTATAGCATAGGGTGCTGTATGGCTTCAAAATCAGCACAGGCTGTTCCAACTAGGACTCCGTGATAAAGAGCAAGCGAATTATGCATGAGAACCTGCAGTATGCAATACTACTCTGATTTGAGGGTAAACTATCATTACTGTTAAATGAAGTGACAGGAAGGGCAAGAGCTTGTTATGCCTCGCCCAGTGACGTACTGGCTTTCAAGCTCTACTACCAGTCCGCATTCAGAGGTTTAGTTGAGTATGCGTGAATACTCTTGATTCGGCCGAACATAGAACAGCCTGGCCACATGAGCAAAGGTAAGTTCAAGGTGATCAGATGAAATTTGAATGGCTAATTAAAGCTGCAGACTTCCAAGTTTTTATACACCTATACAAGCGCACCTGTACACAATAACAATTTAGTTAAATGATGACTATTACTCAAAACATTTATTCAATTGTTTTCCAACTTTTGTGTTCGAAACCTTTATCTTCCCCAAATCTGCAAATATTTCCACAAAATGTATAAATACCTAATCATCTAAATTACGTATCACAAACGTTCAGTGGAAAGGTTTTCATTGTTGCTGCTAATTAATGTTTATAAATTTGAAAATTCTAACCTTCGCAAAGTCATATAAAATGTCAATACTATAGTATTTCTATTTCGCATATTTTGATAACTTCCCATGCAGAGATATCAGCAGAAAATAACAAAGATTTCACGCCACTGCATTAAAAAAATCAAGTTGTCCAATTTGAACTTTTGGATGCTAATAAAACTGTTCTTTGTCTATTAAATACAACAATGGTTGTCACTTTCTCAACTGGTTAGTGTTTTACTTAATGAAATTAACATAGTGGAGTCCGAAGGGCGTTACCTATTCCCGCTTTTAATTATGATGACTCGTCGCTTTGTTTGCAAACACGGCCATGATTTCTGCCTTCCAGGCAAACAAAAATCACAGAATGTTTGCACTGAACTGAGTCGTAGTCCGAAGGGACTTTAACATCAAAGCTCTTTGACCTGCGACTTGCCTTTGCATGAAAACCAGAAACACGAAAGCCGCTAGACCTTTGTTGAAAAGTAAAACTACTTTGCGGCTACCGAATTGTCACTTTTATAAAGCGAAGTTACTTGTGAGCGGAATGCTTATTCAAGAACTCCCCAAACTACGACAACTGATGACAGGAAAAACTCCAGCCCAAAAATAATCACATTTCTTGTCGGTTTTTAAGCAGTTTTAAATAAAAATCTGATGTGATCCATATATATGGTTTTCTCCAGCTGTTACATACACTTTCCTTACAAAAGAATATTATGTTTTTATCTACGTTATGCCATTCGAGATAAACATTACCAGAAATTGACTTACTGATTCTTCCAGCACAAGCAAAATGAGGAAATACACTAGGCTAAAGTGATAGTATTATCTTTAAGCAACCAACGCTTTGTGAAACAATTGAAATTCGGTTTTCTTTGGCGTTCCCGGGAGTAAAATAAAAGAGATAAAACGAAAGTTCAGTTCCCGCCTGAGCAAAGTTTAAGTAGTTCAAAACTGAAACCAATGACAAGTAATGTCTCGGAAACGGCTAATTCTGATAAAAAATGTATATGAGAGAAACTGCGTGATTTAATGAGTTCTACAATTTTGTGTAGTAAGGTTTTGTTTATCTCTTATGGTTTAAGAGTTACATAAATGTCATCCAGAATGAACAGGTCTTCAGATGCTATTCCCAGAAAATTCAAAATGTGCATTTTGTCATGAAAATGCCTTAAACATGTGCATTTGATTCAATATCATTAACGCTTTTGAGAAAATATTGTTAAGGGTCATTTTGAGAAAATAGAACGTAACATTTTCAATTTAAAGGATAGTTTGATACGGACATATTTACTTGAAAATCTTCGTGTCACATCCTTGGAAGTCGTTTGCTTAACTTAATTATCAAATTACATATTTAGCCGAGTTTGCGTTTATTATTTGTACTATTCACAAACAGGCGTACATTCTCGAACTGTTTTACTTGCTCTAGTACTATGTACAAAAAACAAATAAATAAAATAAAATCTGATTACAATATCCTGGTATCTAGTTCTCTATCACAAACTTTATAATGTATTTACCCCATGGCCGCACTCGCTAAAGTATCTCGCTTTGGTGGTTCGTGCCACACGGGATCGTGTGTTCCAGCCCCACCTTGGGCCTGGGTGTTTCTATATATGTAAAATGTGTGTGTGTGTGTGCGTGTGGGTGTGTGTGTGTATTGGAACAGCAAAACGGTAATCAAACAGCTAACACAGCAAATGTTAGGAAAAAAGGGGTATACAGCGAATTTTTATTGCAATTATGCTAGGAAAAGGAAGGCAACTGTTTTTAGTCGAACTACGAGGAAATTTCTTCATAGCTATCATTTGGGTAGGGAACAAATCCCACAGGTGGACAGCTGCAAATATTTGGGAGTGAGCTTGTCAAGTAATGCCGCATGGGAGGATCAGATAAATTCTACATCTAGGAAAGCGTGAAAGACATAGCACTTCGTAATGAAAATACTGGAGAAGGGGAGCCCAAAGTCCAGGGAAATTGCCTACAAGTCCTTAGTGCGGCCGGTTATGGAATATGGAGTAGCATGCTGGGACCCATACAGGGTTAACCAAACTGATTCGCTAGAAAAGAAGAGAGAAGGGCAGTAAAATTGATAAAGAAAGGTAAAGATTTCGGGATTACGAAAGGCGAATAGAATAAATGGGTGCTGCGTAACATACATAGGTTAGTTGCACTATTTAAAGCTTACACTGGTTTAAATGCATGGGTGGACATTAGAAAGAGGTTAGAAAACCCCGCATACTACGGACGGAACGATCATTTGTATAAAATTAAGGGTAGAAGGTACAGAACCGACGTAGGAGAATTTCCTTTTCTTAATAGGACCATTAAAGAATGGAATGAATTGCCTGTAGCAGCCTTTCAGGGCTGCCCTCTGACCTTAAAGAAGTTTAGGGATAATTTAAAGGGAATAAATGTTAGATATTACAGTAAATATTGTCAAGTAATTAAGGATCCAAAAACTGTTCTATAATATTAATGTTGAGGCTTCATAGTGACTGTTTATAAACATGCTGGCAATTGTCATAACATTGCTATACTGAATAATAAGTAGTTAGGTATTAAAAAAAAAGCATGTGTGTGTGTGTATATATATATATATATATATATATATATATATAATGTTAGTTGTATTACTATTCTTAATTTAACTACAAGATTATTATTGTAAGTGAATTTTGTACATTCAACTCTGCAGAGAATACAAACATACATACATACATATTTTTCATACATTATTATTTTAGGGATATAGCTTATATGCTAATAACTAAAATAAAACCAAAAAGAAATAAAATAAAAGTAAGCTTATACATGTCCCCTAAGAAATGTTAAACATTACGTATATACAAAGTAGATGGAGAAGATATTGTATTCCACCCAAAAATCGATACCGAGAAACGCGCGCGCGCATACTCCTAGGGAATTTTGATTTTTCTCAAAACTAGCTCTAAAGATTTTGAATAAAATACCGTGTATTAAATATATTTACAAACCGAATGCATATCTTGAATTTTCTGGGAATGGCTATTGAAGATCTGTCAATTTTGGATGAATTTTGCTTAAATTTATGTAACTAGTAAACTGTAAGAAATATATAAAAACTTGCTACACAAAAAAGTCCTATAAATTTTTGTTCTAAAGTTAACCGTTTAGGTGTTACTGGTTTCAGTTTTAAGCTATTTTACTTTTCTCAAACGGCAAGTCATCTTTATTTTCAGCTCTCTTTGTTTACGCCTAGCAAGCAAAGAGAACTGAATTTCAATTGTTTCACATAGCGACCAGCTTTTAAAGGAATTGCCTATCGCTTTAGCCTTGTCACGTCTAGTATATTCTGTCATTCTCCTTCTGCTTACAAAGAATCAAGTAATTAGACCAATTCTGCTAATGTGTTTCCCGATTAGAATGATGTAGATAAAAAAATAATTGTGTGTAAGAAAAGTTTGTTTGCGGAACAACTAGAGAAAATTATTTGAATGGAAAACTCACAGTTTTTATTGTTACAGTCACATGTGTTACATAAAGCGTAGATAAATTTTAGCGATCTCGTTCGACTACTCTCTCAGTAAAGCCTCTAAAGCGAAAAATGTTTTATTATCGAGTTTTTGGAGCGATTACTGAGATATTGCTGCTTATAGAGGAAGAGCAAAGGTCGTCTGCCAAATAAAGGTCATGGGTAACACCAGAAGCGGGGCATTCGTTGCGTGCTCTCGCATGCAAATTGTAACCGTAAAGTTTCATTATCCTAAAGGCATTACTCCTGTTTCATCTAAAATGTGCTTTATATCCCTACGACCAAGAGATTTTGCGCCTTATTGGATTAAAATATGGTAGAAGTAAACGTGCCCAAAATTGTGATAAAGTAACGTAATAACATAACGTGATATTCATATTTGATGGTTTCCAACAATTTATACAAACAAGGATAAATACACTCCTTTATATAATAAAATAAGTATGCTTTTTAAAAACAATATGGTGGATTACTTTCACACGATTTTTTCTTTCCGCTTTCTACAAACTACTCCTACTAAAGCTTATTTTTTGCTAATTAATGTTACGATAAAAATTTGCAGAAACAGTTTGTACCTATATTTCGTTAAACGTACAAGCGAGTTGGTGAAAACAGAATCGAGTCATATTTTAAAACTGATTCGCTGTATGCATGCCTAAAAATTCCACGTCGCCCTCAGCGGTGTAATGGTTACCATGCTAACTTCAAGGTCGCGGGTTCAAACCCGGCGGAAGGCGATGGATTTTTTCGGGTGTAAAAGTCCTTAGCATGGCTTCCTTCGGAAGGGAAGTAAAGCCGTTGGTCCCGTGTCGTAGATTTATGGCACGTAAAAGAACCTCAAGCCTGATAGAGAGCAAAATTAAGCGGTCTTTCACGTCCAATTTAGAATGGGACGCTGAAAACCATAGTAATTAAAGAGCGTCCATAAATAACTTGCCATTTACATTTTTAAAATTCCACAAATACTTCTCCGCTTTAGTAATGTGAGGGTAGCATGTCTGCCTCACATTGAAGAGGTCGAGAGATCCAATCTCGCTTGGGGTGAGTTATCCGGATAAGGTTTTTTTCGGGTGTTACTCTTATCCTGAGAAGACGGATGTCGACTAACTTTAAGCTCCATGGACCCCGAGATTATTTGAGCATCATTTCACCGATTTCATTCATCGCCTGACATGACCAGGTTAAAGAGCATTAGCTAACAAAACAAAACAAAAAAAAATAAAAAATAATACGCCCCCGCGAGAAACAATTGGATCGCTGCAGATCTGACGAGTTGCTTTCACATGGCTTTCTTTAATCACTCTCCTGCTTACTTACAAAAGCTTATTCTTCTGTCTACTACCTGAGGCAGGTATAAACATTCATTACACATTTACACACAACATTCGTTGTAGATTTAAGAAGAATACAGTGGACTGAAGTCCAAATGTTTAAAAGGCGATGGCTTTGAATTTCCATGTTTGATATTTATCCATTTTTGTCTCTCTCTCTCTCCCTCTCTCTCATTTGGAATTCTTCTTTATGAAAGTAATGTTTTTTTATTTATTCAAGTAGACTCAAAACGTGTACTTCTGGTGATATCTCGACACGGACTTTTGGGGTGGAATACTACAATTCCTCTTACTCAGTACAAGTAGTAACTGCTCTAGTGGCTTAAAGCGAACGCGGGAAGCTGCTTTCCCAAAGGTCACGAGTTCGATTCTTGTCATAGAGTAAATGTTATGCCGGTCCCCGTAGCCGCGCTCGCTAAAGTGTCTCACTTTGGTGCTTCGCGGCGCACGGGATCGTGGGTTCGAATCCCGCCTTGGGCATGGGTGTTTCTGTGTTTGTGTATATGTAAAAAGGAAAAACGAATAGGTCAACTAAGGAAATTTAGAAACTAGAAAAAAGAGGTATAAAGAAATACAGAGCCGGAGTCCTGACAAGCCTCCGGGCTGTATTTTTCATTAAAAAAAAAAAAAAAAAAAAGTAGGCAGATGGTAGACACGTAAAAATGAAGCACTGAAAAGTTTAAACTTGTATAGCCGATACCACAAAAATTTACCTTAAAATATGCTTTAAAGAACCACCTTAATTCAACAAAAGAAATTTTGCCCAAAATCAATTATATTCTCACTATATACACTAAGATCTAATCCCCATTCCTTAATCTTTTTGTGGATTATTCGTACAAAAGTCTTCCCAAAAATTCAAGATATACATTTTGGGATGTAAATATCTTAGTTTGGAATATTAATCAAGATCGTTAGAGATATTTTTGGTAAAGTAAAAAATACCGTAATTTTTTGCAAGTACAGGTTAGTTTGGAGTGGGGAACATTTTCTTTTCTTTATCCGACTTGAGTATTTTGAGAAAAACAAGATAAACTGTTAGGGTCCGACCTATTGCTTGCATATATACACACACGTTCTTTGTATGTTACCAGTTCCAGTAGCCGTGGTCGTTGGTGATTTGGCGTTAACGCTCTGCCGCAAAAGGGCTGTGGATTCGAACTCGCTATGGGCAAGCATGTTTAGTATTGTGTATTTCTGATTTTGTATTCTATGTTAAGTATTTCTCTATCTCCTAATGGCCAATTAAGTTACCCCTGAAGGCCAATAAAATAATCTGATGGATTACTTTCACATGACTTTCTCTACCCTCTATCGTTTAATAGTGATTATGCCAACTGATCTTAAGTTTTTTCTATCTACTTGTTAATCGATATAAAGCTACATTACCAATTTCGGTATAAATGCAAAAGGAAGCGTACCCAGCGGTAACGTCTGTATGCGGAGATCCTGGGTTCAAATCCCATGAGCCGACCCATCTGTCTGGGGTGTTTATCGTGATTTCTCTCAGTAGCCGAGATAAATACCGAATTGGATATTTAATACCACGACCCAAAGTGCCACCTTCAGCCTAAAAGAATAGAAAAACAGAAAATAACGGTAATTGCGATTCCGCTGTCATCTATCCACAGATACTGGAGGCACCCCTAACTCCATCTGACTGTCGCGGATTTAAGTGGTATGATGGTGTGAGCAGATGAGACCTTAGCTAGCTGTGTTTTACCCTTTGACTACAGGAGTAGTGCAGCTAGACTGGACAGCCCTCTAACACCGTCTCCTTGGCGCTAGCGTTACCAGATTGGGCGAAAAGTGGCCGATTGAGCTACTAAAATGCGCTTTTTACGCCCAAATTTTGATGAAGGCGGTTTACGATTTTTGGGCTACTAAAATATTCCTGCAAAATATAACTTTTATTAATGTCTGTTTTTAACTTTATGCGCCGTTTGGTAGGGAAGAGAGCTCTAAATCTAAATTGACGAAGGACAAATACTAAATCCTCTCTGACGTGAGAAATACTTAATTATACAATGTTATTTTAAGCCTGCATTAATTACTTTTTTTTTTGCGCGTGATATAGTAAATTTGCGGTAATTATTAATATTGTTGCTCTGGATGGATCATAAGTTGACATTCTCACTTGCAATGTGATTTCAATGAAAGAAAGAATAATCAGTACTGGTAGTTAATGTTTCATTAAACTTCTTATAAATTAGAATTGTTGGTTTGGTTTTATCGATATTTTAATAATTACATTTAATCGTGATCAAAAGCATTAGTGCGGGAAGTAAAACCATACGAATAAAAAGTATGTCCCCATAGCAACACATCGGAGAATCGGCTCCTAAAATACAACATTTATCGTTCTGTTAATAAGATTGCATAGTTATAAGTCTGTATGTCTATAAGCCAACCCTCAACTGAGGGAATTAATTAATAAAATAAATACTTAAGGTAATATTTCAATATAATTATTGGCGCAAACGCCTCGTATTTTCATACTCTTTCCTGAATCTGCGTCAGCGCAGCCCCACTAGTTAGTATTCCAACATTATGCCATTTATTATGACTGTGCTATACTTACATACCGATTATAAGACTCTTTTGAAAATATTCCAAGAGTGTGTGTGTTTGTGTATATAAAATAGTAAAATAAATTGCATATTTTAATAAAAATGTTGGGCGACTTCAGCTGAAACTCTGCGATTCTTTTAACGATTCAGGCGAAATTTTGTGAAATGCTTCTGGCAACACTGGTGCTAGGCGAAGGCCTTATGGTACAGGGATGAGAAGACTACTGGCCACCACAAACCGTAAACGAGGTACCTTGCCGAACAATTCCGTCGCGATACAACCGAGTTGTTAAAGAGAGATAAAATATAAATAATAAAAATCTGATGTGTTCCATTTACATGACTTTCTCTACATCTCTGCAACAAATTATTGTTAAAATCCTTCAATTTCTTTCATGCTAAACCAGAAAAAATAGCAGAAAGGGTCTTATTACTTGCTTCCTTGTAAGTAGACAGGAAATAGGGGAATACCATAGGCTAAAGCGATAGGCAAATCTTTTGAAAGCTGGTTGCTATGTGATTGAAGTTCCTTTGTTTGCATATACAGGAGTTGAAAAATTCTCGTATAAGAAAAGTATATGTACTTTAAAGCTAAAACCATTAACAAGGAATATTTCAAAAACGGTCAACCACGAACAAAAACTGTATGTAACATAAATTGTGTGTTTTAACGCGCTCTGCATTTCTTGTAAAGTAAGTTTTGTGTATCTCTTACGGTTTACCAGTTATGCAAAATTCCGCAAAATTCATCCAGAATAAACATGTTTTCAGAGGCTGTTCCCAGAAACTTGAAGATATACATTATATTTGTCATGTAAACATTTTTAATAATACGATGTTTTAATCAAAATCGTTAGAGCCATTTTTGAGAAAATCAAAAATTTTGAATGTAAAGGATAGTTGGGGATTAGGGATTTTCTTGAAAATCTTTGTGCCGCATCCTTGGAAGATACTCTACTTAAATACCAAATTTGGTATTTAACGGACTTTTCGTTTTTCAGCTATGCTGCAGAAACACACACGCACACTGATATTTTTCTAAAAATTCTTTTTTTTGGATTCAGGGGTCCTAAAACATGTATTACCAGTGAAAGCTCGGTATCGAATTTTTGGGCGCACTACAATACCTTACTTAAGATATTTATTTGACAAATATATATATATATATATATATATATATATATTATATGACAATTCAGCGGCTATTACCAGAAAATTCAATATATACATTTTGTCATGTGAATGTCTTTAATGTTCTTCCGTGTCATGTCCTTGGAAGAAACTGAACTTAAATATCCCGTTTGATATTTAACCTACTTTTCATTTTTGAGCTATACTATCCACAGACACATATATACACATACACGCACGTACGCGCGCGCGTGCGGACATTATTCTAAAACACATATATTTCCGGTGAAATCTCGGTATCGAATTTGTGGGTGCAGTACAATACTTTCTCTATACACTATAGACATAGTACGTATAGAGAAAGTAAACATACCAGATATTTATAAGACAATGAAGTCCAAAACAAATGCAGAAAAGAGTTACTCAGCAGCAAAACTTCAAAAACATGATTTTATCATGAAAGTAATATGAATGATCACGAGTTTGAAGAAAACAATGCTGTCTTTGTCATCTGTTAGTAAAAGAAGACAAACATGTTATTTGTTTGTCTTGACAAAATATTAATGTCCAAAATTACATCTTGCACCTGTCTGAATTACTACAAGCTGCCAAGACTGTGGGAATATCCGTGCTCTATCCCACACAATGATAATACAGGAATACCTCCTATCCACAATATAAAGCAAACAGCCCGTAATTTCACAGCTACAATTTCTCTTCTGGAAAATAAAGGTATGAGAGACACCTTCTGGACCACGCGATAGCAATTACTGCCAGATTGTTTTTTTTCTTTTACTTTCTCTAGTCCGCATGTACAAAGTACATAGTAGATGGAGAAGGTATTGTACTCCACCCAAAATTCGATATCGAGATTTTACCGGAAATATATGTTTTAGGGTTCCCCGAGTCCGAAAAAAGCATTTTTAGAAAAAGATCCGTGTGCGTTTCCATCTATGTGTGCGTCTGTGGACAGCATAGCTCAAAAACGAAAAGACCGTTAAATACCAAACTTGGGTGCAGCATCTTCCAAGGATGCGACACGAAGATTTTCAGGAAAACCCCCCGCTCCCCATTTATTGTTTACAAAGAACATTTTTCGAAAAGTTTGATTTTCTTTAAAATTGCTGTAACGATTTTGACTAAAATATCATATGTTTAAGATAGTTTTATGACAAACGAAATGTATATCTTGGAATTTTCTGAGAATAGCCTGTGCAGACCTCTTCTTACGGGATGAATTTGGTATAAATGGTAAACCGTAAGAGACAAAATCTTACTACACAATTAAACGTAACATCTCATTAAAAACACGCTATTTATATCATATACATGTTTTGTGTAGAATTACTTAAACTTTTTTTCAAACGGAAGTCAACTTTCGTTTCGTCTCTCTTTTGTTTTACTCCTAGTCATGCAAAGAAAACAGAATTTAAATTTTCACTCGCCGACCAGCTTTAGCGCGGCGGTAGCGTTGCTGCTTGCCAAGCGGGAGACCTGGGTTCGATTCCCAGTACCGGCGTGGGGATGTTTTCCCCGCTGGGAGACCTGGATTGGGGTGCACTCAGCCTCGTGAGGTCCCTAGGAGGCCAATTGAGGAGCTACTTGATGGAGAAGTAGCGGCTCCAGGTCGTGAAGACTGCATTCACTGGCCGGGGGGATCGAAGCGTTGACCACGTCTCACGCCCCAATACTGCACCCCATGGACCGAGATGGAGGATGCAGCGGCCGGGCGGTAGGCCAAGGCTCTTAGTAAGCTGTGCCATGGAGGAGTCATTCCCTTATTTCCGTTCTACTTACAAGGAAGCAAATATAATAATATCATCCTGCTAATGTTTATTACGATTAGCATGACGTGGATATCATATTATTATTATTATTATTAATAATAATAATAATAATAATAATAATAATAATAATTTGTAAGAAGAGTTTGTGAATAGGTAGTCAAACTTGTGTGAATGGAGTACATCAGATTGTTTCTTCCATGATTACATATAAGATGGTGAAACGATAGTAAGGTGTTTATTTCACATAGCAGCTTTATTGTTTCATTTATATAGCCCTCTTTAACATCTAAGGTCATATCGGGCTTTGTATTAGAAACAAATCGTTGGGTTTTAAACGTTTTATCTTCCTCACACACACACACACACACACACACACACACACACACACACACACACACACATATTCACTCTCAACATACTTCCAGACTCTGTGGGGGATAGGGAATAATTCTAGTTAAAGAAACATACCCGCTCCAGCCGGAAATTGAACCCGGGATCTGAAATGAAATGGTGTTTTATATATGGACGCTCTTTGACTGCTGTGTTTCTCAGCGTCCCTTTCTATATTGGGCATGAAAGACCGCTTAATTTCGCTCAAAGGCCTCTCTATCCGGTTCTTTTATGTGCTGTAAATCTACGACATGGGACCCGCGGCTTTACTTCCCTTCCGAAGGAAGTCACGCTAAAGATTTTTACTCCCGAAAAAATCCAACGTCCTCCGCCGACCTTGGGTATATGAAGTTAGCATGGTAACCATTACACCTCGGAGGGCGACGAACCCGGGATCTCCGGGTAAGAAGTCAGCTCGCTACAGCTTTTCTTGATCATGAGCAGATGTAAGAAGAAAAGAGAATCTTTCACGTCGAAATGTTTGTAGATAACGACAAATCTGTCTCCAACTCGGGTAAAGTTATAAACCCTGAATACTTCGAAAACGGTTGACATTGCAAAAAGTTATTTTCACATAAACTGCTTATTTTAATGAGCTTTATATTTTTTCTGCGGCAAGTTTTGGTTTATTTCTTATGATTTACCGGATATGTAAAATTCATATGCATTGAAGAAACTTCATAGGCTATTCACACTGATTTCAACATGTACATTTTAATTGTATAAAAATTTCAAATATACGTCCATATATTCAGAACCTCAGTTTTGGTGGCTTTAAATAAAATCAATATCCAACTCTGTCCCGGATATGTTTCGGGGTTGCTGTCTTTTGGCAGTTATTTCCATATGCAGGGCGCGTGGAAAAACAAAATAAAACAGAAACAAGCGGTAGTAATGTGGATCTGGATATCCAACACTGGGAGCAGATGCCGCTGAAAATTCGGCAGCTGCAGTGTAAATTCTGCATCAATTGGCAAACGCTGTTGAATAATCCAACTCCACTCGAACCCTTCATCTGTAGTACGATTTAACTCCGATGACTAATTCATAAACTTCCTTCTATACGTTACCAAAGCCAATTAGTTTGCAGCACGAGAAATATAATTAAAATCAACGGAATTCCTGAGCAACTGCACACGCAAGGAATTTGGATCTTCATAGTAAGTGATTATACAATTCTACGACTATTCCAAGTTGAACGATTAAACTTCGCTACAGCTATGGTTCAGTGTGAACACATATGGTAACTTAGCTGAATTCTCTCTTGGGAGAATTAGGTGACTCTGGGCATTAATGGACCCTCAACTCTGAGATGACAAGAGTTCCATTAGACAGATTAGCGGTTCTCCCACATTACGAGCTAACTAAATTATTAATGCTCCACCCGTGAGGTCTTATCAAGCTATGGTACATTCAAGATTTTACTTTCTCTAGCCGTATGTAGAATGTACATAAAGGACAGAGAAGATACTGTCGAGATTCCACAAAAAATGTATGTTTTGGGGTCCCTGAGTCCGAAAAAAGCATTTTTAGAAAACGGTCCATGTGTGTGTGTGCGCACGCGCGCGCGCACTTTCTGTGTGGCAGCAGAGCTCAAAAACGCAAAGACTGTTAAATACCCAACTTGTATTTAGGTTTAGTATCTTCCAAGAATGCGAAGATTTTCAAGAAAATCCCCAAAAAATGTAAATGGAGTGTTCTTTATGGACGCTCTTTAACTGCTGTGGGCGTGAAAGACCGCTTAATTTTGCTGAGAGGCCTCTCTATCAGGCCTGAGGTTCTTTTACATGCCGTAAATCTACGACACGGGACCAACGGATTTACTTCCCTTCCGAAGGAAGCCATGCTAAGGATTTTTACGCCCGAAAAAAACTATCGTCCTCCGCCGGTAGCCATTACACCACGGAGGGCGACCAAGAAAATCCCCCCTCCACAAACTACCCTTTACATGGAAAAATGTTTATTTTCTCAAAAATGGCTCTAAACATTTTGAATTAAATATCTACATTAAAGGATATTTACCTGCAAATAAAATTTATATTTTGAATTTTCCGGGAATAACTTTTGAAGACTAGTTTATTCTGAATTACTTTTATGGAATTTTGTATAACTGGTAAACTGTAAAAGATAGACAAAAACTTACTACAAAAAATGTAGATCACGATAAAACACAATTTACGTCATATACATTTTTATGTCGTATACATTAGAGTTGGTCGTTTTTGAGATATTCCTTATTATTGCTTTCATCTTTAAACAACTTATACTTTTCTCATACAGGAATTTGTTAACTCCTGTCCATACAAACAAAGGCACTTAAGTAACTGCAACCAGCTTCTGACTATCACTTTAACCTACGCTACTCCCTTATTTCGCTTCTACTTACAAGGAAGCCAGTAATAAGACTATTTCTACTAATTTTTCTCATTTAGCATGAAGTAAAAGGAAGCATAAGCTTTTTGAAAACAATTTGTTGCAGAGATGTAGAGAAAGTCATGTGAATGGAACACAAAGATATTTTTGGATTCAGGGGGAACCGAAACATGTATTTCCGGTGTAATCTCGGTATTGAATATTTGGGTGCATTACAATACCTTCTTTATACACTATGTACATAGTACGTGTAAAGAAAGTAAAAATCTGATGTGTTCCATTCACATGACTTTCCTTACAAAAGATTGCTCTTTTAGCTATGTCATGCTAATCAAGAAAAACATTGCCAGAATTGGTCGTATTACTTATTCTCTTTGTAAATAGAAGGCATATAAGACGCACGCTAGGCTAAAGCGAGTCAGATCTTTTAAAAGCAGGTCGCTAGTTGAAACAATCGATATTCGGTTCTCTTTGCTTGCTAAGAAGTAAACAAAAGACGGATGAAATGAAAGATGACTCCCGTTTGAGAAAAGTTTAAGTAGGTAGCTTAAAACTGAAGCCAATATCTTGGAATATCTCGAAAACGGTTAACTCTACCAAAAAGTGTAAATGGCATAAATTGTGTGATTTACATCTTTGTGTAGAACGTTTTTGTCTGTATCATACGGTTTACCAGTTATATTAAAAACCATCCAGAATAAAGAGGTCTTCAGAAGATATTTCCAGAAAATTCAAGACATACCTATACGATGGTTGGGGCAAAAGTCATGGCAGCTAGTTTTTTTCTTGTAAAAAAAATAAAAAAAATGAATGGCGTGTTATTCATGGACGCTCTTTAACTACTGTGGTTCTCAGTGTGAAAGACCGCTTAATTTTGCTGAGAGGCCTCTCTATCCGTCTTGAGGTTCTTTTACGTGCCGTAAATCTACGACATGGGAACAACGGCTTTGCTTCCCTTCCGAAGAAAACCATGCTAAGGATTTTTTTCGGGTGTAAAATATATCCATCACAAAGGTAATAGATATGTGTCGTGTGGAAGTTCTGCAGGCATATTGTGTATGCAGAATAACATATGGTTCTGTGATAACTGGTAGTAGTGCAGCGAGGGCTATGAAATCAGTCAGTTGGTGAGTATCGTGCGAGATGGAAGTAACCCGTATTGAGCAGCACTTTTACATTAAAATAGCCGTTCTACGAAGGAAAAATGCGATGGAATGTCACAGTGAATTAGTGGAAGCCCTTAGGAATAAAGCCCTTATTTCCCTTTTACTTATAAAGGTACTAAGTAATAAGACCGTTTCTGCTAATGTTTAAGCATTAAATAGGTAGAGGAATAAACTTATTAATAATAATTTGTGACAGAGATGTAGAGAAAGTCACGTGATTGGAGCTCATCAGATTTTATTATTTAAGGGGTATCAAAACATGCATTTCCGGTGAAATCTTGATATCGAATTTTTGGGTGGAACACAAAGTTAAAATCAGTGTAACATCCTTAACCGTGCTCCCCCGGGACTGAATATAATGAATGAAATGAACTGAATGCCAAATAAGTCTGGAATCCATTGAGCACTGAGCTGGTATACAGATGGGAGTGACGTAATGGAGTGGCACTGGGTAGCCCAGAGTAAGAAACGTGAAGCGGACATTATAGGAGTTTCTCTATTTACTTTCTCTAGCACGTACATACAACGCATGTAGTAGAAAGAGAAGGTATTGTATTCCACCCAAAAATTCAATACCTCGATTACACATAAATGTTTTGAGAATCTATAAAAGTGCTTTTTGAAAAATATCCATGTGTGTGCACGTACAACATAACTCAAAAACCAAATTTGGTATTTAAGTTGAGTACCTCCCAATAATGCGACATGAAGATTTTCAACAAAACCGCCCACTCCACACTAGCCTTTAGCTAGAAAAGTTTTCGAAACGGCTCAACGATTTTGATAAAAGTACTGTACAATAAAGATATTTACTTGAGAATCAAGTTTATGTCTTGATTTTCCTGAAAATAGTCTCTGAAGTCCCTTCGTTCTGAACAACTTTTGCATAACTGATAAACCGTAAGAGATAGGAAAAAAAAAAACTTACTACACAAAGATGTAGATCTCGTGAAAACAAACAATTTATGTCCTTTGCATTTTGTCGTGGAGATAGCCAATTTTAGACATTCCTTGTTATTGGGTTTCAATTTTAAAATACTTAATACACTTATCAAACAGAAAGTCGTCAGAGTTTCTTTTGTTATACTCCTAGTCATGCAAAGGGAAGCGAATTTTAATGTAAATCGCACAGCAACAGCTTTAAAAAGATCTGACTTTTCTTTAGCCTAGTGTGTTCTTTATTTCCCTTTTACTTGTAAGGTACTCGGACAAAACCATCCAGATAAACACTAACAGAATTGAATTTTTAAATTTCTATTCTATTTTCGCCCTCAGTGGGTAATAGTTATCATGCTAATTTCATATATCCAAGGTCGCAGGTTCAAACCCGGCGGAGGACGATGGATTTTTTTGGGCGTAAAAATCCTTAGCATGACTTCCTTTGGAAGGGAAGTAAAGCCGTTGGTCCCGTGTCGTAGATTTACGACAGGTGAAAGAACTTCAAGTCTGAAAAAGAGGCCTTTGAGCAAAATTAAGCGGTCTTTCACGCCCAGTAAAGAATAGGACGCTAAGAACCACACCAGTTAAATAGCGTCCATAAATAAAACTCCATTTCCAATTCAATTCTGTTAGTGTATATCTGGATTAGCATGAAGTGCTATGGTCCGTCCGACCATACTGTCGTTACTGTATTGTAATCTTCATACCCCAACCGTCCTTATGTATTGGTACTCTTCGTACTGAACGCCGTGCCTGCTAGGCAACTTCTCCGCTAGGCAATTAAGGTCACGTCCTTTAACTCCTTCATGGTTTACTCAAAACAATGAAACATGACACAATTTGAAATGAAAACCCAATATGCGTCACCAAGTGAATTTTTGCCTATTATAATAATTTAGATCTTGTATTAAAAAAAAAAACTTCCCTCCAGATTTCACCGAGACATCAAACATCCTAAACAGAAATGTGCCATGTAGAGTCGCAGGCTGTGATCCTTTAAAGCAGTCTCCTTCACAAGAAACAGAGTTTCTTAAAAGTTGAAAATATCAAGGAGAACAATGAAACATCAGCAACAGTAAATCACTGTCCTCTAGGAGATTGTGTTCCAGAAATATTCGCTGAAAGGATGACATACAACTTACATTTTTGCATGGTTTGGAGCTTTCCTGGTAATGGATTTCAGTTGTTGTCTCCAAGTCACTGCGGCGGTAAACATGAGAAAAGGAGGGGAAAATGCCTTGATGCAGAAGAGCATTAGTGACTGCTTAGACCGGTATAACCAACTTCAATTTCCGGCCAACAGAAATTGAGGTTTAACAGTTTCACTTCGCTCAGCAGGCTGCTCTTCTCTTGATTATACATTTATTGCTGCCAATTTCTAGTTTAGACCTCGGTATTTGGAATGCTTATTTGTAATAGTCACCACCAAGTTTAATGCACAGGTACTGTATTTATGTAATTTTCAAAATTCGCCATCTTTTCTCAGTATTCCAAACTTTTTCTGTAAACTATGTCTCACTAGGAAGAGCGATAGCAACGCATAAAACCTCAATGTTTTCCATTATATTTGTAAAAATCTTAGATGTGAAATTCACATTACTTTCTTTGCCTGTTCTGCAAACAAACCTACAAAAGGGAATTATCTAAATCGTGCTAAGCGAGATAAACATTAGCAGAAATTGTCTTATTATGTCTTCCTCCTATGCAGCAGGGAAATAAGGCAGCGTGATGTAGATAACAGATTAATGTTTTGAATAAAAGGTTTGCTTACCGAAGAGCTAGAGGACAGCATGTGAATGGAACACATTTGATTTCTCCCTTCTACTTACAAACAACCAAGTATTAATAACAATTTCTGCAAATATTTAACTCGATATTGACGACGTAGATCGAAAAATAACTTTTTAACAATAATTCGTTACTGAGATGCTGAAAAAGTCATATGAATAGAAAACATCAGATTTTACTTTCTCTACACACACTATGCACATAATGCATAGAGAAGGTATTGCATTCCACCCAAAAATTCAATACCAGGATTTCACCGGAAATAGACTTTTAGGGACCCCTGTATCAAAAAATGGATCCATGTGTAGGTGTGTGTGTCCGTGTGTCTGTGAAGAGGGTAACTCAAAAACGAAAAGTCGGTAACTACCAAACTTGGTATTTAAGTTTAGTATCTTCCAGGGATGCGACACGAAGATTTTGTGAAAAATTCCCCAACCCTAAACTACTCTTTATATGGAAAACATTTCGACAATTTTTATTTTCTCAAAAATGACTAACGATTTTGATAAAAATATATATTAAAGATATTTACCTGACAAATAAAATGTATATCTCTAAGTTTCTGGAAGTAGCCTCTGAACACTACTTTTTTCTGGATGAATTTTACGGAATTTTGCCTAACTGCTAAACCGTAAGAGATGAATAAAAAATTACCACACACAAAAAATGTAGAGCACGTTAAAACACACAATTTATGTTACATGCATTTTTTTTTTTTTTTTTTTCGTGGAGTTGATCGTTTTTTAGATATTCCTTGTTTTCGGTTTCACCTTTGAAAAACATACTTTTCTCATAAAGGAATTTGTCAACTTCTGTCCATATAAACAAAGGACTTCAGTTACATAGCAACATCATTTTAACCTGTGGTAATAATAATATTTCTATTGTTTTTTTCTCGATTAGCATGAATTAAATAGAAGCATAAGCTGTTTAACTATAATTTGTTCAGAGATGTACAGAAAGTCATGTGAATGGAACACATCAGATATTTTATATGGTGACTGCACAAGGAGAAGATATCTGATTCTTAAAAGTAATTGCTACACAATTATTTGAATGAAAATACAACATCTACTACTGAAGAAACAAACTGTTCTCCGGCATAGAGTTTACCAGTCTTTTGTGCAACAAACCCATTCTGCTAAAATCTGTGTTTCACCTGTCTCATCAGCAAACATTTCAGGTGAACGACCTGGACCACGCCCAACAAGCAAAGTTTCCGTAATGTAGGTCTGTTCATTATTTTTACGCTGCAATCCCTACCAAGCAAAGCGATATATCTGGAGTACTTAAAAGCACATTCAATTTGGTAGATTAAAATCTACGCGTGCAAACAACATGCAAACGTACTATACACTGTAAGTATTAACCACGTGAAATGGGAGAGCAGAAATGTGTTTGCTTATAAATGGTATTCATTTTTGCAGGGTGTAGCATATGTACATAGTACAGTAGAGCGCTAGTATTTAGAGGTTCCGTGTACCTCGATCTGGCCTTAAGAGAATTAAAAATCTGATGTGTTCCATTCACATGACTTTTTCTACATCTCTGCAACAAATTATTGTTAAAAAACTTGTTGTTCTATTTACTTAATGCTAATCGAAAAAAAAAAATAACAGAAATAGTCTTATTACCTGCTTCCTTGTAAGTAGAAGCGAAATAAGGGAGTTCCATAGGTTAAAGTGATAGTCAAAAGCTGGTTGCTCTGCGACTGAAGTTCCTTGTTTGTATGGACACGAGTTCACAAAGTCCTATATGAGAAAAGTATAAGTTTTTATAGCTGAAAACAAAAACAAGGAATATCTCAAAAATGATCAACTCCATGAAAAAAATGCATATAACATAATCTGTGTGTTTTAAAGTGCTCTACATTTTTCGTGTGGTAAGGTTTTTCCCATCTCTTACGGTTTAGCAGTTATGCAATATTCCGTAAAATTCGTCCAGAATAAAGTAGTCTTCAGAGGCTATTCCCAGAAAATTCAAGATATAAACTTTATTTGTCGGGTAAATATCTTTAATAAATGATGTTTTAATCAAAATCGAGCCATTTTTGAAAAAATTCAAAATTTTTTAAAAAAAAAAAAAAAGATCCATGTAGAGGATAGTTTGGGGTGGGAGATTTTTCTCAAAATCTTCGTATCGCATGCCTGGAAGATACTAAACTTAAATACCAAGTTTGGTATTTTACTGACTTTTCGTTTTAGAGTTATCGCGTTCACAGACACACGGATTTTTTTGTGAAAATGCTTTTTTTTTTTTTTTTTGGGATACAGGGGACTCTAAAACATATATTTCCGATGAAACCTGGGTATCGAATTTTTGGGTGGAGTCTAATACCTTCTCTTGACACTATATACATAGTACGTATAGAGAAAGTAAAAATGTACATAAAGCCAGAGCAAAATCCGCATGTACATATTACGCACTTCCGAATGTGTTATATTTTGAACTTTCTTTCAATTTTCCATGTACAATATAAGTAAAACAGTATTGTACATCTTACAGTCTTTGTTCATAACACAGAAATAACATTGGCCTCATGATGCTAATGCATTTCTATTACAAATTGACATTTAAAGAATGAGCTTGCTCTTTCTTTGTCGTCCCTTCACTAATTAGGACCGCGAGTCAATCAATTGTACACTGCATTCTTGCAGAAACATATACCCAAGGTCGCGGGTTCAAACCCGGCGAAGGACGATGGATTTTTTCAGGTGTAAAAATCAGTAGCATGGTTTCCTTCGGAAGGGAAGTAAAGCCGTTGAACCCGTGTCGCAGATTTACGGCACGTAAAAGAACCTAAAGCCTGATAGAGAGACCTCTGAGCAAAATTAAGCGGTCTTTCACGCCCAATTTGGAATGGTACGCTGAGAACCACAGTAGTTAAAGAGCGTCCATAAATAATACGCAATTTACATTTTTCTTGTTACAATCACATGACTTTCTCTAGCCAGTCTATAAAAAACTTCTTACAAAAGATTATTCTTCGTTCTTCACAATACTAATCGAGATAAGCATTACCAGAAGTTCTTATTACTTAGTTCCTTATAAATCCCTCAAAAGGGAACTAAAGGAATGGCCTATACTAAAAATATAGTCAAATGTTTTAAAAGCTGTCGTTATGCGATTGCCATTGCAAATTGCTTCTACGCTTGGCCAGGAGTAGAACAAAAGAAAAACGGACACTTCCCGTCTGAGAAAAGTAGATATAAGTACTTTACAATTGACACTAATAGCAAGGAATATGTCGAAAACGGCAAACTCCACGAAATATATATGATATAAATTGTATATTTTAACGAGATCTACATTTTTTGTCGAGTAAGTTTTTGTCTATCTCTTACGTTTACTAGTTATGAAATTCAGCAAAATTCATCCAGAATAAACAGGTTTTCAGAAGCTATTCCCAGAAAATTCAAGACTTATATTTTATTTGTGATGGAAATGGCTTAAATATGTGACATTTTAATCAAAATCGTTAGAGCCGTTTTTAAGAAAAACAAAATTTTCGAAAAATGTTCCATGTAAAGGGTAGTTAGGGGTGGGGGGATTTTTCTTTTTTTAAATTTTCGTGTCACATCTTGGAAGATAGCAAACTTAAATATTTTGAGCTATGCTGTCCACAGATAAACACAGACACACACACACGTATACTTTTTTCTGGAAATGCTTTTCTTTTTTTGGATTCAGGGTGTCCTAAAACATGTATTTCTGGTGAAAACTTGATATCAAATTTTTGGATGGAATATAATACTTCTCTATCCACTATGTACATTGTACATACGGGGCTAAAAAGTAAAGAAAGTAAAAAAGACTAACAATAATAATAATCATAATAATAATAATCTAAAAATTGTAATATAATGCCTTTATGATACAAAAGACATGTAAATAAGAAATTCCCCCTCTAAACCCAAAGCTTCATAAAAAAAAACTCAGCTTTTTCGGCACATTTCACGCCTAAACAATGACACCTGCTCGTTTATGGCTAAACGAATGGAAAGGAGCAGCATCTAATTCATCAAATGTTTGCAGATTTCTTCATACTTTTCGTGCAGATGGTCCAGAATTAGAATCGCAATTCCTAACAAAATTGTATATTTTTTGCTTATTCTTTTTATGTCCCGAACAGCCTATTCCAGTACCAAAATCAGCACTTAGTTTTGCAACAGCTCCCCTCTTTTAAAATCTTTCAATTAAGGTGATGTATCTGGAACGTCGACAAGTTTGAATCACTATTATTAAAATACCATCTGATTAAAGTATTTTCATAGAAATGAAATAAATACCTTGAATTTTCTGGGAATAGCTTCTGAAGACCTCGTCATAACGTTTTATAATCGTAAACTGTAAATACAGACAAAAATCTATTACACAAAATGTAGATCTCGTTAAGGCACAGCATTTATCTAATTCTATTGATTTGAATGTTCAAATACTTATGCTTTTGTCAAATGGAAAGTCCTTCGTTTTTTATTGGTTTTTTTTTTTGTTTCATTTTTCATTCCACCTAAAAATTCATAGCGAAATTCCTATGAAACACATGTTCTGAGGTCCCGGAAACAAAACAAAACAAAAAACAAAAAAAAGGATAAAGTTCGACGTGTACGGATTCCTGTGTCTGAACAGTATGACTCGAAAAGGAAAAATTGATTTATATCAAGCTTTGTATATGAGTTTTCCAAGGATACGTGAAGATTTTCGAGAACATCCCATCACTTCAAATCAGGCTTTATTTTTACTTTCTCTAGCACGTATGTACAATATACACAATAACTAGAGACAGTATTGTACTCCAGCCAAAAATTCGATGTTGAGATTTCATCGGAAATATATGTTTTGAGGTCTGAGACCGAAAAAAGCATTCTTAGAAAAAGGCGCGTGCGTGCGTGTGTGTGTGTGTGTGTGTGTATGTGGACCGCATAGCAGAAAAAGAACAGACCGTTATATAGCAAACTTGGTATTTAAGTTTAGTGTCTTCCAAGAATGCGACACGAAGATTTTCAAGAAAATCTCTCCACCACAAGCTACTCCGTATATGGAAAATTCTTTTAAATGTTTTTTCTCAAAAATTACTCCTACGATTTTGATTAAAATACTGTATGTTAAAGATATTTACATTACAAATAAAATGTATATTTTGAATTTTCTGGGAATATCCTCTAAAGACCTCTTTATTCTGGATGAGTTTTGCAGAATTTTGCATACGGGATAAACCGTAAGAGATAGATAAAAACTATACAAAATGTAGATATCGTTAAAACACATGTTTTATATCATATAGGTACGTTTTTACCTTCTCTACACGTACTATGTACATAGTGTATAGAGACAGTATTGTATTGCACCCAAAAATTCGATACCGATATTTCACCGGAAATACATGTTTTGGGTACCCCTGAATCTAAAAAAACGCATTTTTGGAAAAAGGTCTGTGTGTGTGCGTGTGTCTGTGTGTGTGTCTGTGAACAGTATAGCTCAAAAACGAAAAGACCGTTGAATACCAAACTCGGTGTTTAAGTTTGGTATCTTCCAAGGATGCGACACGAAGATTTTCAAGAAAATCCCCCACCCCCAACTACCCTTTACATGGAATTTTTTTCGAAAGTGTTTATTTTCTTAAAAATGGCTCTAACGATTTTGATTAAAATAACGTATATTAAAGATATTTACCTGACAAATAAAATGTATATCTTGAATTTTCCGGGAAAAGCCTCTGAACACTACTTTATTCTGGATCAATTTTATGGAATTTTGCATAACTATTAAACCGAAAGAGATGGACAAAAACTTACCACACAAAAAACGTAGAGCACATTTAAACACACAATTTATGATATATATTTTTTTTCGTGGAGTTGATCGTTTTTTAGATATTCCTTGTTTTTGATTTCAGCTTTGAAAAACTTGAATTTTTCCCATACAGGAATTTGTCAACTCCTGTACATACAAAGGAACTTCAGTCACATATCAACCAGCTTTTGACTATCACTTTAACCTATAGTACTTCCTTATTTCGCTTCTACTTACAAGGAAGCAAGTAATAAGACCCTTTCTGCTATTTTTTCTGGTTTAGCATGAAAGAAATGGAAGCTTTTAACAATAATTTGTTGCAGAGATGTAGAGAAAGTCATGTGAATGGAACACATCAGATATTTTCTTGTAGAGTTGGCCGTTTATGAGAAATTCGTTCTTTTTTTTTTTTTTTTTTTTAACTAACTTTTCTCAAACTGGACCAGGCAAAGTGAAAAGCATTTTGATTGTTTTATATAGCGACCAATTTTTAAAAGATTTTACTATCGCTTTAAATGAATGCCCTTATTTCCCTTCTGCTTACAATGAAGCAAGCAATAAGACAAATTTTACTAATGTTTATAATGATTAGCATGGTGTAAATAAAACGGTAAGAATAGTTTGTGAATGGAACACATCAGATGTTTTAAAATTATAATTACCTTCTAAAGTATGCTTTTCTCAAAAAATGTCTAACGATTTTGATTAAAATGCCATATGTTTGATATTTTCAAAACGTTGAAATGTGTGTATTGACTCTTAGTCTGAATGGCTTTTGCATAAATCGTAAGAGATATAGACAAAATCATACCATATAAAAAAATCTTGTGTGTTCCATTCACATGGCTTTCTCTATATCTCTGTAAATTATTAAGGTTACTAAGCTTATCTTTTATTTATTTCATGTTAATCGATAAAAATTAGCAGAAATAGTCTTATTTCTTGCTTTATTGTAGGAGAAAAAAGTAGTCTTCAGAAGCTAGTCCCAGAAAATTCAAAATATACATTTTATTTGTCAGGTAAATAACTTTAATATACGATATTTTAATCCACATCGTTAGAGCCGTTACGGTATTTTCGTTTTTGAGCTATGCTGCCCACAGACACACACACACACACACACACACACACACACACACAGATACATATACACAGACCGACACAAACACGGACATTTTTCTAAAAATGCTTTTTTTGGATTCAGGTGATCTGAAAACATGTATTTTCGTAAGCAGAAGCGAAATAAGGGAGTACCATAGGTTAAAGTGAAAGCCAAAAGCTGGTTGCTATGTGACTGATGTTCCTTTGTTTGTATGGACAGGAGTCGACAAATTCCTGTATGAGAAAAGTATTAAGTTTTTCAAAGCTGAAACTAAGAAAAAGGAATATCTCAAAAACGATCAACTTCACGAAAAAGATGTATATAACATAAATTGTGTGTTTTAACGTGCTCTACATTTTTTGTGGGTTAAGTTTTTGTCCATCTCTTACGGTTTAGTAGTTATGAAAAATTCATCCAGAATAAAGTAGTCTTCAGAGGCTATTCCTAGAAAATTCAAAATATACATTTTATTTGTCAGTTGAATAACTTTAATATACGATATTTTAATCAAAATCGTTAGAGCTATTTTTTAGAAAATCAAAATTTTCGAATGTAAAGGGTTTGGGGTGTGGGGGATTTTTCTCAAAATCTTCGTGTCGCATCCCTGGAAGATACTAAACTTAAATACCAAGTTTGGTATTTTACCGACTTTTCGTTTTTGAGTTATGTTCACAGACACACGGACACACACACGCACGGACCTTTTTTCTGAAAATACTTTTTTTGGATACAGGGGACCCTAAAATATATATTTCCGGTGAAATCTCGGTATCGAATTTTTTGGTGGAGTGCAATACATTCTCTATACACTATGTACATAATGCGTACAGAGAAATTAAAAATAGATCTCGTTAAAGCACTCAATTCATGAAAACATCTTTTTTGTGGAGTTAACCATTTTCAAGACATTACTGATTGATTTTAAAATACTTTAGTATTCTCAAATGGAAAGGCATTATTATTTTTTCTTTCAGCTGGAAAGAGAACGCAATTTCAAAGCCATTACATTGCAGCCAGTGGAAAGCCGACAGCCTCATCACAGTATGAGGCAAATGCATGACTAGGCTTGTGAGCGATATCACCGGCATATGCGAATGGTTTGCTTCGTAAGTCATAGCTGATTGTTGCAAATACATTGTTATGTCTACGTTGACACGCGTGCCATCGGCAATTTCTTTTGTCATCGAAGCTGCGAATGTTACACCTGTCCGAGTGGACACGTGTGAAGCCTGCCAGTTCTTTGACATAGAAGCAGCGCATGACACTTGTGATTTGCATGTGCGACTGCTTCAGGAAGTTTCCTGCCATGTGATCGACATGTATAAAAAGGAGAACGAGCGAGTCGGTATTCAATGGGAAATTCGGAGCGTGTAATGGTAGCCGCAGCCGCCGAGCGTCGAAAGAGAATTGTTGCTAAAGCAACGAATAAAGACTTATTTATAATCAGTTTTGGAAGGAATAAAGAGTTCATTGTTTCAGAGATGAAGAGGGTTTTTGTTAGAATAATTATCTTTACTGCTATGTTTTACACTAAACTATAAAATTCGATCCTACGATTATCAAAAACCATTTTATGTTACTACTGTTGGCAACTCCCTGCTATTCTTGATAAAAGACAAAAATTAACTGCAGAACCGTAACACAGTCTATATTTTAGCCATATCTCAGACACCTTTTCCGCTCCACCCGACAAATTGCAAATTAATCATTCGCTGCAGCCGTTGCGCCGAATGAAGCTATGCAAACAAACGGGAGAAGATAAATGCGCATTCAAACTGAAGAGACGGAAGCCAGGGAATCTCCCCACTCAAGTTACATTTATGGAAACTACACGTGTTACTTTAACTATGTATGCTGCTTTGAAGTTTAACTTGCCTCTTCAACAATTCCAAAACTTTCAGCATCTTCACTAGCGCAGCGGTCTTATTGCAATATGTAAATCAAATTTCAGAAACATCTCGCAGAAAAAAGTTACTTTCACACGACTTTCTCTGCCCTTAACGCTTATTAGTGGGCACACAAATTATTCATATGAAGGTTTATTTGTTTATCTACTTCATTTTAATTGATATAAATATTTCCAGAAATAGCTGGATTACACTATATTATAGATACAAAGGCTATTTTAGATCTGGACGCTGTATTCGGGCCTTAAAATTCCATACTCTTTACTCGGCATGGCGGAAACAATTGGAAATCGACAGGACTTTAAAACAATTACTAAGTATTGAATAATTAAAACCGTTAATATAGGATACCTCGAATGGCTAATGCCACAAAAAAAGTTATTTAACGTACAAATTGCCTGCTTTAAAGAGACATGCGTTTTTTACTTTCTCTAGAACTCATGTACATGAAAGAGATGAAGCAAGCAAAGAAATTTCATTCCGATGAAAGGAAGCACCAGGCAGGGCATAAGTGGCTGCACACATGATCTCAACCTTGCGGTCGTTAGCGGTCGTTAGCACGTTTGGCGTTAACGCTCTGCCGCGAAAGGGCCGCGGGTTCGAATCCCGCTATGGGCATGGATGTTTAGTGTTGTGTGCTACTGTGTTTGTGGTCTGTGTAAGTCATTCTCCCTACCCCGATGGCCAATTAAGTTAAGCCTGGAGGCCCAAATATCTGTTAAAAAGAAGAAGAAAAAAAAACAGAGAAAATAAGTGCAAATTCTACACGCAGGAAGACGTGTGTTGAACGACATTATGTTGAAAAATAATACATCTGCGTTATTCTTTTGTTCAATAAATTAAATTACACTGGCATGCAAAATCTAAGGACGACATAACATATGAACTACTTGGTGGAAATGAATGAAAGTGCGGGAGCATATTCCCAGAGGTCTCTCACTCGTACACAGAAAACTGGCCATCACATAGTGTGAGTGTAGTGAGAATGTAGCACAAAATGGGTCTGATCCGATAACACGGAGAAGTTGAAGAATCAGGACAAGACAGTGCGTGGTAATTAGCAAGCTGTTACGGTGCACTGTAGTGGTGATCTTTACAACATGGTCCATAGACAACAATTGGATGACTTCACACGGATAAGAATCCTCGGAGAAACTGGAAGAAAGACAAAGTGTGACGAGCGTTGCCCAGCAGCACTGCTCGTAGCATTGTTTCACGTGCATGGGGAAGCCTTCCAAATCACAGGCACTGTTTTCTCGAAGAGAGGAGGTGGTCGACCATTGTCAAATATAGCAGCAGATGATCGCTACATTGTGCAACAGGCAAGAAGATCCACGTAAAAAAAACCCGATGTGTACATTTCACATGACTTTCTCTATATCCCTGCAACAAATTATTCTTAAAAAGCTTATACTTCTATTAACTTCATGCTAATCAGTAAAACATTAGGAGAAATAGCCGTATTACTTGCTTCCTTGTAAGTGGAGGTGAAATAAGGGAGTACCATAGGTTAAAGTGATAATCAAAAGCTGGTTGCTATGTCACTGAAGTTCCTTTGTTTGTATGGACAGCAGTTGACAAATTCCTGTATGAGAAATGTACAAGTTTTTCATAGCAGAAACCAAAAATAAGGAATGTCACAAAAACGACGAACTCCACGAAAAAAAATGTGTATAACATAAATTGTGTGTTTTATCGTGCTCTACATTTTTTGTGTAGTAAGTTTTTGTCCATCTCTTACGGTTTAGCAGTTATTCAAAATTTAGTAAAAATCATCCAGAATAAACTACTCTTCAGAGGCTATTCCCAGAAAATTCAAGATATACATTTTATTTGTAAGGTAAATATCTTTAATATACGAAAGTTTAATCAACATCCTTAGAGCCATTTTTGAGAAAATCAAAATTTTCGAAAAAAGTTCCATGTAAAGGGTAGTTGGGGGTGGGGGGATTTTTTTTCAAAATCTTCGTGTTGCATCCCTGGAAGATACTTAACTTAAATACCAAGTTTGGTATTTTACCTACTTTTCGTTTTTGAGTTATCGTGTTCACAGACACACGGACACACACACACGCGGACCTTTTTCCGAAAATGCTTTTTTTAGATAAAGGGTACCCTAAAACATATATTTCCGGTGAAATCTCGGTATCGAATTTTTTGGTGGAGTGCAATACATTCTCTATTCACTATGTACATAGTGCCTATAGAGAAAGTAAAAAAAGAGGATGCAATTACAACCATATTAATCAGGCACACAATCTAACGCTACACAGAGACACCGCTAATCCATAGAGGTGGTCTCTTTGTCCGATGGCCAGTATGTTCTGATCCACTGACAACTGCACATCAGTGCACCGTTGACGATGGCCCCAAGATCATCAGAATTGGACCAATGAGGAATGGGATCGCGTGCTGTTCTCGGATGAGAGCAGATTCAGCCTGAGCAGACATTCTCAATATTCGTTCATCTGGCGAGAGGTGTAATACACCCAGAAACATTTTTGAACACGATCGTTTTGGTGGTCCGGGTGTTGTGTGGGGAGGCATAATGTTGCATGGGCGTACCGACCTCCAAATCTTTGAACACGGTGCACTCACTGCCCATGTTATTGCGATACTGTGCTCCTTCCCCATGTGCGACTTTTCAGGGATGCAGTCGGTCCTCGGTCCTGACTTCATATTTATGGATGGCAATGCGCGACCGAGGATCTCTTGGAAGGAGAGAATATTCTGCGAATGGACAGGCCTGACCGTTCCTCCGATTTAAATCCCACTGAGCACGTGTGGGATGCCTTGAGGAGATGCATTGCAGCATGAACAACGACCATCCAAAAGTTGTCAACAACACTGGTGGAGGAATGGAATGCTGTACAAAAACTCCTTATCAATTTTGTGGCCAGTATGGCAGCATGATGCAGAGCATGCATTGCTGCCTGTGGTGCTCATACACCCTTTTAAGCAAAGTGTCTCTATTTTTGTAAATCTAAAGAACCATCATTATTTTCTATGAATAATGTGGCATTTCTGTTCGTCTCATTATATATTTCGTTTAATTGCCTACAGTAGCATACTGTACTAGTTCTATGGTTGATTTAAATTGCATCGTGCTGTTACTTGGCAGTGGCACGGCATGTGAATGTTACTTTCGTCCTTAGGTTTTGCACAAAAATGTATTTAAGGTTTCCATTTGACTACTTGTATTACATTGCAAGCGTTAACAATTAACGGGATGTATTCCCTAGTGCCGGGAACGCGAAAGAAGAATTCGCCAGGTTTTAACCTTCTCGTTACCGTGCACGGCATATTAGATGATTGTTGTGCATAATTGCTGTTAGAATACTCTCTAGTCGCAAGCTCGAACAATACAACCAAAAGAAATTCCAGCAAATGTACATCTTGACCACAGACTCTGACCCGTAGAGTGTAGATTCTTCTATCCGCAGCGTCACTTTAGTTTGTTTATATGTAATTCAATTCTGACCACTGCCTCATTATAGTTGTACAATCTATAGAGAGCATCAAAGCCGGTAAAGCTACCTAACAAAGAACAACAAATTATTTTAATACACTCTTATTGGAGCTTAGTGCTGCTAATGGAATCGGAAATACCAATGGATTTGCATTTAAAAATGTTTATTCTATCGAATTAACACCGACTGCATTATACTGGCTGAATTGGAAGAAGGTGAACAAATAAAATTGGTAAGTTACAAAAACATATGCCGTTTTGCTTCTCGTTCTCGTTTCCGTTCTCTCGGATTATTATGAATCAGCCTTAATGCTATTTGCCTCGAAAACAAAGCGCGCATTCTACTTTGGGACAGACGAGATGTTATCGTCAAGCGCGAAATGTCTCGACCTCCCCTTCCGCCCTTCAAAGGAAAATGCGCGGTTGACAAAGGTATGTCTCTCCAAAGCGTTTTTCTACAAGTGGACATAACCTTTTCCATTGAATTCACTGGTTTAAAGGATGACATTCACTTCGAACTGTAATTGGAGGCTCGGTTATTGTGGTTTAATAAAGTGGGGTCTCAAAAATTTCACTTTTATCCTATAATCAGCAAATAATGGTAGTTTAGCCGTTTCAATGGCCGCAGGACCGAAGCCTCCCGTACCCAGGTAAGCTTAGCAGGTAATGGGTATGCCTAACTTTTGTCCTTGATTTCTTTCAATGTACGGCCAATTAGTTCACAGTTAACATGTTTCCCGACGAGACTGAAATTACGGCGAGTGGGACAGTAAGGATAAATTATTCGGAACAGTTACCCTTTCGGATACCAGAAGTGTTTAAAAAGTGGGGTAGCGCGATGGACGTGCAATGTTAAAAGTTGCAAAAGTTTTATTAAAACCTTTTCCATTGAATCAATAGATGTCCTGGATATTCAAGAGGGCCATAACCACGCGGCGCCACCTAGTAAGAAAATTCAGAGACAGAAAGTACTTTGTGATCGGAAGAGAAAAGCTACGGAAGATATATGTGAAAGACCATCAAAACTAATATAATAATCAAATACTATAAACACCAAAATGCAACTGTGACCTATTTCGACCGGGAGGCTACCTGCTTTGAGGAGGCTTGGGGGCTATGTAATTAGGAACCTTTAAGGGTCCGGGAGGCTTTGGGGTCTTTTCTCCGACCGCGGGAGGCTTCGGTACCGCACTCGTTTCAATGAATGCTCATTATTTTATAGAATACGATATTCTCCAGTTACTGTTTACTTCATGTTATCCTTGCGATAAATTTGTTGCTGCTACTGTTACTACAGAAGAATTACTTTTCTGTGACCCTACCAGTTTTTTAAGTTAACGTGCCACTTTTCGCTATTCTCAGGCCTCGGCCTGAAGCAACACTTCTCGCAACGTATACGATCATAGCTCAGGAGTGAAGGCTAGATGGGGAAACAGGCGAAAAGCGGCACTAACTTCCCGCAAGAACAGTATAGATCACAAATGTAGTTAGGCGGGAAAGGAGACATTTCTGATTGGCTGGCGGACATTACATAAGAGGAAGAAGTAAATAAATCTGATGTGTTCCATTCACATGACTTTCTCTACATCTCTGCAACAGACTATTCTATTTACTCCATCTAATCGAGAAAAAAATAGCAGAAATAGTAATATTACTTGCTTCCTTGTTAGTAGAAGCGAAATAAGGGAGTACCACAGGTTAAAGTGATAGTCAAAAGCTGGTTGCTATGTGACTGAAGTTCCTTTGTATGGACAGGGGTTGACAAATTCCTGTATGAGAAAAGTATGTTTTTTCAAAGCTGAATCCATAAACAAGGAATATCTGAAAAACGATGAACTCCACGAAAAAAATTATATAACATAAATTGTGTGTTTTAACGTGCTCTACATTTTTTGTGTTTTAAGTTTTCTTCCATCTCTTACGGTTTAGCAGTTATGCAAAATTCCGTAAAATTTATCCAGAATAAAGTAAGCTTCAGATGCTATTCCCAGAAAATTCAAGATATATATTTTATTTGGCAAGTAAATAACTTAAATATAAGAGATTTTAACCAAATCGTTAGCCTATTTTAAGAAAAACAAAATTTTCGAAATTTTTTCCATGTAAAGGGTAGTTTGGGGTGGAATTTTTTTTTTGAAAATCTTCGTGTTGCATCCTTGGAAGATACCAAACTTAAATACTACACACACACATACACACACGGACATTTTTCTAAAAATGATTTTTTTGGATTCAGAGGGTCTCAAAACACATATTTCCGGTGAAATCTCGGTATCGAAATGTTGGGTGCAATACAATACCTTCTCTATACACTATGTATATAGTACGTATAGAGAAAGTAAAAAGAGCAATATGGCAACAAATACCATCTTGGACTCTGGTATCAAGAATGTTATCGCTTTCGTTGGATGTATTTTAAGAGGAACAGCGCAGAAACGGTAATATTTCGATGTGTGTAATAATTGTATTTTAAATGAATTACGGTGAAATTCTTAGTAATTACGTAGAATGCTTAAAATCGTTAAACGCTTGTAATGGGTCATTGTTAGTGTTATAAAATGGTACTTATATTTTAATGAATTAATTTTCAGACACGTCAGGCCATCCAGAGAGAGTGGGATAAGCATTAACTTCTAGGATATACAAAGGAAATTTGGAGTTCCAAATATTCTTGCAAATGTGTATATATGTATAACTAAAAATAGCCTGTGCATATTTGTGTAGAGTGATAGTGCTTCAAATCAGAATACAGACGTTATAGTGTTCATAATGTGAAACCGTTGCTACTGACATTTGTTGCATGTAATATATACAGATTGAAAAAAGTATTCGTGTTATGCAACGTTATGAAATGATGTTGTGCTATCCAGAAAGAGAATAAATAACAAGTATCAAAACATATGTATCCTTCCCATTTTTCTTTCAAATTCCACATCCCAGTGTTGGTTGCGAGCTCACAAAACTTTGAGACAATTTAAGTACTAAAGATTTTCCCGTGAAACGTAAGAAAAAATCTGATGTGTTCCATTCACATGACTTTCTCTACATCTCTGCAACAAATTATTGTCAAAAAGTTTATACTTAGGTATATTTACTTCATGCAAATCGAGAAAAAATTAGCAGATATATCTTATTACTTGCTTCCTTGTAGGTAGAAGCGAAATAAGGGAATACCATAGGTTAAAGTGATAGTCAAAAGCTGGTTTCTATGAATGAAGTTCCTTTCTTTGTATGGACAGGAGTTGACAAATTCCTGTATGAGAAAAGTTAAGTTTTTCAACGCTGAAACAAAAACCAAACGATATCTAAAAAAAAAAAAAAAAAAAAAAAAAAAAAAAAACGATTAGCTCCACGAAAAAAATGTATACAACATAAATTGTGTGCTTTAATATGCTCTATATTTTTGTGTAGTAAGCTTTTGTCCATTTCTTACGGTTTAGCAGTTATGCAACATTCCGTAAAATTCACTCAGAATAAAGTAGTCTTCAGAGGCTATTCCCTCAAAATTCAAAATATAAATTTTATTTGTCAGGTAAATAACTTTAATATACGATATTTTAATCAAAATCGTTAGAGCCATTTTTTAGAAAATAAAAATTTTCGAAAAAAGTTCCATGTAAAGGGTAATTTGGGGTGGGGGGATTTTTCTCAAAATCTTCGTATCGCATCCCTGGAAGATACTTAAATACCAAGTTTGGTATTATACCGACTTTTCGTTTTTGAGTTATCGTGTTCACAGACACACGGACCTTTTTCTGAAAATACTTTTTTTGGATAAAGGGGACCCTAAAACATATATTTCCGGTGAAATCTCGGTATCGAATTTTTTGGTGGAGTGCAATACCTTCTCTATACACTATGTACATAGTACATGTAGAGAAAGTAAAATTTATTGCAATGTTCTTAAATATTTATTCAGCTTCAAATTTTTTAGATTAAATGTGATGTAATTGTATCTATTGTGGCTGAAACATTAATAATAACAAACCTGAACCAGCAGCCTCAACAAAATTCGTTAAAATTATATAAAAACAATATATGTCTATCTAATATTGAACTCTTTATTTTAACAAGAATTATACATAAAACTGTGTTTATCACACCGGTCTAGCTATCAGATGTTCAGCTGATATTTTGCAATACTTTATTACTACAGATGACAATTATTTTATGTGAGCTTTAATCTGTTCCTTGAAAAGCAATTTGAGCAACTCAAATGCAATCAAACTACCGAAGCTGATGTGATTAAGTTTTGTACCGATACAGTATTAGAACACAAGATCAGCTGAGCCAGATAGTGGTGACGTAAGCATTAGGGTGCGCGATTTTCATAGTTTAATTCAATACCCTCTCCGCCGTGAATGCTTCGTGTAGCTAACGTTTAACATTAGGGTTACATTTCTATCTGTTTCCTGTTTATGTGTGTGTTTAACGCCCGCTTTTACTACCATGGCACCACAGGCGAGACATGGATACAAGGAATAAAGTTGGAACACCGGTGGAATGTAATGATCCATCTTCCTGTACTATAGTTAGCCTATGTTATTAGTTTATCTAAGTTTTTGAGTTATTGAGGTTTTATTTATTGATCGACCAGCAGGAATGCTTTATATATTCTGAAATACAGAAACATTAGCAAAACTAATTGAAATTCTGACTAGCTGACCAGAAAGGTTCTGCGAACTAAACGGTATGATATCTACACAAAAGTTTGTTGTTCAAATATTGCGTAATCATACTGACGTCTAAGGGTCGCTTATAGCAGCATGTAGTCATAATTTCGGAAGGAGTAATTATTGACGCATGCAATTAAGTCAGCATTTCGGAAGTATGTAATTGTTTAAAGTACACTTTCCATTTACTAGCGTGAATCGGCAGAAAAATGCATATCAAATGCTTCCTCACCATAATATACGAAGACAAGAACAGAGCCTGGTGTCATACGAAAAAACGAAAATAACCTCCCTTTACTAGAACTCTAGGAGACAAATCCTCCTGAAGGTACTTGAAATGTAATTGAAAGTTAGCTAACTCGGTGTAAGTTAGCAGAAGGAAACGGATATTGCAAAACTTCGGGGACGATTTGTGAAACATCCAACCTATAGAGGTGCTCTGCTAAAACTTTGACTTTCTGCTTGATTGTCGTAATCAAGTATGCTTTGACTGAAACTCACTGTTGGTTTAAAAACTCTGTTAACCTCTCTTATTCTTCTGTCGCTTCCTCAAATTAATAAAAAAAATAAATAGATTTATTAAATATAATTATTGCCACATGCCTTACGGAAATAGTAACCAATTAATTAGAAGCTTTGAGAAATTTGAAAATAAAAAACACTATTCTTTGAGACAATGTCAATAAATACCTCAAATAAGTATTCACAAATGATTTAACATAATCTTTACTTTCTACACACGTACTATGCACATGTGTGTACAGAAGGTATGCACCCAAAAATTCGATACCGAGATTTCACCGGAAATAAATGTTTTGAATCCCCCTGAATAAAAAAACGCATTTTTGGAAAAAGGTGCGTGTGTGTATGTATGTGTTTGTGGACAGCACAGCTCAAAAACGAAAAGACCGTTAAATACCAAACTTGGTATTTAAGTTTGGCATCTTCCAAGGATGCGACACGAAGATTTTCAAGAAAATCCTCACACCTCAAACTATCCTTTACGTATAGAAAATTTAGAAATTTTTGATTTACTCAAAAATGACTAACGATTTTCATTAAAATCTCTTACATTTAAGATATTTACATGCCAAATAAAATGTATATCTAGAATTTTCTGGGAATAGTCTCTAATGACCTGGCCGCCAAAGAAATATATTTCAATTCAATAGCAACCACATTTTAAAACATTTGACTGTCGGTTTAGCCTAGTGTATTCCCTTATTTCCCTTCTACTTATAAAGGAACTAAGCAGTAAAACCATTTCTGCTAATGTTTTGGCATTAAATACATAGAAGAATAAGCTTATTAACAATAATCTGTTACAGAGATGTAGAGAAAGTCATATGAAATGAGCACGTCAGATTTTTAGTATAGTGGATGGCAATGATGCGCTGAAAAAGTCACACAGTTCAGAAAAATAATATTCAACTATGGGTTAACCCGTTTAGTCCCTAAAGCATTACAATGGACATTTAATTATACATCAGCTTTATTGCCATATAACATGGTTACTGAGCGAGTTCGCTCAGATGCTAGCGTCTATAGGTTGTATTCGCAAAGTGGCGGGTTCAAATCCTCTCTGCCGAATAATCTGAGTCTCTCAGACGCCGGCAAATGTCGGATTGGGTACTCAATATCACGACAAAAAATTCCATCTACAGAGCAAAAGGAGAAAACATCTGATGTGCTCCATTGCATGAGTTTCTCTACACCTCTGTAATAAATTATTGTTAAAAAGCGTATCCTTCTATCTACTTCATGCAAATTCAGATACGCAGAAATAGTCTTATTACCAGATTTGTTGCAAGTATAGGGGAAATAAGGGAGTACAATAACGCGATAGTCAAATCTTTCAAAAGCTTAGTTTCTTTACATAGCCAATAGTTGAAAAATTCCCGAATGAGCAAAGTTTAAGCATTTTGAAACTGAAACCATTAACAAGGAATATCTGAAATGGTCAATCTCAAGGAAAATATGTATGCATAAATTGTGTGTTTTAACAAGATGACATTTTTGTGCAGTAAGTTTTTGTCTATCTCTTACGGTTTACCAGTATGAAGAGGTCTTCAGAGGCTATTCCCAGAAAATTCAAGATATTCATTTTATTTCCATGTAAATATCTTTAGTATAAGGTATTTTAATCAAAATCGTTAGAGCCAGTTTTGAAACTCCTAATCAATATTTTCTAAATTTTTTCCATGCTTAGGGTAGTTTGGGATGGGGAGATTTTCCTTTGTGTCGTGTGGAAGATATGAAACTATCAATTTTGGTATTTTACTGTTTGTTTTTGAGTTACCGTGTTCACCGACACACGAACACACAAACGCGGCGCTTTTTCTTTGGATACAGTAAAAATTCGATATTGAGATTTCGCCAAAAATGCACGTTTTAGGGTAAACGTGCATTTTTGGCGAAATCTCACTATCGAATTTTTACTGGAGTTCAATACCTTCTCTATCTATGTACCAATTAGAGAAAGAAAATAACAACGAAGGCGGTAATGCTTCGGCCACTGTAGAGCACCACAATGACTACGTGTACCTACAGATGTTATGGTAAGATAATTTTAATATTAAATAAAACGCAAAAAAGAAAAAAAAAAAAAAACATTAATGTGAACTTCAATAAAAAAAGGAGCTACCGGAGACGCATGAAGTACACTCACCCACCCGCAACATTTTGCAAAATCACTGCAAGGATTCAAACCTAGCATAGGTTGTTTTCTTCTTCTTTTTTTTAAGGCAAAGTCAGTCTTTATTTGCATACAAAAACTACAGATGGTTCCTCTGCTAGAATAACCAATGATCAATGGATATGACAAGATCAAAATCTCTGGTCAGTAAGTATATTTGTTAGAATTTTCTCCAGTTTCATTTTAAGTTTGTGACTATCGCTATGTTACGACTTTGAAATTTGATATGCTGTACAAGATCACGAGGAAAAAAGACTGATGTGCTCCATTCATATGGCTCTCTATATCTTTTCTACAACACATGTTTCTTAGAACAGCTTATTCGAGATTAGCCACTAGCTAATCGAGATAAATTAACAGAAATGGTTTTATTAATCCCTTCTAAGTACAGGAGAAATAAGGAAATACGCTAGGCTAAAGCGTTGATCAAATCGATAGCTATGAGACGGAGCTAAAATTCCATTCTTTTGCATGACCAGGATCTGATTGTAGTCAGTTTGTGGAAGAAACAGAATTTTTGTTACAATATTCTTAGCACGTGTTAATCAAAATTGTTAAACGCCATTTTTGAGAAAATAAAAATAAGACATTTTTTTCATATATGGGGCGGAAGGATTTTCTTGAAAATCTTGGTGTTGCATTTCTTGAATATGCTAAACTTGAACACAAAGTGATATTTAACCAATCTTTCGTTTTTCGACAAAAAGGCTTTTTTTTTTTTTTTTTTTTTTTGTATTCGGGGGAGCTCAAAGCGTGTACTTACACTGATATCTCTGTGTCGAATTTTTGGGATAAATGCCATACTTCCCCCATGTTTATATAGGTAACTAGCAGAGAAAGAAAAATATAAGTAATGGAGGTATTCTTTAGATTAATTTAAAAGACACCTTTTGAACTTCTGCTCTACTCTATTATCATTAACGTATTTGAACAAAACCTACCGCTTTCTTCCTTCGCGGTTACTTCTCTAAGCATCGGACAAAGGCATTAATGTTCTACTTAGAGATTTACTGCCTTTACTGTTTTCTCTTTTTGTAGTTATTTCTCCAGGTCTCGCTTCCCCATTGAAGTTCCCACATCTGTTTTCATTTACCATTGTTGTTCTTTCTAATTAAATGCCCCAACAAGTTTAATTCATTGTTCCCCACGAAGCTTCCCTGTAGTGTTACAAAGCTACCTTTTTATTGTTCCAATGTACTTTAATACTTCCTACCGCAGCTTTGTATTGTTCTCTGCCTGTGATAATTTGTTCAATTTCAGATCTCTACCTCACACTGTTTCTTCTTCTTTTTAATACAGCCACTCCTGTTTTTAGGCACAACTAGGAGGGAATTTTTACTCTAAAGTTCATTAAACATAAAATACTTACAGTTTTCTGTTATATGTTTTAAAATGTGTTATTTGAGGCTTTGAAGCGTGAATACTGTACTTCGGGATTTGTGATTTTGAAGTGGCAATTAAATTTCGAAATAAGCTGTAGCTAAGCCAACTCAACTTTTAACGATAATCCTGTTTTTAGTCCTCTGCAGAAAGAAGCCTAGTTGTCAAGATTTTACAATATATAAAAAGTTTCCTGTAGCGCTTTCAAACATTTCCCAAACCCATTTTCAAGTACCTTTTGAATAACCTCTTACCATGTCGTACATATTATCAACTTAATAGTTTCACTTACAACTGACTATTTAGCTATCTTACACGGAAGTGCAGGGATCCGCTGTATGGGATTGAATATAACGATAGAGGTGCTTTTTTTAAAAGTTATTAATGGTCTACAATTTTCACTCGCATCTAAAGCTTACAAATGTCCAAAGTTTTGGACAGATTGGCCAAATAATTTTGACAAGCAGTAAAGGATTGTGTATAACACTATAAAAGGGTTGCAGTCTTTAAAAATCCAAGTTACTCTACGTTAGGTGTTTGTTAGTTAGCAGGCAAAGGACTTTCTAAGCATCAATGGCTGGACAATAGGAAATTAAGTTGACTGTAGCTGGGCTTTGGGAGCTGACCTATCAGGCTATAAACCAACCCATCCCTAGTCTGTTAGCATCTGCAGACAGCTTTCATCACACCGTGTTAACCTGCCCATCAGTGACTCACGGCGTTGTTTAGATTCTTTGTGCTGACAATGGTCTGAAAGTAGATAACTTAAATCGCATTGATTAAGAATATCTACAACCGGTTATAAATTAGCATTATTTATATCAGGCCCTATATTATAATTATACAATGTTCTGATGAGAGGGATTAAGGACACTTGGTAGAGACAGAGTAGCAATTTCCATGTTGAACCTGTTGAAGTATATGTTAAGATTCCTTGAAAAATGTACAAGCTACCATAATGAAAAATGTACCACTTAAAAAACAACTTCTAATTCAGAAACCATAGTCAAATCTAACTTAATTGCTAACTTTTTGATATTTAAATCAAGAAAAAAATTTGCAACATTTTCACTTATTTTTTTTCTTTAGATACACTTTTCTAAAAAGTATTATAGCGCTGTGATATGCATATGCATCATGTATTACTCCAAACGGCCGTTGTTTTATCTGTGAATACAATTAAAAAAAAAAAAACGTTATAAATACCTAATAAAATAAAGTGTGTATGATTGTATATTTTTAAAACTGTTTGTTTACTTTCTCTATACGTACTATGTACATAATGTATAGAGAAGGTACCCAAAAATTCGATACCGAGATTTCACCGGAAATACATGTTTTGAGACCACCTGAATTAAAAAAAAGCATTTTTAGAAAAATGTCCATGTGTGTGTCTGTGTGCATGTGTGTGTGTGTGTGTGTGTGTGTGTGTGTGTGTGTGTGTGTGTGTGTGTCTGTATGCAGCATAGCTCAAAAACGAAAAGACCGTTAAATACCAAACGTGGTATTTAAGTTCAGTATCTTCCAAGGATGTGACACGAAGATTTTCAAGAAAATCCTCCCACCCCCAACTATCCTTCACATTGAAAATTTTTCGAAAATTTTGATTTTTTAAAAAATGGCTCTAACGATTTTGATTAAAATATCATATATTAAAGATACATACTTGACAATAGTATATCTTGAATTTTCTGGGAATAGCCTCTAAAGACTACTTTATTCTGGATGAATTTTACGGAATTTTGAGTAACTGGTAAACCGTAAGAGATAGACAAAAACTTACCACACAAAAAATGAAGAGCACATTAAAACACACAATTTATGTTATATACATTTTTTTCGAGGAGTTGATCGTTTTTTAGATATTCCTTGTTTTTTGTTTCAGCCTTAAAAAACGTACTTTTCTCATACAGGAATTTGTCAACTCCTGTCCATACAAAGGAACTTCAGTCACATAGCAACCATCTTTTGCTATCACTCTAACCTATGTTACTCCCTTATTTCGCTTCTACTTACAGGGAAGCAAGTAATAAGACTATTTCTGCTAATTTTTTCTCACTTAGCATGAAGTAAATAGAGGCATAAACTGGTTAACAAAAATTTGTTGCTGAGATATAGAGAAAGTTATGTGAATGGATTATGCCAATTTTTTTTATTGTTATTAAAATGCCTTAATCTATCACCAGCTATGTCAAATAGCATGTTTTTAAAGTGGCAATAGGTCTTAAGTGTCTCACTTTAATTGTTTACCAGAAAAATGCACCTAAAAAGAAAGTATGTGAACTTTTTTGCAAACTGTCTTGTTTATTGAAAATATCAAGTTAGCAATTGTTAACCTAAGTTGTGATTAGACTATGGTTTCTGAATTAGAATTTATTTTATAAGCTTGATAGCTTGTAAAGTTTCCAAGAAAACTTAATATATACATATTACATTGAGGTGCAGCGTGGAAATTACTACTCTATATCTACCAAGTGTCCTTGAAACATTACATGGTTCTGTATAAAGATTGAAAATATGGTAAGGGTGAGAAGGCAAGGCAGATTATAATTTTCTGGGTTCTATACGGCAGATGTACAAAAGTTTTGTCCAGCTAATCCAAAAAGAATGTTGATTTCGAAGTTAGGTGCTGAGATTGCTAAGTTAATTGACCTAATAGTTGCTTAAACTATTAAGCCCGAGACTTAAAAGTACTAACGATACTAAGCAGCCATTGGGATATGTCTTTCAAAAGCATTTGAGATCTCCTTGTCGTTTAACGGGAAAAAGCTAGAGTCTGTTGGGAAATGCAATGTGGTGTCGGCATATTGCCATAGTAGCTCAGTGGTTAGAGCAACTGGACGGATCAGATCCGTGGTGAAATCCTGGTTGTGGCATTGAATTTTTCAGTCTGACATCTATTAATTTCTCTACACGTACTATGTACATAGTGTATAGAGAAGGTATTGTATTGCACCCAAAACATCGAAACCAGATTTCACTGGGAATACATGTTTTGAGACCCTCTAATGCAAATAATAGAAAAATATCAGTGTGTGTTGTGTGGGGGGGGGCAGCATGGCTGAAAAACGAAAAGTCCGTTAAATACCAAACTTCATATTTAAGTTCAGTATCTTCCAAGAATGCGACACGAAGATTTTCAAGAAAACCCCCCAACCCCCGAGTACCCTTTACATGGAAAAAAATTAAAAATTGCCTTAACGATTTTGATTAAAATCTCTTACATTTAAGACATCTATGCGACAAATAAAATGTACATCTTAAATTTGCTGGGAATAGCCTCTGAAGACATCTTTATTTTAGATCAATTTTGCGGAATTTTGCATAACTGGTGAACCGTAAGAGATAAACAAAAACTTAACCACACAAAAATGAAGAGATTAAAACACACAATTTATATTATATACACTTTTTTCGTGGAGTTCACCATTTTTTAGATATTCCTTGTTATTAGTTTCAGCTTTAATATTTTTATACTTTTCTCATACGGGAATTTGTCAACTCTTGTCCACACAAGAAAGATACTTCACATAGCAACCAGCTTTTAAAAGATTTGATTCGATTTAGCCTATGGCACTCTTTTATTTCCCTTCTGCTTACAAGGAAGTAGGTAATAAGACCCTTTCTGCCAATTTGTTTCTCGATTAGCATTAAGCAAATAGAAGAATGAGCTTTATAACATTAATTTATTGTAAAGAGTAGAGAAAGTCATATGAATGGAACACATTAGATTTTTTTTTTTTTTAAAAGCATTGTCTGCATTCTCCAGCAATATTAAATGTGGAACTTTGGTTTAACTTAATATAAACCTAAATAACAATCTAATTTTATGACAACTTTTTCTCGGATTACCCTCCCCAAGGAAGTACAAGCAAATTCTTTGGATCAGTTGTCTGTCGAGGAGACGCAAACTCTGAATCATAGAATATCTAGGATGGACTATAAGCACAATGTCTGATATGCCGCGGCGAAGAAGAAGGAAATGCGATGAAGTGATGAAAACGATCAAAGGAATATTTCGCGTAGCAAATTAACCATCCAGCATTAACCACCCAACAAAGGAAAACCGCGAAAAACTTGCGGTCAGATTGGCGAGCCCCGAGGGAACAAATGGCGTGTCATTGAGACAAATGAATAACAACGGCAAAATACTGCGACTGTTATGGCTGTTAACCGGAAGCAGGATCAATGTAGGTATTTTATACGAACAGCAAAATTATTTTTAAATGCATAATCTTCTTTTTGTAACATCTAATGTATGTAAATATTATATTATATGCACATATATAGTGATCTTGGATGTTTTCTTATACAGTGAATTTCAACATTTGATACATTTTGTTGTTACAAGGCAGAAAACTGGACATTTTAGCTTTATCGCACAAAGCCAGCCGATGCTCACAAACTCTAAAAAGCAGGACATGTCCAGCGAAATCCAGAAGTCTGGTCACTCTATTCTTTGGAAGTAAAAAGGTGCCTTTAAAGTTCCTTAAATGTGTAATACAGTGTCTCAGATTAACAAATTTGTGAACAGTGCATTATTCTTATTGTATACTCCTTCGTTTAAAAAACACACAAGGTTGTACCAACATTAGTTCATCTTTACAAGAATCTTCATTTCAAAGTATATCATTAATTGTCTTGATTCAACTTTTTGAAGCGAGTAAGTATCAGCTCTAAAGGGAAGGGAATAGTATGGTACATGTATGGCGGAGAAGCTGCCTAGCAGGCATGGCGTTTAATCCGAAGAACACTAATAAATATAGATACCATATCATAACGCCTTAAGTGAATAGCATTCCTCGCAATGTCTCACGCAAAAAGTATATTACATAAAACCACCAAACACGTTAATCTGTTTTGCATAAGTCTCCTAACGTCTATTCATCCCACACAGATAATGTTTTTATTTAGATTCTTTCCCAAAAGCGAGACGTAACTTGCACTGCGGACAAATCTGTTATCTTACGCTAGCGATTATAACAAACAGCCCACTTAGAGTATGACACATACCGTACAGAGCGTCGTCTGTTACTACGATATGGAAGGTTCTTGGGTTCAGACTGAACGCCTAGTTTGCAAGGCAACTTGACACATGAGTCTCACACTACTGCAGAAATACTAAGCGGACGAGTTGCAGACTCAGCGACAAAACAAATATCATCTATACTGCACGCCATGGTACAACATTATAAAAAATATCCGTAATATACTTTGCAGTAAGTAACAGAAACGTTAGAAAATTATGCAGGGGAAAAATGTCACTTTTTAAATTTAAGGACATTTAAAAGTTAAAATTAGCAATTTTCTTCCCTTTATCTCAATCCTCAGTTTTTCATAAGCCTTGAGGGAGGTCATGTTGAATTTTAAATTTTCCTATAGCATCAAACTCCACAACAAATCAAGGATTTCAGGAACATAAAATGCTTAAACTGTCTAATGTTAAAAGGAATTTTAACATTATCCTCTTAAAAATATCCTCTTAAAAATCTGATGTGTTCATTCACATAACTTTCTCTACACCTCTGCAACAAACAAGCTTATGCTTCTACGATGTCTCGTATTTACTTCATGCTAATCAAGAAAAAAAAAAAAAAAATAGAAATAGTCTTATTCTTTGCTTCCTTGCAAGTAGAAGCGAAATAAGGGAGTACCACAGGTTAAAGTGATTGTCAAAACCTGGTTGCTATGAGAGTAAAGTTCCTTTGTTTGTACAGACAGGAGTTGACAAACTCCTGTATAGGAAAAGTATAAGTTTTTAAAGCTGAAAGCAAAAACAAGGAATATCCAAAAAAACGATCAACTCCACGAAAAAAATGCATATAGTATAAATTGTGTATTTTAACATGCTCTACATGTTTTGTATGTTTTTGTCCATCTCTTACGGTTTAGCAGTTATATAAAATTCCATAAACTTAATTCAGAATAAAGTAGTCTTCAGAGGCTATTACCAGAAAATTCAAGACATACATTTTATTTGTCAGGTAAATATCTTTAATATACGATATTTTAATCAAAATCATTATAGCCAGTTTTGTGAAAATATTTTTTTTTTAAAAAAGTTCCAGGTAAAGGGTAGTCTGGGGTGGGGGGATTTTTCTCAAAATCTTCTTGTCGCATCCTTGGAAGGTACCTACTAAACTTAAATACCAAGTTTGGTATTTTACCGACTTTTCGTTTTTGAGTTATCGTGTTCATAGACACATAACGCAGACCTTTTTCTGAAAATGCATTTTTTTTTTTTTTTTTTTTTGGTTATAGAGGACCCTAAAACATATTTCTGGTGAAATCTCGGTATCGATTTTTGGGTGGAGTGCAATACCTTCTCTATGCACTATGTACATAGTACGTGTAGAGAAAGTAAAAATCTCAACCAGGCAGTTTGATCTATCATAGATTCGAAACTTCATCCAGAAGCAAGAGATAAATACAACATTAAAGGGGTGCATACATGATATGTAATACAGGTAATACCTATAGCTTTAGCCTGTAATTTACTTAAAAACGCTCTACGTTTGTTCACCTTTAAGATATCGATTCTTAGCCAGGAGAAAATTGCAAACATAAAAACAGGCTACTGCGAATGGAACCTGCTGTTCAGTGATTTAAAGCGGGGGTGTACAATCTGAATTATACGTTTCGTCGAGTGTGGCGCTGTCTATTTCAAACATAGCTTTAATGCGCAACTGACGTAAATAAATAGGGAAATCCCAGCGAGAATAAACTAGAAACAAATTAAAATAATGTAAATTCCTCCAGCAAGTATTGTGCAAATGTAACAATAAAACCGAATGAATGTGTCATTTCATGTAACTGTTGCAAATATAAAGTTGCAGCTTATGCCTCAATGGTCATAGATTAATAGTAATGTGTGTAATAAGAGGATGATCCTAATGATTAGAAAAAGAGTAGTCGTTCGCAAAATATTCACGAGTGTGTATTCACAGTGGCACACGAAATGTTGAACAATTTGCATTTCTATTGAGAATTACAATATACGAGGGTTATGTCGAAAGTTTTAGCAGAAATGTAGAAAAAAAACTTATTTAGATTATAATAGTTATAACTTTTCAAAATACTCTCCCTGAGCATTTATAGATTTTCCGATTCTTTGGAGCCACTTAGAAAATGCCTCAGCCTCTTTAGGGATGTCATTTAGAATACTATTATATGCGGCAATGACCTCCTCATCGGATGATAAACGCTGCCCACGAATGCTTTTTTTTTTTTGGAGGTGGGGAACAAGAAGAAGGCACATGTACCAGTATTGCACGTATTTATAATGTACATAGCAGGTAGAGAATTTCACACATATATTCGATACCGAGATTTCGCTGGAATTATACCTTTCGAGACACCCTGAAACCGGAAAAAACTTTTTTTTAGAAAAGATGCGCGTTTATTGTGTTTGTATGTGTGTGTGTGTATGTGTGTGAACATAACCCAAAAACGAAAAGTCCGTTAAATACCAAACTTAGTATTTAAGTTCAGCATCTCCCAAAGATGCGACACGAAGATTTTCAGGAAAATCTTTCACATCCAACTACCTTTTACATGGAGCAATTTTCGACAATTTTTTTTCTCAAAAATGGCTCTCTAGCTAATTTTATTAATATCATATATATATATATATATATATATATATATAAAGATATTTTCATGACAAAATGAAACGCAATTCTTGAATTTTCTGGGAACAGCCTCTGAAGACCTCTTCATTGGAGATGACTTTCGTCTAACTGCTAAACCGTAAGAGGCAGACAAAAACTTATCACACAAAAATGTATATTTCGTTGAAACACACTATTTATTTCCATATACCTATTTTTTTCGTGGAGTTTACTATTTCCAAGATAAGTACTCCTTGTACTTTTTTTTTTGTTTTAAAATATATTTTAACTTTTCTCGTACGAGAAATTGTCATCTGCTGGCCATGCAAAAAAAAAACGACTTTCAAACACTTAGCAAACAGCTTTGAAAAGATTTAACTATCGCTTTAGCCTAGCGTACTCCCTTACTTCTCTTCTACTTATAAGGAAATAAGTAATAAGACTTTTATTGCTAATATTTATCTGGATTAGCATTATGTAGATAAAAGAATAATCTTTTGTAAGAATAGTTTGTATTTGAACTACTAGAGGAAGTTATGTGAATGGAACACACCAGATTTTATAGAGTTAATCATGTCCGAGATATTTCTTGTTATTGGTTTCAATTTTAAAATATTTAAATGTTTCTCAAGCAGGAATAAGCCGTTTGTTCCATATATCTTTTGTTATACCCTGGTCATGCAAAGAGAACCAAATTTCAATCGTATTACATAGGTTTTAAAAGATTTGACTATCGGTCTAGCTTAGTTTAAACCCTTTTTTCTCTTCTACTTACAAGGAAGCATGTAATAAGACAAAATCTGCTAATTCTTATCTTATTAGTATGATGTAGATAAAAAAATAAGTTTTGTAAAAATACTTTGTTGAACAGATAGGGAAAGTCATCTGAATGGAACATATCAGATTTTTTTAATGAGTAAACTATACTAAAATATTCATATATCACCATGTACAATTGTAATTTGCAAACTTTTTTGAAGTCCTTTAAGATATTATTATATGTGAACCATCTTCAAGATTATTGTCCAAGGAGTATTTCTTATAGTGCCAGATAAGCTAAAAATCTTCAGTGTTCCATTCACATGACTTTGTTTGGCTGTTTCACAAACAAACTTTTCTTACAAAAGATTATCCTTTTATTTATGTCATGTTAATAGAGATAAACGTCAGCAGAATTGGTCTTATTACTTGGTTCTTTGTAATTAGAAGAAAAATAAGGAAATGCACTACGGTAAAGCGATAGTCAAGTATTTTAAACTCTATCCTGTGTGAAACAATTGAAATCCGATTCTCCTTTGAACTCCCGTGAGTAAAAGAACAGAGATGAAACGAAAGTTGACTTACCGTTTGAGAAAAGTTAAGTAGCTTAAAATTCAAGCCAATAATAAGGGATATTTCATAAAGTATTACTCTGCAAAAAGAAATGCACATGACAAATTATAAATTGGGTGTTTCAATTAGATCTACACTGCCTCTGTAGGAAGCGTTTCTATCATTTACGGTTTACGAGCTAATATTATATATATATATATATATAAAACATGTGGCATTTTAATCAAGATCGTTAGAGACATTTTTGAGAAAATCAAAATGTTCGAAAAATATTCTATGTAAAGGATAGTTGGGGTGGGGAAATGTTCTTGACAATTCAGTTCTACTTATTAAAGCACCAATGAAATGACCGAGATTAGGCAATTTCAATCAATCGCGGTCATCTGACGAGCGTGATTGTCGAAAAATCCTATCGCAGCTGATGTTCATTTCTTTGAAATCTTGTCGCACCTGACGTTCCTATGTTTAATCTCCAGTCTTGGTAATTGGTAATAGGTGACAATCCAGGCAGCCAATCTTCACTTTTAATAACTGTCAGTTCCACAGTTGTACTTTCAATTAATTCAGTTACATCATTTATTTAAATTTTTGTCCAATTCATAATGTATTTAGTTAAAAAATCTCAAATAAAATAACGTTTGATTCCATTTCGTGCATTTCTTATTAAAAGCTGAAATAAAATAACTGTTCCCTATTTCTATTGTTGCCAACAATTCGTAGGCCATATCAAAATTCAGGAGGCAGTGAAGGAAGGAAGAAAGAAAGAAAGAAAGAAAGAAAGAAAGAAAAAAGAATCTTATGTGTTCCATTCACATGACTTTCCCTACATCTCAGCAACAAATTATTGTTAAAAAGCTTATGCTTTCTATTTACTTCGTGCTAATTGAGAAAACATTTGCAGAACTAGTCTTACTATACTTCCTTATAGGTACAGCGAAATAAGGGAGTGCACTTGGCTTATGTAATAGTCAAAAACTGGTTGCTATGTGACTGAAGTTCCTTTGTTTGTATGTATGGACAGCAGTTGGCAAATGTTTGTATGAGAGAAGTATAAGTATTTTAAAGCTGAAATCAATAACAAGGAATATCTCAAAAACGATCAACACCGCGAAAAAAAATGTATATGACATAAATCGTGTGTTTTAACGTGTCCTACATGTTTTTTTGTGGTAAGTATTTATCTATCTCTTACGGTTTACCAGTTATGCAAAATTCAATAAAAATCATCCAGAATAATGAGGTTTTTAGAGGCTATTACCAGAAAATTCAAGATATACATATTATTTGGCATGTAAAATATTTTAATCAAACTCGTGAGAGCCATTTTTGAGAAAATCAAAATTTTCGAAAATTTTTCCATGTAAAGGGTAGTTGGGGTGTGGGGATTTTCTAGAAAATTTGTGTCGCATCCTTGGAAGATGCCAAACTTAAATACTAAGTTTAGTATTTAACAGTGTCTTCGTTTTTTAGCTATGCTGTCCAAAGACCAAACAGACGGATCTTTTTCTAAAAATTCGTTTTTCTGACTCAGGGGATTCCAAAACATATATTTCCGATGAAATATCGACTTTGAATTTTTAGTTGGAATACAATACCTTCTCTATCCACTGTACATTGTGCATGCGGTCTAGAGAAAGTAAAAACAACTAGTTTTGAATTATACCTTCTCTAACTACTATGTGCATTGTACATACGTGCTAGAGAAGGTAAAAAGTAGAACTAAGTAGATAACAGATAAATAGGAACTATTGAACAAACATTTTCCAAATTATATATATAAAAAAGCGGGATAATATAAAACCGTAATAGTGTGGCAATTTTAAAATGTCTATTTCAAAAGCTGTAGATTTACTCTTTTCAGCAGACTATGCCCTTAAGCTGAGTTGTTTCTCACAAATGGGTAAATGCCTGTAGGGCACATTCCTCTTTTCTGCTTGTTGCTCCTCACGGTGTGACAGAATGGAGATGGCACGGTAAAAGTTGTATCAAAGCGTATTCTGCTTCGTGCCGAGTTAATGTCAGAAATAGACGCAGGGAAAGAGAAACAAAACAAGGAACGGCGCTAAGACATGCAATACTTCTCACGGAATATGGGCCGTTTGAAGGAAGCAGCTACACCTATTTTTTCCTGGGCAGTGCTGTATAAATCAAAGAGATCTGAGGTGCTTTCATTTAAAGCCTTTATGCTTTGGTTGCATGTTGACACAAGAGCTTAGTAATATCCAAAGTCCACAAAACACGTCATTCTCGCCTAACACATTTCGAACTTTTCGTATTTTCTTATTCGTTTAGAATATAAAAAATAGATGTATATAAAAACCTGGCTGCCAGGAAAAGCAGCCCTCTGAAAATCGTATTATTAGGAGTTGGGGATGACAGATTTAGGAATCTTACGCTAAATTTTGCTTATTTTGTTTGTTTTAATATATATGAAGAAACCCAGAAAGCCTAGTTACCTAGCAGATATTTTTTTCAAATAGAGCAGAAAAAGTACTTCAATTAATGTATTTTACATTTGAAATCTTAGGCATAATTACCATCTGTGAAATTACGAAAATCCACAATTTCAATTCGGTTCTAATTTAATGATGTGATTTAATGCATACTTTGATTTTATAAATGTCTCCAAATATTACCTTTTTTATATATCTATGAGTTACTGTTTTGAAAATTCCTCTATATGGATACACACAATTAGTTTTTGCAAAAAAAAGAGTATTTAACTCTTTAACAGTGTGTTAGTATTATAACATATGAATTTTTACTTATGCTAACGTTTGATAAAATAATAATTATACAATATGAGAACATTTTAATGTGCACTGTTAGATTCTTGCTGTTTAATATAATCACAAAAAATGTATCGTTTTCTTAATCTGTTAATTGTAAGAAAATATACAAACTGGCATTCATTTATGCCAAAAAGTAGACTTAATGATTTGTGTATTAAGTTGGTAAACATTTATCAAACAGCTCCTCCCATATTCATGGCCCCATCTGTTCGAGCCAGACAGTTGATTGGTATATCGTTTTTTCGCGATGGCCAGAGGTTAGGGATCAAGACAGTTTTAGAAATACAGAGCAAACATAATCAATTTACTTTTATTGATTGATCTTTCGTAAGGGAAAAGTAGAATTAGAATGAAAAAGTATGCAAAGTCGTCAATGGGGTATGTTAGCTCAAGAGATAATGAGAACGCATTGTGTTTTACCGAAAAAATTCGAGTTCCATGAGAAATTCCTTTATTTCCCTTGTACTTACAAGGAAATATGAAATACAAGAATTTCTGCTGATGTTTATCCGATTAGCATGAATCAAATAGATAAATATGATTTTGTAAGAATAGTGTGCAGAATAGGTAGAGAAAGTATTGTGAATGTAACACGCACGTGTGTTTTTTTTTTTTTTTAGTTACATAACAAAAGTTAACTAATATAATGTGCCTGATAAGCTATGACATTTGCAAAATTACACTGAGGTGAATATTTAATTCTGATATCAATATTTAAGCACCTATGCCAATTTTCGCTGCCGTGCTAAACAACGAAAAATAGCATAATTTCGATGCTTTACTAGCATAAGAGTTAAGTACAAGTTTGAAAATCCTTACATGTATTTTAATTGTTATTAACACCGCAAGAGAAAATAGTTTTACTACCTGATTTCAAAGTGTCACTTAACATAGACGTTGCACAGAGAAAACAGATAACTGAGTGGAAGCGAAATAGGAGAGCAAGAAAGGGAAGAAGAGCCAGTAAGAGGGAATTAAATGTCTTGTTGCAATTAACGCAATAACGCGAACTCTACCGCGGATTCTATTAGTCATGAATAGAAATCGAGACGAGATTATGATCTATTAATAATCTAGAGAATTTGAATGCAAAAGTTGCATTTACTAGAAATATTTCAAGAATTAACTGAACTAATAAAACCCATAAAGTAAAATATTTTAAGTATTTAAAATATATTATAAATTAATCTCAAAACGCGGTTATTACAGCTGTAATTTTATGCGTGTCAATACACGACTGAACAGAAATTCCATGTGTTGCTGCATGTTTTAATAAACCCCAATAATATCCTCGCTTTTCTCAAGTCAGCTGCTCAGTCTATATTAGAATATTTACGTTTCGTTGTGTTGGTGTTTGTTTTTCCAGTTCCACACATGTATGTATACTGTACATAGTAGGTAGAGAAGGTATTTATTCCACCCAACAATTCGAATCCGATATTCCACCGAAAATACATGTTTTGAGGAGCCCTGAACAAAATGTTTAAAAAAAAGGTCAGTGTGTGTGTGTGTGTGTGTGTGTGTGTGTGTGTGTGTGTGTGTGTGTGTGTGTGGACAGTAAAACTAAAAAACAGAGGTCTTTTTTTTCTGGTCATGCAAAGAGAGCCAAATTTCAATTGTTTCACATAGCGACTGGCTGTTGATTTTTTTTCCTATGCGTATTCCTTTATTTAGCTTCTACTCACAAGGGAGCAAGTAATAAAGCAATTTCTGCTAATTTTTATCTTAACTAGCAGGATGTACATAAACGAATAATATTTTGTTAAGAATAGCTTATTTATGGAACAGGTAGAAAAACTTATGTGAATTGAACACATTAGATTGAAGAATCAATCAATTATGACTTAAAATAGCTAATCAATTTCCATTAAATATTCTTGGATTAAGAAAAGTAGTCATTAATGTTCTTATGTTGACAATATTAATTATACAAATCAATGCCCTTAGGTAGTATTATGTAGTATTTATTTTCGCAATCGGCTTACTCACCCCGCATTTTAGGAATGACACGTCCCTAGGACCTACAAGCGGATGTCTAGGGATCAGAAGCCTGTCGGGGAGCCAACGGCATAAAACCACAGAATGGAGAACCTGGAACGAGTGGTCGGTCCGAAGCCAAGCATAAGCGTGAGGAAGCGGATGACATGAAATGCAAGCGAATGGGTGATAAAAAAAAAGGTGATGCTGGAGCAATTGGTGGAATGAGTGGCGAGGGAAACCGGAGGACCTGGAGAAAATCTGCCCAGACGCCGCTTTGTCCACCACAAATCCCACATGCGGGCGCTCGGGACAAACCCGGGCCACCGAGGTGGGAGGCGAGCGGTCTAACTACTCGCTCACGGCACCGCCCACAAATACACAAACAGAAAATATAAAAATGCAACCGTCCTCGATAGCGTCACCTCACAAAAGTTGTCTGCCAATTATGAATGGCAAGAGACAATACACTAAAGCCAAATTATACGGGATCTGTGATATAATACATAGCGTTGCATTTATATTACTTTCTCTACTTATTCGTCTTGCAAACGCTTTTGCTTCGATCTAGTTTTTGTTATTAAAGATATTCTTTCATTTTACATTTAGTATATATTTCGTCAAGTACAAGAAGGATACAGTAGGTTATGATTAACATTTAAAAAAGGGGAGGACAATAAAGTCTATGAACTGCGATCAGTTGGTTTGTTGTGTTCCCCTTCATTTAGTCTTCCAAGATTCTTACCTCCATTACAAAGTCTGCAAGTTTCTTAACTGGCATTTCTTGACCTTGCAGTTGCATGGTTTCCTGATCAAAGCATTTAACCCTAAGAACTCCGAGTGCCTCGCAATCATCACAGCAAATAGGATGCATATTCATATTTTATTCCACATCTACATTTCAGATCGACTGTTTTGCCAATTTGTGAAGATGTCCTTTAATTGACAGTGTCCTGAGATCATTCCCACTATCCATTAGAGTGTATTTTCATTCATCCTGAGCAGTACCTGTACTTTGCTTCTTTTACTTTCTTTAATAAGAGTCTTAAATGCTTGAGTCCTGTTAAGGATTCTCAATGGTTATTTTGCTTTTACTGATCCATTCCCTGTTGCCCACTAACAAGTCCAAAGGACAATTAAGGTCTTAGTTCAAGACCTGTGAAAAGGTTATTGGCTCCCTTGTTTGTCAGTTCATCTGGCCTATCATTGCCATGGGTTCTCCTATGTCCCGACACCCACACTAGTTCCACTGAATTGTGCAGGGCCAACCACCATTATAACTTCCAGGTATTCCCAGATCAGTCTAGACCTGACCAACCCACCTCCAAGAAGTTTTAAAGCTGCTTGACTAACGGAAAGTATGCACTTCTGTTTGATAGCAGCCTATGACCCGGACAGAACTCCTCCAGTTCCTTAGTTTTGGAACCATCCATGAACTACATTGGTGCTCTCCTGGTTCTTGAACTAATTCCCTCCTTCCGTTCACACCTTTTTGAAAATGAGACAGTGAACTTACATTCTCCTGAAGTCCTTGGTGTCATTCTGCCTGAGTCCATGTAGAGAGGTTAAAGCGATAGTCAGAATTTTAAAAAGCATATCGTTAATGTGATGGCTTTGAAATGGTATGCCCTTTACGTGGCCAAAAGAAAAAGTAAGTAACTGTTCCACGAGAAAAATGAAAGTATTTAAAAGTGAAAGTAATGATACAGAATATCCAGGAAGTAGTTAGATCTGACCATATTTAAATTCATAACAGATTTTATTTTACATGAATCTTATGCCTTAACGAGGTCTAAAATTTTGTATAGAAGCATTTCATCTATCTCTTAAGGTTTGTTAGTTATCTTTTTTTTTTTTTTTTTTTTTTTTTTTTTTTTGGTAGTGTTTAACGCCCGCTTTAACTATTTATGGCACCGCAGGCGGTGACACTGGTGATACATGAATGAAGATGGAGCACCGGTGGAATGCGATGGCGAGGAAAACCGGAGAACCCGGAGAAAACCCGCCCCAGCGCCGCTTTGTCCACCACAAATCTCACATGTGGTCGCTTGGAATCTAATCCGGGCCGTTTAGGTGAGAGGGTTAGTTATCTAAAGTCATTCAGAATAAAGATGACTTCATAAGCTAATCCCCGAAATTTTTAAGGTGTATATTTTATCTCGTAATATTTTAAGCATATTGAGGTATTCTAATGAAATCCAGAGAATCCAAAATTTAGAAAAATCTTCCATGCAAAAGATAGTTTGAGGTGGGTTTTTTATTTTCTTCAATTTTTTTCTTGTTTCGGAAAGTGTCCAACCTAAATACCAAGTTTGTTATCTATCGGAAATTTAATTTTTAGGTTATGTTGTTCAAACACAAACACACGAACCATATTCTGGTGAAACTCGACATCGAATTTTTGGGTGAAATGAATTACTTCATCTTACCTACTGTAGGTAGATGGTACAGAAAATAAAAATTAACACAGTTTCTTCAAAATGCACATTAACAACGAAGAAAACAGACTGCTATCAATATGCATATACTGACAGCTGAATTATCACATATCTTCATGTGTTTATGGCTAAATACTTGGCTAACCATCATAGCCAATGCCAACACTGTCCTTCACTGCACCTTTTTCGCGAAGCGATAAGAAATGTCACTAAATCAATTCTGGCACGCGATTACTTATGAAGTAATGACGCCAGGGCATTCGTGCAGAGTTGTTACCGATTGCATGGTTATCGTACAGAAAAAACTGTCCACAAACTTTGTAGGATTAGGCACCTTCAATATATTTACAAACTACTAAAACATTATGATTAAACTTTTTGCAGTTACAGTTATTTAACAGTTGCATTTATTCTGCTCCTTCGTACACTTTCAAAATATTTTGCTTCAGCAGTCGCACGATATCTACAGGTTTGTAGTAATCTTAAGTTTAGATCTTAGTAACTGTCATTCATACAAGAAATGGACTCTGAAAACGCTATGTACACAAATCATGTCATTTTTCGACGAACGATGAAGAACCTAGATTAAATCAATATCTGTCTTAACTACAAAATATAGATGGACCGATACTTGACATGCAAATGTGCTTGAAGAGTTTATAGCATCTATTTTGGAGGAGCATAAAACATAGCCATAGAAACGAAATTATTAACAAGTCTTTTTTTTTTCTCACCTTCCCTAGCACGCATGTACAATGTACATAATATGTAGATAGGGAAGATATTATACTCCACCCAAAAGTTCGACACCGACATTTCACCAGAAATGCATGTTTTAGAATACTTTGAATCCAAAAAAAACAGCTTAAGAAAAAGCTCCATGTGTGTGTGTGTGTGTGTGTGTGTGTGTGTGTGTGTGTGTGTGTGTGTGTATACAGCATAAGTAAAAAATGAAAAGCTGGTTGAATACCAAAATTAGTATTTAAGTTCAGTATCTTCGAAGGATACGACACGAAGATTTTCAGTAAACTCTCCCATCCCCAACTACTCCTTACATGGAACAATTTTAAAAAATTCTCATTTTTTTCAAAAATGGCACTTACGATTTTGATTAAAATACCATATGTTTAAGATATTCTTATGAAAAACGAAATGTGTAACCAGAATTGTTGGGAATAGCGTCTGAAAACCTCTTCATTTTAGATGATTTTTGTATAACCTTTTTATAATGGTAAACGGATTGAGATAGACAAAAACGTATAAAAAAACTGTGTATCTCATTAAAACACACAATTTATGTCTATACATTGTTTTGTAGAGTTAACCGTTTCCGAGATATTTGTGTTGTTTGAAATTTTAGCTATTTAAACGTTTCTCAAACGGGAATTCTTTTTTTTTTTTTTTTTTTTTTACATCTCTCGCTTGCCGAAATTGAATTGTTTCACATAGCCACCGGTTTTTTAGAAGATTTCACAATCGCTTTAGCCTAGTGCATTCCTTTATTTCCCTTCTGCTTATAAGGAAACAAGTAATAAAACCATTTCTGCTAATGTTTATCTCGATTAGCATGGTGTAGGTAAAAGAATAATCTTGAGTAAGAAAAGTTTGTTTGCGTAGCAGCTACAGAAAGTCATGTGAAGGGCATAGAGATTTTTGTTTCAGAAGCGGTATTAGGACTATAAGTGCAGATATTTGTACTGGTAATTAGGCACAAGGGACTGACACATTGCAATTTGCTTCATTTGTGACTAATAATTTAAATTGTTAAAGAGTAGTATACTTTATTGTTGGCTAGTACCTTCATGTAGGCGCGGCACACACGATCCAGGTGTGTTTATTTTCACCAAGGGCGTGGAGAGGAAGGCGTAAGAAAGAGTGGGCAGGCCTCCTCATAGCGACTGTTGTATCGGAACTGAGTAAAATGCTTTCTGCAAAGGCACTACCCCCACACTACCTAGGCCAGTAGGTCACATATTGAAATGTGAACACTGGAAGCAAAACAGATAATCTATACTGGTAGGCGTTGTTCATTTCGCGGCACAGTTAAAACCATGCACAAACATCAGGTAGCAAAGAATGGGAATGGTTTGTGGGAAAACTATAAGACGTAGAAAAAAAACAACCCACACACCGAAATAAATGCACATTAAGTTACAATTTATCTAAATACCTTATCCATATCCCTAACAACCGGTATATATAGAGCGCGTCGCACGCTTAAAAGACAGTATAGGTTAAATGGAGTGCACTGTTGCCACATTTTAAATCCCAGGCCATTAATACATTTGCGAGTATAATAATGTCATATTGCCCCTTTTTGATTACTATTACTATTAATAATATTGATTAATAATAATAATAATATTTGCATTAACTTCTTAGGTTATGTGTTATATTTTTAATTCAAGAAATGCAACTGTGCAATATAGTTTGGATTTGATGGTAACTCTGATTGTTAAATGTAATTATTGTTATTATTATTGTTATTATTATCATTATTATTATATTAATCTTCTATCTTCTGTCAAGAAAGTACCGGGAATTGATCATTTAAAAATCCTGTTTAAACGGGGATTCAAAATTATTGTTGTCGCTAAGTTGTTACAACTTTCCTCTATACCCACGCGGAGTTTGACCATCATCTGTCATCTAGTTTGTTTACAGTATGCCATTTTCTTAGTCCATCTCAAAGGTGATTTGCGATTTTACGATGGATACAAATATTGAACAAAGAATCTGTCTCAAATTTTGCATTGCAAATGGTATTTCGTGTGCCGAATCGCTGAAAATGTTACAGAGGGCTTACGGTGAATCGACTTTATCAAAAACACGTACATATGAGTGGTACAGTGCATTCAAAAGTGGTCGAGATGTGGTGGAAGATTTGCCTCGCTCTGGTCGGCCATCAACGGTTTCAACTGAACTGAACATCGCTAAAGTGAAGAAAATGGTGTGTGAAAATCGTCATTTAGGTCTGAGAGAGATTGCAGCTGAACTTTCTGTGTCTCATGAATCGATTCGTACCACTCTAAACGATTGTTTGGGCATGACACGCGTTGCAGCTCGGTTAGTTCCGAAAGACTTGAATTTTCTACAAACTCAATCGCGTAAGGATTGCTGAAGACATGCTAGAACGAGCCAGTTCCGACCCCACATTCATGAAACGCATTGAAACTGTGATGAGACGTGGATTGACGAGTTTGACACTCAAACCAGTCAATGGCGCCTTCCAACTGAACCGAAACCTAAAAGGGCACGTCAAACTCGATCAAAACTGAAGGTCATGTTGACAGTTTTTTTCGATTATCGCGGTGTCGTGAACTCAGAGTTCTTGCCAGAAGGTCATATGGTAAATAAAGAGTATTATCTGAGCCTTATGCGGCGTTGGAGAGAACAAATACAGCGAAAAAGGCCAGATTTGTGGAACAACACATGGATTCTGCACCACCATAACGCTTGAGCTCACAAGACTATTACTGTGAACGAATTTCTGGCCAAAAACTCAACAAATTTCATCGAACAACCACCGTATTCACCTGATCTGGCTCCTGCTGATTTCTTTCTCTTTCCAAAACTTAAGTTACCACTTCGAGGCACCCGTTTTCAGTCGATAGAAGACATAAAGGAAAATTTGCGGCGACAACTGATATCGATTCCTAAAAGTGCCTAATAAAAATGTTTGGTAATTGGATTATTCGTTGGCATAAATGTATAGTTTCAGAAGGGGCCTACTTTGAAAGCGATAAAATAAAATTGGATGAATAATTCATTTTTTGTGCTTTATTGGCAAATTCCCGGAACTTTCTTGACCCAGTAGTATTTAATAAAATATTGAGGCTTACTTTAGATTTTACTTGCCTTAGTACATCGCACTACTTTCAATCTGGAAATATGAATGACATAATCCCTAAAATTCTAATAATAGGAATAAAATTTATACTCGTGGTGTTTTAATACCCAACTATATCATAATTTCACCCGCAATTCAACATTAGAGCGATCGGAAGGAAAACTACAGACACTCTTTGTATCACAGACCCTGAGCTTATACTTGTAAAATGCTGACAGCACTTCAGTAGCATGGAGAGGCGAGAACGAATTTTAACGGCATGTAATCTACTCTCTGTTTCTAACTACTGGCGTAGACTATAGTCATGTTCAGGCAGATTTTAGCAACTGTAGGAATATATATGTATCGTGCCTTACATTAACATTATAATATATTATTTATGCCAATACCATTATATGTGCATCAAACAATTTAAATATGCCATCGTTATTTATAACACTGTGCAAATACTATCTATCAATATCATTAGTTGATACCTAGCTACTCTTGAAATTACTCTACAACATTTTTTTTTTTTTTTTTTTTTTTTTAAGTTTTAACGTCCTTTAACCTGGTTGGTCATATCGGACGATGAATGAAATTGTTGAAATGATGCTCAAATGATCTCGGGGTCCATGGAGCTTAAAGTTACTCGACATTCGTCTTCTCAGGATAAGGGAAAACCCCGAAAAAATACCTTATCAGGTTACTCACCCTATGCGAGATTCGAACTCACGAGCTGTTGAATGTGAAGCAGACACGCTACCACCACACTACCCAGGCGGCTTATAAAAATTTATTTTCTTGTGTTCTTTCTGAAAACTGTTTCAGTATATGTGGCAGGGAGATCTAAGGAGATTGCAGAAAAGAAGAAAGAAAAGCCTGCCCCGCCCCCCCCCCTCTCTACTCAAATTTCTACACACAAAACAACTCAATTCTGCTTGATTTTGATATCGGATTTAAGAATGGAATTCTAAACAGTTTTTGCTGTTGATGCCACGTCATCGTTTCTTACTTACACCAACGTTTCGGCTTCTTGTTGCGGCCGTCTTCAGGGCTGCTGCAACCAGCAATAATAGTATTAACAACACTGGCTTTCACAGACTATGGGAATACAAAACGTTCGTATGCTGTAAAGAAACCAAGCCGATTCTCTAACTTAATTTCATGTCAGTACTACTCGCAAAGTAATCATTTTTATGTAGTCCAATGTGAAATTTAGGCATCTCTCCAGACGTATCACAGTTTTGGCGAGCCCCTCATCTTAGAAGTCGACTGCCAGTCCATTTAACCTATGAGTTACAGTTACTGGCACAAAGTTTTCTGTATCCAAGAAATATCGTGAGGGAGTAGAAAACATTCAGAGATGGCGAAGAATGGCTGTGTAACGTTCTGTCTGGAAACTCACTAGCAATTATATCATTGCTTAAACATCGATGAGAAATGATTTGGCGAAATTTTCCAGAACATGTATAGTTTGTCTCCTAACAGATAAACATGTATGCTACAAAATTAGAACCCACCTATTAATTATCACTGGGTTCCTGGGTTCCTGTGGCACAGGGATTTTCAAGTTAAATAATTGTAAATGCCGTGTTATTTATAGACGCTCTTTAACTGTTGTCGTTCTCAGTGTCCTATTCTAAATTGGGCGAGAAAGACCGCTTAATTTTGCTCAGAGGCCTCTCTTATCAGGCTTGAGGTTTTTTTACATGTAAATCTACGACACGGGACCAACGGCTTTACTTCCCTTCCGAAGGAAACCATGCTAAGGATTTTTACGTCCGAAAAAATCCATCGTCCTCCGCCGGGTTTGAACCCGCGACCTTGGGTATATGAAGTTAGCATGGTAACCATTACACCACGGAGGGCGACTTCACATCCTTGGAAGACACTAAGCTTAAATACCAAGTTTGGTATTTAACGTCTTTTCGTTTCTGAGCTATGCTACACGCACACATACATATACAAACACTCACGTACTTTTTTCTAAATTTTTGGGGGATACAAGGCGTCTCAAAACATGCATTTCCGGTGATATCTCGGTATCGAATATTTTGGTGGAATAGAATACCTTCTCTAGTCAGCCTGGGTAATGTGGGGGTAGAGTGTCTGCCTCACATTCAACAGGTCGTGAGTTCGAATCTCGCTTAGGGTGAGTTATCTGGATAGGGATTTTTTTTTCGGAGTTTTCCCTTATCCTGAGAAGACGAATTTTGAGTAAATTAAAAGTTCCAAGGACCCCGAGATCATATGTGCATCATTCCACCGACTTCATTCATCGTCCGTTATGAGCAACCAGGTTAAAGGGCGTTAAGCTACAGAAAGAAAGAAAAGGGGAAAAAAATGTCCACCTACAATGTATGTTGTACATACGTGCTAGAGAAAGTAAAAAGGGTATATCACGTTTGTTTGCATAAAATCGATTCCAGGTGTTAGCGTAACGAACTAGCTCAAATGAATTTACTTGTTGCAATATAATTAATTGCATGCACGTTATCTCTGATTTAATAAGACTTGGACTGTTTAATAAGACTACCTTGGCTGGAGAGATACTTGAACAGGAGAGGGGTTTCAGAGCCTTGAAGTAAACTATCCACTTCTCTTACAGAAGTTTCTATTTACAACACAAAACCGATAAAGGAGATGTTTGTGCATGAATGGAATTAACAACTGGCCACTCAGAGCCCTTGGCCGATACCAACGGAAAGCATACAGAAAGATCACTTTCATCTGGTATGAGCGTAGTTGCAAGCCAAAAACAACACTTAAAAATCTTATGTATTCTATTCACATGACTTTCTCTACATCTCTGCAACAAATTATTGTTAAAAAGCTTATGCTTCTATTTACTTAATGCTAATAGAGAAGCAATTAGCAGAAATGATCAATTACTGGCTTCCTTTAAAGTAGAAGCGAAATAAGGGGGTCTACACTATGCTAAAGTGATAGTCAAAAGCTGGTTGCTATGTAACTGAAGTTCCTTTGTAAGGACAGCAGTTGACAAATTCCTGTATGAGAAAAGTATGAGTTTTAAAGCTGAAACCAATAACAAGGAAAATCTCAAAAACGATAAACACCACGAAAAAAAATGTATATAACATAAACTGTGTGTTAACGAGCCCTGCATTTTTTGTATGGTAAGTTTTTGTCCATCTCTTACAATTTAGCAGTTATGCAACATTTCTTAAAATTCATCCAGAATAAAGTAGTCTTCAGAGGCTATTCCCAGAAATTTCAGGATATATATTTTATTTGTCAGGTAAATATCTTAAAATACGATATTTTAATCAAAATCGTTAGATCTATTTTTGAGAAAATCAAAATTTTCGAACTTTTTTCCATATGAAGGGTAGTTAGGGGCGTTTTGTTTATTATTTTTCTTTTTAAAATCTTCGTGTAGCATCCTTGGAAGATACCAAACTTAAATACCAATGGTACTTGACGGTCTTTTCGTTTTTGAGCTACACACACACACACACACACACACACACACACACACACACACACACACGGACATTTCTCTAAAAATGTTTTTCTTTTATTCAAGGGGACCCAAAACATCATTTTCCGGTGAAATCTCGGTATCCAATTTTGGGTGCATTGCAATACCTTTTCTACACACGATGAACATAGTACGTATAGAGAAAATAAAAATCTTGACGTGTTCCATTCACATGCCTTATTCTTCAAACTGTTACTGTTACTAGTCAAATCTTTTAAAAATTCTCCTGCGTGTTTGACATTGAAATGCGGTTCTTTTTCCAAGGTCAGGTTTAAAACGAGAGAGATATGAAATGAAAGATAACTTCCCGTTGAAGAGGTCTTCAGAAGCTATTCCCAGAAACTGCAAGAACTCCATTTTGTTTGTAATTCAAATACCTTAAACATATGATATTTTAATAAAAATCGTTAGCCATTTTTGAGAAAATCAAAATCTTCGAAACATGTTCCATGTCAAGGGATAGGTTGTTGGGGTTGAGGAGATTTTCTTGAAAACCTTCGTGCCACATGCTTGGAAGATACTAAATTTAAATACCAAGTTTGGTATTTAACCGACATTTCGTTTTTTAGTTACACTGTCCAAACACGGACCTTCTTCTAATTTTTTTTAATTCAAGAGTCCTCGAAACTTGTATTTTCGGCGGAACACACCACCTTCTCTATTTACATTGTAGTACATATTACATATAATTTTTGAGAAAATAAAATTAACAAAAGTGTGCTGTTAAAAATGATATTGCAACGCACAAACACACGCGTGCTCTCTCTCTCTCTCTCTCTCTCTCTCTCTCTCTCTCTCTCTCTCTCTCACTCTCTCTCTCTATTCAAGAATTTTCATGAATTCTCGATAGTGAATTTTTGAGTGAAATACAATTCTTCGACTTACTATACGTAAGCAGTTGAGAAAGTAATAAAGAAGCTGAAGTGTAATCAAACTTGAATGCCACTTAGAACTAACTCTTATTTTTCAAAAACCGGCTCTTAACGACTTTGGTAGCATTTCGTGTGTTTTAAACATACATTTATATGACTTATAAAATGTATGTATTCTCATTAATTTTTCCACAGCGTTATATGATGCTTTCCTTGCTTTGGTTATTTATGAAATATTAGCCCTTGCAAAGACAATACAGTAGCAAAGAAAGAATAAAATGACCTGTTTGTTCAAACACTTTACAGAAGTTTTAGCCTCGTGTGTGTGTGTGTGTGTGTGTGTGTGTTTGTAGTGTTTAACGCCCGCTTTAACTACTTATGGCACCGCAGGCGGTGACACTGATGATACATGAATGATGATGGAGCACCGGTGAAATGCGATGGCGGGGGAAACCGGAGTACCCGGAGAAAACTCGCCCCAGCGCCGCTTTATCCACCACAATCTCACATGCGGTCGCTTGGGATCGAACCCCGACCGTCTAGGTGAGAGGCATATGTGTGTGTGTGTGTGTGTGTGTGTGTGTGTGTGTGTGTGTGTGTGTGTGTTTCCTCCATTTAACGCTCTTTAACCTGGAGGGTTATATCGAACGATAATAAATGGGTGAAATTATGTTCAAAGAGCTAGGGATCCATAGAACTTAAAGCCGCTCTTCTCTTGAGGGAATATGCCGAAAAAGACCTTATCTGGGTAAACCTTATCAGTCTAACCGAGATTCGAACTCGGGACCTCTTGAATCTCAGCAGACACTCTCACTTCAGAAGCAGTCCTCTGTGAATTTACAACAAAATGCTATATTTAACTTTGTAGAAAACATTATTTTATCCTTGGTTGCAATCGGTATAGCGCCGTGTAGTTTACATAGAAAGTCAACTTAGAATTACGAGTTTCCAGATTATTTGTCTAAAGGCTTTTTCCACCACAAAACGAAAGTAGTTGAAGACAAGAGAGATATTCGGTGTACACGAATATCCTCAAGTATTATGTCATATTCTGACATCACAGACAAATGCAATCTGCCTTCTGCTTCTGTAGCACCACGCTTGTGAATCATATGGCAGGTGTGGCAGCCAAACCTAAGGTACCGTTTCATCCAAAAGTTAGCTGCTAACTCTAAGTGAAGTAGATAATTACTGAGTATTCTTAGATACAATATTCTGTATTGTGGGGAATCCGATGGCCATTTTGAATAAATTATATTTCACTTAGCAAGAGGTAGGTTGAAACAGTTTTAGCAATCGATATCGATGGCAAGATTCGTAAATGCTGACAAGGCATGCCCTCATAAGTCAATCCTGGCATGGTCATGGCCTTAACAATAAAGTATACGAAAACCCTTACATTTGAGCTACAGATACTGCCAGACACGGATCGGCGTTGACAGAAAGAGCAAAGTTTTTAAAAGCTTTAACTTCAAGAACATCAGAATGTAACATGATGGTGATGACTGGTGTTTAAGGGCGCTCAACTACTAGGTCATCAGCGCCCTTATGAAACGAATCATGGCAAAAGCCAGAGAAAAATATCAATATAAACATTATTAATAGCAAAAATGAAATAAAAATGCAATGTATATAGAGCTAATCATAACAAAAGCCAAAAATAGGTGGGTTTAGAAAACTATTTCGGAAAATGATATGAAAAAAGGGGCAACTCAATTGAAAGGTTGCCTTTGATAAAAATGTAAAAACCTTATCTACCGCTCGGTTATCGTCCCTCAGGACCTCTGCAAGACTGAGATTCCCAAATAAGAACTCTAGCAACAAATGACGAACCGACATATCTTATCTACACAGCGGACAGTTAGGAAGAAGTTCCCTCTTAAGAAAGCAACTGCAGTAGCCCATAAGCAATCGAGCCAATATCGCATCCTCATGAGAAAGACGAGAGGAAGCAACCCAGTATATTGGAAGGTCCGTCAGTACTCTCAAGTTGTCTGCGCGGAAAGCTGACCACTTTTCACGTCAGCACGAAAGAACTGCTCTCCACACTACCACCCTAAAGTCCTCCGATGTTATACAAGAAAGTTTAGTACTCGGTTGTTTCTTTGCTGCCAAATCCGCCAGTTAGTTCCACAGCAGCCAATGTGACCAGGAAACCATGCACACTTCACATTAACGCCGGAAGTGTGTAAACCGTGGAGCGCATGCTGGATGCACTGAACGATAGGACGGTAGCTGTAAAGCTCACTACGGCTCTGAAGTGCACTAAGGGAATCAGCCATAATAAGGCAGTCGCCCAAATTTTGACTCAGAATGCGACAGTGAGTTGATGGGAGTGTACACTTGCCTGCACCTTAAACCCTGAGGCCAACCTCTCTCATGTGCAGGTGCTAGCTCTACTCTGATACTACTATTCCCTACCACTGTGCATCGCTAGGGAGTAAGTAGGCTCAGGGTTTGACCTGTGGGAGGGTGTACAGCTGGGAAGATATCGGGAGCTATAAATAGGTACACCAAGGGTGTGAGGAATCGCAGTACGTTTACTACTACTCGTACTTAGAGGAAATAAGACGAATACATAGCTACTAAACAGCTAAAGGGAAGAACCCAATGGGTTACCCTAATTCCACTCAACTCACCTGTTACATTCAGATGTTCTTGAACTAAATACTTTTTATGTAAACTTTGGCCTTTCTGTTAATGTCGATCCAATTTGCGCCCGGCAGGGTCTGTAGCTCTGATGTAAAACTCTCCGTGACCTAATTATCGGAGACTTTGCAGTTAAGATCATGCTTATGCCAGAATTGTTTTGTGAGGGCACGACTGTCAGTATTTACATCTTGCCACAGAAAAACGATTGCTGAAACTAGTGCAATCTTATTTCTTGCTAAATTAGATCTAATTTATTCAAAACGATCTGGCTTTCAGTTACTTTACAATATAAACATTTGAATCGATTAAGATTTAGGTAATATGTGTCATATAAGCTGCCTTTTTAAGCATTCTTTAAACAAAATTCACAAATTTACTTCCTGAGGTGCACTGATGTGGTTAAAAGGTTCTCATAAGGAATGCGCTGATTATGTAAGTCATAAGTAAATGTAGCATCTTCCTCTGCCAGCATCGCCAGCATTACAGTTGTGTGTACTCGCTAGCGGAGTACCGTTAAGGTTGAATTTAGGCGCAAAAATGTACAAATAAATATGGAAATAGTTTTTTCTTCATCTTTATGCGATTGATGAAAGCTCTCATATGAATGGCGTAGCTATAGTTAATTTCATGAAATAATTATATATGCAAATAATTCAATTATATGTATTGGTCTAGCGTTTCCCTTTATACCAATCGTGGCAAAGCTATTTCAGAGACGTTATCCAAACCACCCCTTCATTTCTCATCGATATAACATCGCCCACTGGTTCTTGTCTCTCTAGAATTTTTCCCTAAAGACTTATTGTTATAGTTAATAAGTCATGTCTATTTTGGGACAGTTTGTTTGTTAACCACATTTTCTTTAGGGGGATCATCATTTAGATTAACAAACCTTTTCATAGGTTAATATATCTATAGTAAGTTAATGATTGGTAGAAGAATTTCCGTATTATGTCTCTTACATTTGCATTTATATATTTAATATGAAGTTATACATACTTTCCTAGGTTTTAGAAAAAGGCCAGGTGTGTGTGTGTGTGTGTGTGTGTGTATGTGTGTGGTCAGCATAACTCAAAAAACCAAAAGCCCGCTAAATACTAAATTTGGTATTAAGTTCAGTATCTCCCAAGAATGAGACACGAAGATTTTCAAGTAAATCCCACACACTAAATTATCCTTTACATGGAAAAATTATCGAAAGTTTCTTCTCAATAATGGCTATAACGAATTTGAGTAAAACACCATATATTCAAGATATTTACATGACAAATAAAATGTGCATCTTGATCTTCCTGGAATAGTCTCTGAAGACCTCTTCAATCTGAATGACTTTTGCATAAGTAGTAAACCATAAGAGATGGACTAAAACTTTCCACCATAAATCACACAAGAAAATGTCATGAAAAATTTATATTAATCTAAAAATTTGTACAATATTTACTTTTTCTAGCCCCGTATGTACAATGTAGTATTGCATTCCACCCAAAAATTCGATGTCGAGTTTTCACCGGAAATACATGCTTTAGAGTACCCTGTATCCAAAAACTATTTTCAGAAAAAGGTTTGTGTGTGTCTGTGAGCCTGTAAACATGATAAGTCAAAAACGAAAAAACGGTAACATACCAAACTTGGTATTAGAGTTTAGTATCTTCCAAGGATGCGACACGAAGATTGGAGAAAAATCTCCCCACCCCAAACTACTCTTTACATGGCAAAAAAATATCGAAAATTTTTATTTTCTCAAAAATGGCTCTAACATTTTGATTAATTACCGTATATTAAAGATATTTATATGGCAAATAAAATGTATATCTTGAATTTTTGGGAATAGTCTCTAAAGACCTCTTTATTCTGAATGAATTTTGCTGAATTTTGCTTAACTGGTAAACCGTAAGAGATAGACAAAAACTTACTTCACAAAAAATTTAGATCACATTAAAACACACAATTTATGCCATGTGTGTGTTTTTTTTTTTTCGTGGAATTGACATTTCTAAGATATTCCTTGTTATTTGTTTCGTATGTAAAATAGTTAACTTTTCTCATTCGGAAAGATGTAAACTCTTAGCCCTGCTTAGAAATGGATATAATTTACATGGCAACCGCCTTTTAAAAGATTTGACAATTGTTTTAGCCTTGTACATTCCTTTATTTCCCTTCTACTTACAAGGAAGCAAGTAATTAAGAAAGTTCTGCTAAAGTTTATCTTGAGTATCATAAAGTAGATAGAAGAATATGCTTTTTAACAATAATTTGTTACAGCGATGTAGAGAAAGTCATGTGAATGGAACACTTCAGATGTTTCAATGAAGTACTACAATACATATTTGTGTCCACAATTAGATCACTCAAAATGACTAAATGATTGCATCTAAAATTCAAAAGATGCAAATATGTTCTAATCGTGACCCAAACCCATTTAAACAGTTGGCGATCGTTTCATCAACAGGCACTTTCCAATAAGCTGTCTTCCGCATCTCCAGATCTCAATCTGGCTGATTTTCGATTATGGAATTAACTTAACAAATGAGTTTTCATGGCACATTTGCTACTCTAAATCAACTGATAGCTACTAGGCAAGAACCTGGAAGAATTCCAACAGACGCTGTGTGTAATCCATTGTGTGGCATTAGTGAAACAATAGCATTTATTGAACAAGACAGAGCAGATATTTGCTTTCTCTACACGTACGATGTACATAGTGTATAGAGAAGATATATAATGCACCCAAAAATTCGAAACCGAGATTTACCGGAAATAACATGTTTTGGGACTCCCTGAATAAAAAAAAACTTTTTTTGAAAAAGGTCCATGTGTGTCTACTTATGGGTAGCATAGCTCAAAAACGAAACGACGTTAAATACCAAACTTGGTGTTTAACATTGTTCAAAAATGTTTATTTGCTCAAAAATGGTTCTAACGATTTTGAATAAAATATAATATATATAAGATACTTTTATAACAAACGAAATGTATATCTTGAATTTTCTGGGAATAGTCTCTGAAGACCTTTTCATTCTGTATGGCTTTTATATAACTGGTTAACCGTACTGCACAAAAAATGTAAATCTCATTAAAACACACAATTTACGTCATATATATTATAGAGTTAACCACTTTCGAGATATTCCGGATTATTGGTTTCAGTTTTAAGCCACTTAAACTTTTCTCAAACGGAAGACATCTTTTTTCTGTTTCTTTACTCCTGACAAGCAGAGAGATTGGAATTTCAATTGTTTCACATAGCGACCGGTTTTTTAAAGAACGAGACTATCGTTTTAGCCTGTGCATTTTCTTATTTCCCTTCTATTTACAAGGAAGCTAGTAATAAGACTATTCTGCTTATGTTTATCTTGCTTGGCATGATGTAAATAACAGACTAATGTTTTGAATTACAGGTTTGTTTACGATCAGCTAGAGGACATCATGTGAACGAAACACATTAGACTTGTGCTCTTCTACTTACAGGGAACTGCTAATGTTTATTTCAATGATCATGAAGTAGATATAAGTTTTTAAAATTAATTTGTCACATAGATGTGGAGAAGGTCATGTAAATGGAATACATCAGGTATTTTTCTAGTCTTTTGTATAAAGAAAACAACGCCCAACGTTATCAAGTCCCTCTTCCCTAGAAAAAGTTCTAAAAACCGTTAGGAGAGAAGCGAAGAAAATAAATCTGATGCCTCACACTCACTCTACCATTACAACTTTACATAATCTATAGAATATAAAGAGAGAATTTTTGCATGTATATATATGTAAGGTAATCTCAAAAGCTAGTCAATCGATTTTGATCACTCTTTCGCTATTGAGAAACCCTATTCTTTCCGAGAAACATGAGCGATAATAGTATTTTATTTTAAGATCATAAATTACTAAAATATTAAAAACGATTTAGAAAGCCTTTGTTGAGAATGGAGTAAAAGATATTGCTGTACTCCCCAGAGAGTGCGTAGAAACAAATGCCCGTTGGTGGCTGTTCTCCGCAGAGAATGCGTGGTAAAAACAAAAGGCGGTTACGTTTTATTGCAAGCAATATACCTAAGATTGCCATGGTTTAACACAAGCAAACAGAATACACAGCTTCAAAATCTGATGTGTTTCATTCAAATGACTTTCTCTGTCTATTTTGTAACAAACTATTATTATTATTCTTCTAACTACTTCATGTTAATCAAGATAAAAAAAAACATCAGCAGCCCGCCTATGAAGTAGGGGTTGCGTGTCGGCCTAAAGTTCAAGAGGTCCTGATTTCGAATCTCTGTTAGGAGTTTTCTCTTATCCTGAGAAGGCGAATGTCGACTTTTAAAGTCTATGGACCCTGGGTTCATTTGAGCATCATTTCATTCGTCGTCCGTTATGACCTAACAGGTTAGAGGGCGTTAAAAATATAAAAAAGGACACATTAGAAGGCAAGCATTAGAAGGTAAATATGGGACACGACAGACAAGTCCTCTGCTATGTTATTGAAATTCGGTTCTCTTTGGATGGCCAGGAGTAAAACAAAAGAATAAGAATGTCAAATTCCCATTTGAAAAAAGTTTAAGTGTTTTAAATTAAAAAACAACAACAATGAAAATCTCAGATATAGTGAACGCAACCAAAATGTGATATAAATCGTGTGTTTTAACGAAATTTATTAATATTTTTATCTCCAAAACTTGATTTTTTCAAAATGTAGTATTTTATTTATCAACAATGGACGATTAGTTCTAAAAAGTAATATGACTATTTTCTTAAATGTGATTTTAAGAAGCATTATAAAAGTTTAGCAACAAATTGGTGAAAATTACATCTGTGAAATATTATATAGGTACATATGTGAAAAAGTGTTGGAAAAAAGTTTGCGAAAAAATAAGGTTTAAAGTTGGGAGTGTGTATTAAAAAGCATGCGCCTACCCATATATAACTTCAGTTAATTGGTAGTTAATGTTCTCCAAGTGCGAAAACCGATATATTTTTCTTAAAACTTAGAATTCATATCTTTATTATGAAACAAAACAAATGTTTAAATATTTCACAATTTTTGAACAAATTTCACATCTTGTAATAGTTTCAGTCTCTTATAGTGTCTGAGATAGTGGGCCGTACTTTTAGTAGATATAGCACAGGCGGAATTGCTTGCTATTAATTTATATATGTACAAATATAGAGACAAAATTAATAATATACTAGTAACTACATTTATCCCGATAGTAAACCACAACCAAAATGAGAAGGTTGTCAATTCTTAGTCAATGTGTGCATATGGATTTTCAGAATCTTCAATAGATAGTGAATACGGAAAGCATTCGTCTCTGCTTCAAAATTTTCTAGTATCCAAAATTAACATAGAGAGTTCATTTTCAACAGAAAAAACAAGTAATGGTCAAACAGTTCACGAGTTCTGACGTTCTTAACGATTTTTCATCAAAAAAGTTTTGCAACATTTGAAAACTAGCACTCCACTCTTTAACATTTTACTTTCTCTACTACTTGCCTGAAATAAGTAAAGGAAATATTGCATTCCGCCCAAAATTTCTCGTTAAGAAATGCAGTTTAAAATTATCTGAAATCGCCCTAAAAAAACACTTTTAGACAAAGTTATGCGCGCGCGTGCTTGTGTGTATGTACATCTGTGAACAGCATAATTAAAAAACAAAAATCGTTTAAACACCAAACTTGATATTTGAATTCAGCATCTTCCAAGGATAACTACTAAGATCTTTAAAGAAATCCTCTTATCACAAACTACCCTTAGACGGAGAAAAATAAATTGTTTTATTTTCTCAAAAATTGCCCTAACGATTTTTATAATTGAGGTACCATATTTTTCAAATGTTTCAATGGTGAATAAAATAAGTATTTTGATATTTGTGGGAAGCATGTGAAATCCCCTGCATTCTTAAATAGTGTATAATATTGGTAAACTAAGAGAGAGCCGAAATCTGACTCATGAAAAAAATATTGATCTACTTAAAGCACGCTTTATGTCAAATAATATTTTGTGTATGGCGTAAAGCTTTCTTGTAGTATTATTTGTTATTAGTTTGAATTTTCAAATACTTTATACTTTTTTCAACTGCAAACCGCAAACAGCTAAATTTCGCTTAAATTTCTTATGGCTTCTTACACCTACAACGAAATGGGAACATGTTTAATGAAGTTTTGACTTCATTGACAAAAATTAGTTATCAGAATAAACTTCTCTATGGATAGTTTGTTCAAGAACGTGTAGAGAAAGCCGTGTGAATGCGAGTGTACAGTTTATGGAATTATTTTACGTGCATTTTAACAGACACAAATGTTTGATATGGTACCTGAAATTATGATGAAAATGGGTTTTGATCTGAAGGAGAAAAAAGTATGAGTAATATTTCATCAAAGTTTTTACTGAACTTCATTAATCGTTCCGTTTTCACGACTTCATAAGTGCAATGTTCTGTCAGCTTAAGGTGATGTATTTGTGAAATTTGACTAAAAGTGGAAAATTAAAATAATATTTTGTTTCATAATAAAAACAAATCTGTTGTGATCCATTCACATAACTTTCTCTACCTGTTCCGTGTAAAATTATTCTTATAAGATGATATTTTTTTATTAACTTCATGCTAATCGGGATAAAGATACATTAGGCTAAAGCGATAATCAAATCTTTTAAAAGCGGATCGCTATGTGAAACAATTGAGGTTTGGTTCGCTTTACATGGTTCCGTTTGAGAAAAATTAGGTAGTTTAAAATTGAAACCAATAACAACAAATATCTCGAAAACGGTCAACTCTACAAGAAAAACGTACATGACATAAATTGTGTGTTTTAACCTGATCAACACTTTTAGTGTAGTAAGTTTTTGTAACCTTGTGTCTATCTCTTACAGTTTAATCATTTTGCAACTCATTCAAAATAAAGAGGTCTTCAGAGGCTATTCCTAGAAAAATCAAAATATACATTTTATTTGCGATGTATATATGTTTAATAATGAATTTTAATAGAGCCATTTTTGAGAAAAACAATGTTTTCGAAAATGTTTCCATGTAATGGGTAGTTTGTGGCTGGAGGATTTTCTTGAAAATCTTCGTGTCGCATCCTTGGAAGATACTAAATATAGTACAAAGTTTGGTATTTAACGCTCTTTTCGTTTATGTGCTATGCTGTACGCAGACACACACGGACCTTTTTTAATTTTTTTTTTTCGGAATCAGGGGACCTCGAAATATATTTTCGTAAAATCTCGACATCGAATTTTAGGTGGAGTACAATACCTTCTCTAGCTACTATGTAAAACGTATGTAAAAACGTACTAGAGAAAGTAATAATATGAACTCTAAACTTTAAGAAAATATGCGCTTTTCCCACTTGGCGAAATTTAACTACCAAGTAATTGAAGCTACAGACTGGTAGGCTCATGGTTATCAATACTCACGCCCAACTTTAAACGTTACTTTCTCGCAAACGTTTTCCAAACACTTTTCCATGCTTAAAATTTTCCGCACGATGCAAGTTTTCATTAGTTTGTTTCAAAAATATTATACTGCCTTTCAAAAGCACATTAAAGAAAATGCTTAGTTTTTCAAAAGATTGACCTAATTTTGACAAACAAATTATTACATTTTGAAAAATCAAGAATTTTGGAAAATCGAAAAGTAATTTTCTACTCTAATTAGGGCTACTGTAAAAAAATATAATATGACAAATCTATTTGTAAACTCATTTACTGTAAAACTGCACGTTTTATGTGAATATATTTTTAAAGTGCATCGCGTGGGTCATTTTTAACAGGATAATAAATTTAGACAGTTAAAAAGAATATTATTTAAATAGCCACGTAAGGAAGAATTTTGATACATGGCGAAAATATCACCATTAATGTGCAAGATAACTGTATACATTTCAATACGATATTTTACATACTGTGGATTTTCCAAATTTCTTAGATGCATTACCATCACCTTAACGACACTGTCAAGAAGGAATTAAAAAAATTGCCCTTCTAATGCCTTAAAATTACCATTTTAAAAACACATGGAAAAAAATGGTGCAATTTTCAAAATGAAACATGTGAAAAAAATGAAAATACATTCACTACAATTGATCTGTTCTTTCTGCATATTAAAAATGAGAATTTTCTCTTCATTCGTTTGCTATAATGTTTGAAACTGGAAACGTGTTTTCAGAGTCATTATAGATAATATACACATAGCAAGGCTTTTAAAAATAACATAAGACCGAGTTTATCTTCTTTATGGATAGCCCAAAGCACGACTGTCCTGCGTTGTCTGACTATAAATCCCTTACAATAACTCCGCAAGCCTTTTTCAGGTGTAAGTAGTTTATCTTTATAAAATAGTCAATATTTTCCATATATATTCATTAATATTTTGTAATTCAGTTTTAAACTAGCATTAAAAGAATTATATATCCTAAAATTATAACAAGAATTCTGCAACTGCTACTGGAAAACGCTGTTTTCTAAATCTTAAATTTGGTACCTCTAATAATTAAATGAAAATAGCAAATACTTCGTTCTGCTGCATTCAGGAGTATTGTAAATTTATTTTAAAAGGGTGCACAAGTGAAGATTCTAAATCATTTAATATAGTCAAACTATTACATATGTATCTACAATGCGCATTCATATCAAAAAAAAAGTTTACCTCAGGAAAATATTAAGACATTTATGTTTATTAGTTATGGAACACTAAGCTTTATTATTCTTGATTCAGGGGGTTTAATTCTATAGTGTACATGTTTTTGTTTTTTTTTGTTTGTTTGTTTGTTTTTTTTTTGTTTTTTTTTTTGTGAAATCAAATGTTACATTAAATATATTTTTAAGCTTTCAATTTACAAAAGAAAAGAATTTTGTCTACATTACAATATTTTCAATTATTAATCATCTTAAAAGTTGTTTATTTTCATTGAAAACGATAAATCGATGTTGCCACCTGCTGTAACTAAATTCGAAATTAGTATACAAGTCAGTACGTAAGATTTGTTTGGTTAAATATACACATCACTCTGGCAATGCTAAGCATCGTTATAGAAGAATTTAAATTATGATCACAAAGATCAAAATATATGTTGATAACGCAATATTCACAAGTTGCAATAATTTAAGGCATTCACAACCCTTTAATTGCAAAATCTTCAATCATTATTCAACTTTATAAGGGGATCAATACTAAGTCTGTAGGCAAAAAGTGGAAAAAATATATATGTGCATGTACATTTTGAAGTTCAATTTTTTTTCTTTCAGCAAGGGTGTTTTGTTTTTCAATATATTTATATTTATTGTACACATTTTTGTTTTGCAAAGTTTTTTTTTTTTCGGAGGATAGAGTATTTAATTTCCTTTCATTAGATATAACATGGGTCTATTACTTTCTGAAACTTAAAAATGAATGAGAAAACGAGGGATAAACTTTTGGATTCTAGTTGAAGCCCTCACTGCTTCCAGTTAGAAAAAATGCAAATAACAGTCAATTAAAACAAGATATCAATGTAAACTATATAAATATATATTTGTACAAAGAACAAGGAAACAGAAAATATCAAAATTTAAAAACCCAAAATTTTGACTAAAATAGTCATTTTTAAAGGGTCAAGAATACCTTTACCTTAAAACGTTCTAAATATCACTTGTGCACCCGTTTAACAACAATTTTTGTACCACTAAATAATAAAATGTGCTACAGTGATAAAATTGTTGTATCAACAGCCTTAAAGCCATAAAAGCACTGTTTAGAAGGACTATGATACCGCTTAGAGAAATTCAAATGGCACAAATGCACCTTAATAAAATGCTGTGATTTTGCGTGTACTTAGATTGTGCATATAGATTTGTACCGCATGTAGCGGGCTTCGTGTGCATCTGTTTACACTAAGCTGTCCTAATTCAGGAACACACACTCTCACACCACATTTAACATGCATCACTATAACCGCGCCCCCAGCAGAAAAACAACTGCGTGCTAGGAGCGTGTAAATATACCTAGCCACAGCGCCGTCGTGTGCCAGCATAATCAACTCATCCGAGGAGCACAGTTTCTTGCAATTGTACGATCGCGCTCACAGACCGAACACTGCACTGATGTTCATTGTAGGTGCCGGGGATGATGCAGCAGAGAAAGGCTACGTAAATGTGCCCGGTTGGACGTCCGCGGCTCGGTTCGGCCTGCGCACACCAGGGCAGGGCTCTGCAAAATGCGTGTGTGTCTGCCGCTACTGCCTAATCTCTCGAGTCAATAAGCTCTGCCTACACTAACACCAATCACGTGATGCGGCCAGGTAAAAACAAAAGACGAAGGGAAACAAAACAAAGTCATTACCTCATTAAGGAATCAACAGGCTATGCTTATAGAAGAGTAAATAGCCCTGGGATCTCTCTCTCTCTCTCTCTCTCTCTCTCTCTCTCTCTCTCTCTCTCTCTCTCTCTCTCTCTCTCTCTCTCTCTCTCTCTCTCTCTCTCTCTCTCTCTCTCTCTCTCTCTCTCTCTTCTCCTTCTCTCTCTCTTCTCCTTCTCTCTCCCTTTCCCGCTCCCTCTCTTTCACCCTCCCCACTTCCTCTCTCTGCCTCCCCCGCTCTCTTTCCCTCCACCATTTCCCCTCTCTCCCTCCCACGCTCCCTCTCTCTCCCTCGCTCGCTCTTTCTCCCCGCTCCCTCTCTCTCTCTTTCTCGTACATAGAATTTTATATGTTTATCTCAACTATGTTTTGCAATATGAATCTAGTTTTATTTTGATTGTGAATTTATCCCTACACAATGATGGAGCGATGATGATACGATGGTTAGTGTTTTAGGGCGCTCAACTACAAGGTCATCAGCGGACACAATGGAGCAGATTCACTCTTAAAAAAGAAATTATGTGTAAAATTGCAGTAGTCAATACGCAAACAAGCCAAAATTACTTCCTCCCGTCGAGATTGACGAGAGGAAGTTACCCAGATTGTTGGAAGGTCCTTCACACTCTAAGCTTGTTTCCGCGGAGAGCTGACCACTTTTCGTGCCAGCAGGAAAGTATTGCCCTGCGCACAACAAGCTTAAAGTCTTCTGATGTTATACAAAAAATGTTTGTACTGGGCTCGGTGGTTGCCGTCTTTGCTGCAAAACCTGCCAGTTCATTCCCCGGCAAACCAATGTGACTAGGAATCCATGCACACTCCAAATTAACCCCGGAAGTATATAGAGCGTGAAGGGGCATCCTGGAGCGCTGCAGGATAGAATTATAATTGTAGAGATCATCAAGGCTCTGAAGTGCAACTCGGGGAATCACTCAATATAAGGCAGTCATTTACATTTCAACGACCAACGTGCAGAATGGCTCGATATATTGCGTATAGCTCCGCAATATAATTAGATGTGCCACTATGAAAACCGAATTTATATTGTTCGGCATCATAAACAAAGGCACACCCAACACCAACGGTGCACTTACTTCCATCAGTATATTATACACACACACGCGCGCGCGCGCACACACACACACACACACACACACACACACAAGTTCGGTCATTGTAGTTTGACAAAAATTCTAAAAAAACATCTACGGATACTAGAAAAAAGGCATTGTAGACTTTCGGTATGCCTTCATCCCGAGGTTTACGTGGGATATTATAAGTAACCAAGGTGGGTGCATCCTTTTCCCCTTGGGAAACATTCTAGGCATTACGATATCGTGCTTATGAAGAAGCATTCGGAAGCGAACACCTGGGGGTCGTGGACTAATCGAGATATTTCTATAACGTTCGTCCAGCTCGGTTTTAAAAAAAAGGAGTGAACGTTGGATGCGAAGGCATGCACTTTAGCCCACAGCCATAATTTGTTAACAGAATATCGCACCTACACTGCAGAGAGGGTTCTGCCGATTCAGCATAAAGGCTGGCTACTGGGCTGGTTGGAAAAGCTCCAACAGCCACACGAATACCCTGATTATGGACAGTGTCTAATCTTCTAAGCAAAGAAGTCTTGCCGAAGAATAAACTATGCAACCGTAATCTAACTTGGCTCGGATCAGTGCGCGATAAAGTCGTAGCAACACTGTCCGATCCGCTCCCCAAGATTTGCCACTTAGTATCCGTAGAATATTCAGAGAACGGTTACAGCGCGCTTTCAGCTGTGCTATATGTGGTGACCAACAAAGTTTTCTATCGAATATCAACACAAGGAATCTCGTCTCATCCGCGAATGGTAGTAAAACTGTGCCAAACCGCAGCGAAGGTAGTAATCGCCTCCTGCGGCGCCAGAAGTTCACGCAGAGTGACTTCTCAGCAGAGAAGCGAAAGCCGTTTTTAGAGCTCCAATCTGAGAGATTGTCTAAACACCGCTGCAGACGGCGTTCCAAAAAAAGTGTGCGCTGAGAAGTACAATAGATGGCAAAGTCGTCTACGAATAAGCAGGACGATACTTTTGGGAGAATACATTTCGAGATAGAATTGCTATAGCAAACAGCGTGACGCTTAATGCCGATCCCTGTGCCACTCCGTTTTCTTGAACAAAAATATTTGATAAAATCGAGCTGACCCTTACTCGGAAAACGCGGTCCCTCATAAACTCCTGAATGAATAACGGAAGGCGTTCACGTATGTTCCAGTTGTATAGGAAACGTATCATTCCTGCCCGCCAACATGTATCATAAGCCTTTCCGAGGTCAAAGAAAACCCCAACGGTTTGACAGTTCCTCATGAATCCATTCATTATCTGCGTCGAAATCGAGACAATGTGGTCAGCTGCTGAACGACGTCGTCGAAAACCCCACTGGGTGTTGGTCAATAGGTTGTGAGTTTCCAGCCACCATATCAACCGTTCAATGATCATGCGTTCCATCACCTTGCAAACGTAACTGGTGAGGGAAATTGGACGGTAGCTGGATGGAAGAAAACGGTCCTTTCCAGCTTTCAAAATAGGTACGATGGTGGCCTTTCGCCACTTTTCTGTGGCGTCAACCTAAACACGATTATAGACCTCCAGCAGGAAGGCCTTACCTTCAGGAGAGAGATGTTGCAACATTTGGACGTGTATTCCATCAGGACCTGGTGCAGAGTTTCGCGAAGATGATAGTGCATGGTCTAACTCCCTCATGGTGAAGAGTCGATTGTAATCTTCAAGATTTTTAGAACGAAAGTTGAAACCTTTCGATTCCACCTGAGCCTTAACGGGAAGGAAATCAGGCGAATAATTCTCTGAACTAGACACTTGAGCGAAAGCACTGCCAAAAGTGTTGGCCACATCAAACTTATCAACATCTCCTACAGTTGTTGTAAAACCGCCAATTGCGTATGAGTCGTTTTTTCCGTCCACGCGCCTAACTTATCCCATACGATAGAGGAAGGTGTATGTCGATTGAATGATGCTACAAACTTGCTCCATGATGTCTTTATGCTATCCTTAACAACCTGCATAGATTTGGCACGCATCTTTTTAAACTCAATCAGGTTATCCAGTGTTGGGCGACGTTGGAAAATACTGAGAGCACGCCTGCGAACACGAATGGCATTCCGGCATTCATCAGTCCATCAAGGTACCGGAAATCGACGACAGGTTTGGGTCCTCGACCATGGAGTAGATTGCTCGGCAGCATTAAGAATATTTTTTGTGAGGTGCTCTACTAAGACATTCACAGAGTCGTGCTCGTTGTAATAAAGACAGCCAACCGGGAGTAAAGGATCCAATTAACTTGATCTATGCGCCATCTAGGTAAACGTGTGGAACATGTATCTTGTGGCAAGAGACTAATAAGACATGGAAAGTGGTCACTAGAATGTAAATCAGAGATGATATTCCACTGTAAGGAAGATGCTAATGGTGGTGAACAAACTGCTAAATCCAAGTATGAAAAACTGTTGAAAGCATCAGAAAGAAATGTAGGTTCTCCGGTGTTCAGGAGAATTAGGTTAGAATTATTCAAGAAATCAGCAATTAACTTACCTCTCGCACAAGCCCGAGGTGAGCCCCAAAGTGGATGATGGGCATTTACATCACCTACCAAAAGAAAAGGTGTTGGGTGTTGGTAGTTGAGAAACTAGATCCCCTAAATCAGTGAGCGAGAAGTCGTCACTCGGAGGAAGATATATATTACAAATGGTGAAGCTGGTATGTGACAGTTTACTCCTTACAGCTACTGACTGGATGTCGGACTGTAATGATACTGATTACGCGAATATATCATCTCTGATGAGCATTATAGTGCCTCCGTGCGCAGGTACACCCGATTCCGATGATAGATCACACCTTACAAGAGTGTACCGTTTGATTTTGAAGCTGTATTGTGGACGGAGCTTAGTCTCTTGCAAACATACGACCAAAGGATCGTCCTGGTTAAGCACAGGTCGATGTGTTCTTATTCCACGTAAGTTCCATTGTAGAATAGCCATGTTCTTTATAATAAGATAAGTTGTACATTGTGGTTGTTTTTATTTTGAAGGCTGCGTAGGTCGGTTGAGTTTATTCTTTTTAGGTGTCGGGAAGACACCTTATAGGGGAGGATGGTCCTGCCTCTTTGTCATTGTCCTTCTGGCAGTGAGGGCAGTATCAGCTTCCTTCATCTCCTCCACTTGGGAGGACCCCTTTCCAACTGGAAATTGACACCGGCGAAGATGACAGTCGCTGACCTGAGTCCTTCCCAGACGAATCCTCAGAAGAGGACCTCCGTGGACCCGTTTCCCTTTGTTGTTTTGGGAATAGACTTTACGCTTTGCTTGAGGAAGTATGTTCTCTCATAGGTGTTCTTGAACTTTCTTTCTGGTTCTTTATATATTATTGGCTTGCCAAACTTGTTGGTCGAGGTCGATTGCATTTGTGGCGATTTAATTTTAGCGCTTTTTACTGTTTCAGATGTAGGAGATGTTGCTACTCAGATGTTGAAGTCGAAGGTCTAGGAAGTGAGCTGGCTGTGAGAATCTTTTCTGCAATCGTGACCCCGTTTACATCGCAGGTTTGAGTTGCGATTTCCCGACTTTGTACCCATTTAGCTACAACTGAGCTATAGGTACCATACTTCGGGACAGAGGGTTGGCGGATTCGCAAGAGTTTCCGGGCGTCTAAGAAGGACACCTTCTCTTTAACCCGTATCTCCTGGACCGTCTTTTCCTCTGTAAAACGGGGACAACTACGGGGACTTGATGGATGTTCACCGTTACAGTTAACACACGTTGGAGCTGACGTGCATTCTCCGTCATGCGAGATTTTGCCACTGTTCACACAGGTAGACTCGCCGTTGCAGAATTCACTGGTGTGGCCAAAGCGCTGATATTTATAACATCTGAGCGGGTTCGGTATATACGGTCTTACCTCAATGGATTCAAACCCTGCCATTGTCCTTTGTGGGAGATCTACCCGATCAAAGGTAATAAACAGAGTACGGGTAGGCACGAATTCTCCATTTACTTTTCTTTGAACGCGATACACAGATGTTACACCTTGGGGAGCAAGATTTTCTTCAATTTCCTCACAGGTCTAACCGTCCAGTGCGCGGGTGTTTACCACACCGCGTGAGGAATTCAAGCTTTTGTGTACATCGACCTTTACTGGATAGCTAGCAAACATCTTGGCCTTTAATATTTTTGCAGCCTGGGATGCTGATTCTGCTTCTACCAGGAGCGTGCCATTACGAGCTCTTATACAAGATTTTATAGGACCAGAAATGTTATCAAGACCGTTTTGAATAACAAAAGGGCTTACGCTAGAGAACTTTCTTCCTTCCTCTGTTCTATTAACAATTAAGTAGCGAGGACCACAACACTCGACTACTTTTTTTCCGAACTCAGTACCATATTTAATGACTTTTTTTGATTTTGCCATGAAAGTAAATTTTAATTTTCATCCCCCGGGCTCCCCACCCACTTCGGATTCCAACAAGGGGTCACCCCACTGGGATGACAGGCCTACACAGGGGATATAGCAGGCTCGCCGTCCCACTCACCCTGGAGTTCGGTATAATACCTAGTCCTGGCCGATTGACTAGGGATGGGCTAGCCCCTAGCCTCCCGTTTAGGTGAAGCAGAAACCAAAGTGGTGTATTAAGTTGCGTACCCTTCCTAGTCACTGAAAGGACAGAAGGACCAGGCTCAGAGACGCAACCCTCAACTAACGAGAACATTCCTTTCCACCGACACGGGTCTCCACGCACGGCCTAAACGTGGGTGGGCATTTTGACCTAGTGACTCTCTCACCACTCAGAGGTTGCCCATTGAGGGAGTCAAGGTTGGCTCGGGACCCCGGGTGCGCCAAACCCGTACCTACCGTAGTAGGCCCCTGGGGGGATAGCTAGATTTTTAAATGTTTAAGACATGTGTGACTTTTAACAATGAGGATTTAGTTTTAGTAATCTCTTTTTAGTTGTATTGTTTTTAATATTTTTAGATATGTACATCTTTGGTTTCAGCCATGGGCAATTTTATTTACACTGGGAAAGTTATTTAATATTTATTTATCTATATCTAACTCTGGCCTTTACACTATTTACGCTTTATTTTATATGATATTTATCTCTGACTTGTGCCGCAATTTATTTTACGAGGGCGGATTTTACATCTACTTTTAGATTTGATTTGATTTATGATTAGTTTTATATGGTTTTATCTCGTGGCTCTTGCCACCAATGGTGTTTAAGGACGCTAATAACCTGGAGTTGAGCGCCCTTAAACATCAATCTCCCCCCCCCTCTCTCTTTCTTCTCTCTCTCTCTCTCTCTCTCTCTCTCACACACACACACACACACACACACACACACTCGCCATCTCTAAATCTCTCCCTCTATGCTTCCCATCACTCATGTATGTGATGTCTCCAAAATCGATGAGCAACTATGCTAGGCCAGCCATTTACCTGCTTTCAAAGCATAGCATGCTAAACATAGCATCTCTGATTTGCCATGGTCAAGAACACTGTAGTGTGTACAAACTCAAAAAGAGAAGTTGAATATGGGAACTAAATTTTATAAGTTCCTTCAATATGACATTAACAGCAAAACTTTATTAAACACTAACACAGACATGTCCAAATTGAAGGAGCAGAGAGGAATGCCCAGTAACTCACTCCACTCTGTGTGACGTTATGAAATGTTTGTAAATACAAGGCCGTTGTCTTGAAAAGAAAGAAAAAAGAAAAAAAAATGAATGACGACTTCCCATTTCAGAAAAGTTAAACCAACAAGGGATTGTCGAAATAGTTAGCTCCACTAAAAGCATACAAAATTTAAAACAAAAACAAAAAAAAAGCACTATTGGATATATATTCTAAACATCGTTAAGTCCATCTTTTAGAAAATCAAAATATTCGAAAAAAATTCCATGTAAAGGGCTCTTTGAGGTAGATGATGTTCTTGAAAATCTTTGTGTTGCATCCTTGAAACATGAATTTAAGGGTACCCATAGGAGAAATTTCTAAATTCTAAATTAATGGACATATGTCTCTTATAATTTATATTGCAAGAGACAAATCTTCAGATCGTACACATACTTTCTTTGCAGCATTTCTCGTGGTTTTTATGTTAATTGCTTAATTCGTTATTTTAATAGTAAACAAAAATACACCACACGATAAAAAGAATAAAAATTTACTGACACGTCTATTTTGACTTTATAAAATATATAAGAATAAATGTTGCAAATCTTTGTGTGTGTGTGGGGGGGGGCGGGGTGTTGTAGTTTTTGAGAAAAATGTAAACTTACAAGTAAGAATATTTTTCACTAATTTTAGTGTATTATTCTAATGAATTTTGCTCCAATGATAACCGATAAAGCAAAATCACTACTTATAGCTTTAGGTGTAGCTCTAAAAAAATGTTAATAAAGTTGAACCAAAGTTGCATCGTGTGGAACATTTTGAACACGTAAAAATGTAGCAAAATCATAAAAGTGAGGAAAACCAGCTTTAAAATTCTAAAGGATCTTGTGTATAGGGACGTAAAAGCTCAAATAAAATTAGTTCTAAAGATCAGTAATAGACGTCCACCGCAGATTATGAAACTAGATGATTCGCTCTTAATAACAGACCTGTAAACCAAAATCTGATGTGTTCCATTCACATGACTTTCTCCAGCTGTTCCACAAATAAATGTTCTTACAAAACATTATTTTTTATCTAGTTAAGATAAACCTTACCAGAATTGTTCTTATTACTTGCTTCTTTGTAAGTTGAAGGGAAATAAGGGAATGCACTAGGCTAAAACGATAGTCAAATCTTCGCTGTGTGAAACAATTGAAATTGATCTCTCTTTGCTTGCTAGGAGTAAACAAAAGGGAGACATAAAGAAAGATGCCTTCCCGATTGAGAAAAGTTAAAGTAGCTTAAAATGAAACCAATAACTTGGAATATATCGGAAACGGTTAACACTACGCTAGCCTCTGAAGACTTTTTCATTCTGAATGGATGTCGTATAGCTTTTGTATAACTGGTAAACCGTAAGAGATACACAAAAACTTAAAACCCAAAAATGTAGATCTCGTTAAAACACTTAGCAACCCACTTTTCAAAATTTTGATTATCGCCTTAGCCTAATATATTCCCCTTATTTTCCTTCTACTTACAAGGAAGCAAGTAATTAGATCAAATTTGCTAATGTTTATCTCGATTACCATGATGTAGATACAATAATAATCTTTTGTAAGAATAATTTGTATTTGGAACACTAGAGAAAGTTATATGAATGGAACACAGACTTTTAAACACATTTTTACTCGCAGATGTTTTTGAAATCCGAATTTAACTTTTCGATAGGTATTTCCCATACACGAGGTAAATATTATCAATTCTGAAGGCATAGCTATTATTATTATTATTATTATTATTATTATTATTATTATTATTATTATTATTATCATCATCATCATCATTATTATTATTATGGAAATTCGTTATTTTATAACGAATTACAGTTCATTAATTTCAAATAACCCCCCCCCAGTACTCTTTATGAAATTATTACAAGGCGATTAGGAAAACTTAAGCTAATTTCTCCCATTACCTCTTAGAAACTATGCCACATTCACAATGAGATGCAAGCGCAGACGTACCGCAGCATAAGCGCGAGGGAAGACCATTCACAATACAGTGTAAGCCTAACGCAAGAAGTTGGCACAGGTTACTAAACTCGGAGAGATCCATAGTGATCCCTGACAGTTGCCTTACCTCGTGGCCGCTCCGTCACCCTGTTGCCACTCCCGACCATGGCTACAGCACCAAACCTCTAAGTCGCTAGGCATGGGCTCTTCTAATTCTTCTTCATCGTCAACTTCATCTTCGTCGTTGTTTCTAAAGTCATTGTCACTGGCATTATCATTGCTTATATTTACAATTACACTGGCGTCAGTCGGTGGCAACTGAAACTGTATTGAGGAATGTTTGTTACATCTTGCAACAAGGATGACATCATTGCTTACGTAGCATGATCAGGGATCACTATGGATATCCCCAAGTTTATGCCAGTAAATTACGTTCATGCGGACATCTTCCAAACGCTCCGCAAGTTTCAAATTGACATAACCAGCAATATCATACAAGAGTATTCACTAAATATTTTATAAATTAACAAATATGTTATAAAAATTACATTACAACTGACATCACAATAATTATTTGACCAAAATATTGAAAGTGACAAAGCTGCACATTTAATGAAACATGAATTATCTGTTTGTGCATTACGATTTGTGAGAGCCAAGAAATCTAGACGCAGATGGTGGGCATATCCATTAAATCAAAGGAGGATTCGCAAGGAGACTGCCATAACCTCCTGAGGGAAATGAGAGTTGGTGTGGCACGGCCTAATAGAAGAGTATGTCTGTGCAGTAGGCACTGTAAAATCTCTCATTGCGATCGTCTGCTGTTGCAAAGCAGGCAATACATAGAGGAGGGAATGTAGAATTCTTACTCTATGCACGCAACGCAAGGATAAAGTTTGGAGTATTCAAACTCTTGCATTGCGGTGCGTAACCTGTTGCAGATATTTATGTGAATGCTTACATTGAATAAACATAGGTTCAAATTCTTGAGCTTACGCTGCGTCTGCGCTTACGTCTCATTATAAACGGGCCATTACAGTTTGTAAATTCCAAGATTTTGGTAATACTGGACCAAAAAGCTCTTGGTATTCATGGAAATGGAAATATAGTATTATCACACAATGTATTCCTAAGCTCCTTACTTTCCTACCCACAACTTTCAAAATTCTGGAAAAGTTGTATATCTTGAGTTAATTTTAGTGAAATAATTAACTAAGCGAAGCGGCGTGCAGTAACGCGCACGACTAACATTCCGCAGATCCAAGGTTCAAACCTCCAGGGCCGACTAAAACTAACCTGACCGAAGGCTTTTTGAGCAATTTTCATTGATCGCTAGGCGAATGCAGGGTTGGACATTATAATCCCAGAAACTATTATCTCTTTAATCGCCACATTTTATTTGCTTCTTCATAGTCATTTAAGATATTAAGCTGATCATTCATCCTGGATAAGCTGTTGTTCAAAGTGTGCTTTCTCCTCGACGGGATACTGACCTAAGGACTTTTAAGTCTACTAGACGAGGGTAATCCGTTAAATAAAAAGTAAAATGATATAGATGGACAAATTTTGAGACAAGCACAGTAACTGGAATTGTAATTTTTAGTTGACACCGTTGCTTTGATATTTTATAATATGTAGACTTCACAATTTCACATTAAATACGGTAAGTACAAAATCCGGTATAAATTAAAAAAATACATAAAAATAATTTAAAAAAAAAAAAGGCACCGCCATTGGAGGAAAATCATAATCTACCCTGCCTCAAGCTACCACATAAAAAATGTTTGGCCTGCACATAGTCTGTAACCACGGAAAAATTCGCTTAAGTTGTATTCACATGATTTTCTCTATCCACTATTGTTTATTTTATATGCCCTTTACGAACTATTCATACAAAGTTTATTTTGTTATCTATTTCAAGTTAATGGAGAAAAACCTTTCCTGTACTAATTTCATTACACATTTCAATGTAGGTGCGAGGACGATACAGGAAACTATCTATAGTCAGATGTCGCTATACGCTTGAGTTGAAATTTTATGACTCTTCCATAACATCGAGAAACAATTGAATTGCGACATTCAAAATTCACTATAACGGAAATCCTACAAATGGCTGAAGCTACAAAAATAGTTATTTAGAATAAAATGTGTGTTTTAAAGAGACCTACATTTCTTCTGCATAACATTTTTGTTCTATCTCTTAATGTTTAAACGTTATGCAACACTATATAAAAATATCCTTCCGAATGAAGATTTCACAGGCAATTCCCAAAAGGCTATCAAGTTATAAATGTCATTTGTCATGAAAATATGTTAAGCATGCTGTATTTTAAGCATAATAATTAGTGCAATTTTTGAGAAAATCTACATTTTCGTAAAACTTCATGTAAAGAATGTTATGGGATTTGGTTATTTTCTTGAAAATCTTGTCGCATCTTTGGAAGAACTGAATTTAAATATTATTTATCTTTTAGTTATACTATTCAGAAAAACACCTAAGCATGGGTTCTCTCTCCCCTTTTATCAAGGGGCTTCAGACATTACCGGTGAAATCTCGATATCAATTTTTGATTGCAATGCAATTCTATACCCGCAGGTTTCGTGATAGAGGAAACAAAAGTACGTTTTGGGGGAGGGGGAATTCGGGGATCCTCAAAACTTGCATTTCCGGTGAAATCTCTCTACATAGAATTTTGATTGAATACAATGCCTCCGTAGTATAGGTAGGTGGCTAGGCAAGGAAGAATAATTATTCAGCTGAAAAGGTAGTTCAATGCCATAGTCGGGATTTGAACCACGGATCTCTCGGTCTCCGTCCTGTTGCTTTAACCTACCAACTGAGCTACTATGCAACATGCCGACATGATATAAATTTCCCAACTGACTCTTATTTTCCCCATATCCTTCTCCCTCAGTTTATTAATATTTTGACCATATGATATTCCACGACATATGCGCTGTTTTCAGTGCCAAAGCTTTGGACACACAAAGATACATCGCAAAATCACGGCTCTCTATGTGTCAACTGTGACCGGATGCATATGACGGACCTTGTCAATCCGCCCTCAGCGGTGACATCCATCTGTGACTTTCGTTTCGTGACTATTCGAGAACTGAGGGAGAAAGCACGCTTGTCTTTTATGAAACCCCTAAGCTTGCTTGCCGAACCTTCTGCCTTGAAATTGTGCATCTTAAACTCAGTAACAAATCCAAAAGGATGCTTAAGCCTCCAACACGGCCAGGGGCAACCACACTTAAGATTTTCGTTATTACACAGAACCGAAATGTTTAAGATTCAAAACCCAGCTGCAACCTTTCCCAAAGATCCTCAAGTCTCAAATGGATAAACCCCTTCACCTCTTGGAAGTTCCTTCCTGGATCTTAGAGGGAGCCATCGCGTTCAACGGATTTCTATTCATCCCTCTGGACTGGAAACCTCCTCTGACGCTGTTTCCAGCGAGAATGCGACCTACGCAGCAGGAAGGTACAGTTCCCAAAAGCTCTAGCTTCACGAGGTACTGAAGGCCCAATAAACAAATGTTCCTATTTAATATAAGATGCAAATAAATCAATGGAATTGGCATTTGAGCACAGGGAGAACTGCTGTTTCTTTAAAGATCACATCAGTCTTTTTTATGTAATTTAATTTCCAATAAGTGGGGAGCTACAAAGTTGTTATTTTATCTCTTCTCAACGCAATTTTTATTTTTAAATGACACCATTTTTGAAAATGCCCAATGCCCCTGTATATGAGAATACAGCAACTAGCGAGATTGCTTACCAGTTAGAACTACTTAACACTGAAGACCTGTGTGGTACGCATTTAACGACGTGCTCCAAAGAAGTTTCTCCCATTCTCTCCTGCTGTGATACGACTATACTGCGGAAAACTTTAAACCACCTGTGGTGCAACGTTCCCTGCATAAGACCACTTACGTGATTAAGTTTGTATGCATGACCTTCCTATTTTCATTCCAATGGCTGAGTCGGTTACATGTACACTGTTTGCGTCTCTATTTTGAATTTATTTGCTGAGCAACAATACCTCGCAGTTAACCTACACAATCGTTTTAATCTGCGGTGCACAGGTATAACTCGTTTGCGACTTTCTAATGAAGGTACAACTTTAGCGACACCAGGATTTAGCTTCACTACGCTAATGTGTTTTTTAAGATTTACATAATGGGTGTGAATATGTGCGGCAATTTTAAACCAAAATAAAATGCAGTTACAAACAACTCGCCTACCCGCATAACGATGTACCCAGTTCTTGATATGCATTCGCTATGTAGTCGCGAGCAGAACGAATATAATTTATTGCGATGTAGTAAATTGCAGATCTCAAAGTAATAAAACACAACAACTCACATCGTATTTACAAATCCTGAACAAAACAAGTATAAACTGAAGAGATAGGATAAAAATAACCCTATCGAAACTGGAAGGACAATAATGACTTGTTTAACTCAAATGTTATAATAAACTAATATACCTATACATATATATGCATGTATATACTGTTTAGTATTATTAATGCAAACAAGGTCAATCAAGAGGGAAGCTATTTGCTAGTATTTACAGAAATGGCGAGTAATGATTCATAACTTAGTTTGGATCTGGCACGCTTTTCAGTCTGTCGTTCAATGTGTTTTCCATTTAGTTAGTTTCGAAGAGATAAAACAGAAATTGGATGGTTTGTGGGACCTTTTGCTGTCGATGACAGCAGTTAGATGTTGGTTCAACGACTCTAAACGTGATCGAGCATCCATGTTTGATGAGGAGTGTTCAGGACGTCTTGCAGATGGAAATCAATGAAACATTCGACTAATAATTCTCGCTGAACGTCGAACGGAAGTTCACACGAAGTGTATAGAGGAATGCAAATTCATATTTTGCATGTTAAACTGGAGATGAAAAAAAGTTGGTCCGATAGTAACGCGATGCTCATAGTATACAACAAGCGGGTGTGGTTTTCAACTTAGAAATTCCGTTTGGAAGTATTTAAGCGAAATCCGTATCGTGTTGTCTGCATTCAGCATTGTATTCCGAAAACCAAGCAACAATCAAAACAATGGCTTGCTTCCCGTGAATCTGCTCCAAAAAGACAAAGAAGCTCCCATCGCCCGGAAAAGAGATGGCGACGATTTTCTCGGAGGCGAAGGGTGACACATGAGGGGCGTTCAATAAGTCCTTAAAAAAACAAATTATTTTTGGTAATTTTTTTCAACATTATCTCCTTTTAGTTCGATACACTTTTCCCAGCGTTTCTCCAAATGTTTAAGCCTTCCAAAAAGTAGCATTGGAAGGTTATTAAAATAGGCATGTGTTTAGGAGATGACCTCTTCGTCAGACGTGAATCGTTTTCCACCGAGCCACTTTTTCAAGTTTGGAAATAAAAACAAAATATCACTGGGGGCCAAATCTGGCGAATACTGTAGATGATGTAATTCGAACATTAATTCCACAATTTTCGCCATCGAAACTGCGCAGATGTGCACCCTTGCATTGTCTTAATGGAAGAGAATCTTTTTCTTTGCCAGATGAGAATGTTTTTTCTTGATTTCTCCGTTCAACCGGTGCAATAACGATGCATAGGAGAAAGGAACCAACTATGAGGCAGTCTCCTAATATGAGACCATTCTAACTGGCCAATGAGGTGCTGCCATTCGCTGGCATTCATATGAACTAATTGTAAGCACAGCATTTGCAGGTAGGAACCAGGAATCCACGATATTTCTATACTTTATGATCGTGTTTTGTCGAAAAACAAACGTTTTGCAGCCTTACATTTCAGAGCGTATTTTAGAAAGATGATAAGCAGAAATTTGTGATTATTATATACCATTGTAGACAGATAGAATTATGCATTAAATCCCACTGACCTCTACTTGGGACATGAATTCATATCTGTAATGTTACTTCCTGCCACTCCTCCACCCTCAAGTAATTCTTTACAGGTAAACCATTAAACAGAAATGTGTGTGGTCGCGCCTCCCCGCTCCCCAAGACTGCAAGCAATGGATATTCAAAAGTTAACCTTATTTCTCTCATGAATAGTGAAATTCCTGATGTTTGAAAATGTATCCTTATGTAAAGTGTTACTAAATAAAGAAAAATAGTATACAATAGTAAATGGCATAAACTGGCAAATACCTGATGTCTGATGTGCTCCATTCACATGACTTTCTCTACATCTCTGTAACAAATTATTGTTAAAAAGCTTATTCTTCAATCTGCTTCATACTAATCAAGATAAACATTAATAGAAATTGTCTTTTTACTTGCTTCCTTGTAAGTACAAGGTAAATAAGGAAATACACTAACATATAGCAGAGTCAATTACCTTAAAAACTGGTTGCTATGTGATTGAAATTCGTTTTTTTGCATAGCCAGGAAATTGTCAAATCCAGGGGAAAAATATTATATGTTCCATTCACATACTTTCTCCACCTGTTCTCAAATAAACTCTTTTACAAAAGAGTATTCTTCTATTTACATCATGCTAAACAAGATAAGCACTAACACAATTGGATTTACTACTTAGTTCCTTATATGCAGAAGGGAAATAAGGAAATATTCCAGGCTAAAGCGACAGTCAAATATTTTAATAGCCGATCGATATGTGACCAATTGAAATTCGGTTCGCTTTGCATTTCTAGAATAACAAAAGAGAGATGAAACGAAAGGGACCACGTTTGAGAAGATGCATAGTTTAAAACTGAAATCAATAACAAGCAATATCTCGGAAAATGTTAACTCTACAACAAAAATGTACGTGACAAAGTGTGTGGTAAGTTTTGTGTATCTCTTACGGTTTACCAGTTATGCAAAATTTAACAAAGTTCATCCAAAGTAAACATGTCTTCAAAACTATTTCCAGAAAATTCAAGATACATATTTTATTTGTGATGTAAATAGATTTAATATACTGTATTTTAATTAAAATCTTCAAGCCATTTTTAAGAAAAACACAAGTTTCAATTTTTTTTTTCCATATAAAGGGTAGTTCGTGTCGCATCCTTCGAAGATATTAAACTTAAATACCAAGTTTGGTATTTAACGGTCTTTTAGTTTTTGAGCTATGCCGACTACAAATACACACACAAAAACACATACGGATCATTACCTAAAAATGTTTCTTTGGACTTACGGAACCTCAAAGCATAGATTTCCGGTGAAATCTCGGTATCGAATTTGTGTGTGGAATACAATAATTCTACAATAACAACAGCGTTTATAAGCAATTTTTTTTTGAAAATGCAGTTTTTCACAAAAATGGTTTTAATGATTTTGATTAAAATATCGTATATTAGAGATATTTATATAAAATATACTTCTTGAATTTTGGGGATCTCCTCTGAAGATCTCTTTTCTCGATGAATTTTGCATAACTGCTAAACCGTAAGAGAAAGACAAAATCTTAGGGGAGATGCAGGCAATGACAGTCGCTTAAGAGTTGCGGTCCCCCCCCCCCCAACCCCAAAGAAAGGTTGGATTTTTTCCGTAAACTGATATGTTGTCAGAAGTATTTACTAACTGTGCACATACATTTACGATGCTAAATTATTGCTAAGTAGTGTTAATAATTCAAAATCAATATAAATTGCACTGACCGTTATTCCCAGCAAGTGCAGGTAATCACGGTCGCTATGATACAGTAACGCAAAATAGAGAAGTTAAACATTTAAACCTTATCGTTCTTCTTTTATTAGAACATTTCTCAAAGAAATGAAGTTAAAAAAATCTGATGTGTTCCATTCACATGACTTTCTCTACATCTCTGCAACAAATTATTCTATTTACTTCATCTAATCGAGAAAAAATTAGCAGAAATAGTCTTATTACTTGCTTTCTTATTAGTAGAAGCGAAATAAGGGAGTACCATAGGTTAAAGTGATAGTCAAAAGATGATTGCTATGTGGCTGAAGTTCCTTTCTTTGTATGGACAGGAGTTGACAAATTCCTGTATGAGAAAAGTATGTTTTTCAAAGATGAAAACAAAAACAAGGAATGTCTCAAAAACGATGAACTCCACGAAAAAAATGAATATAACTTAAATTATGTGTGTTAACGCGCTGTACATTTTTTGTGTGGTAAGTTTTTGTCCATCTCTTACGGTTTAGCACTTATGCAAAATTCCGCAAAATTCATCCAGAATAAAGTAAGTTTCAGAGGCTTTTCCCAGAAAATTCAAGATATATATTTTGTTTGTCAGGTAAATATCTTTAATATACAATGTTTTAATCAAAATCGTTAGAGCCATTTTTAAGAAAATCAAATTTTTTTAAAAACGTTCCATGTAAAGGGTAGTTTGGGATGGGGGAATTTTTCTTAAAATCTTCGTGTCGCATCCCAGTCCAGTGTGATTGGCAGGCTGAGGGCAGCCCGAGGTGTGTTAGACGTGTCCCTGTTCTCAGAGAGAACTTAACCACGTTCTGACGGGATTGTGGGTTTTGTAGGATGGCGGGTGTGTATTGGGGTTGTGGAGTGACAGGAGGAGGCGAATATTGCTCCTCGACGGTTGCCTTGATGGTGCAACGGCCCTTGTGCACCGCTGGTGTGTTTTTATCAATATGTTTCTTGAGGTTAAATTTTGAATCCAAGCAACTCTTGAAGGATAATAAGGAGCTTAGCCGTAGCAGCTGTTGGTGGTGCTCCTTCGTTACCGGGGATGCCCGCAAGCCATGCGGGGAAGCCGGTATCGCCTGAAGCGGCGGTTTGTGGGATCGTAATCCCCAAGAGACCTAACGAGGGCGCTCCGATGGAATGGTAACCCTTCGTTGAATTTTGTTGCCCGACGCCTAATCTCGTCCTCCAGGTATGGTAGACCAGAGGCTTCGTGCAGGAGTCTCGTTGGAAAGCCTCGAGGCACAGAATAGATAGCCCGGAGACACCTATTCTGTACCCGCTGAAGCAACAGCAGACTGGAGTCTGCCGCCATGCCCCAGATCTCACAGGCGTAGATTAATAAGGGCTGCCGCAGTTGGTTAGCGCACCTATACGGCAAACAGAAGATTCAATATTTCAATAATTTAATTTTCAAGATTTAATGTTCCTTTTTCATAATTTTCATAACTTGTAGAATGGACTTTTTTTTATTACTTTCTCTATACGTACTAGGTACATAGTGTATAGAGAAAGTATAGCACTCCATCCAAAAACTCGATACCGAGATTTCACCGGAAATATATGTTTTAGGGTCCCCTGTATCCAAAAAAAGAGTTTTCAGAAAAAGATCCGTGTGTGTCCGTGTGTCTGTGAACTCGATAACTCAAAAACGAAAAGTTTGTAAAATACCAAACTTGGTATTTAAGTTTAGTATCTTCCAGGGATGCGACATGAAGATTTTCAGAAAATCCTCCCACCATAGAAAAATTTTCGAAAATTTTGTTTTTCCTAAATATGGCTGTAACGATTTCGAATAAAATGTCACTTATTAAAGTTATTTCCATCACAAATAAAATGTTATCTTGCATTTTCTGGGAATGGGTTCTAAAGACCCGTTTATTCTGGATGAATTTTGCATAACTTGTAAACCGTAAGTGATATACAAAAACTCACTACACAAAAAATGTAAATCTCCTTGAAATACACAATTTATGTCATACACATTTTTTCGTGAGGTTTAGCGTTTTCGAAATATTCCATTTTATTAGTTTCAATTGTAAAGTATTTATACTTTTGTTTTGTTCTATTCCTGGCCAAGCAAAGAAACGATTTGCAATGGCAATTGCATCACGAAGCTTTTAAAACATTCGACTATTGCTTTAGCATAGCGCATTCCTTTAGTTCTCTCTATTTATAAGGAACTATGTAATAAGAACACTCCGAAATTCATAACCTCAACCGCATCTTCACGAAGAAAAACACCATAGTATTAATCTAGATTCCTTCACAAACCAACATGCAAGGAAATGATTTAGCCGACAAGGTAGCCAAAGATGTAACAAATCTTCCAAGTGCAAATCCAAGTGCGAAAATTCCATATCAAGACGTCAATGCTCATTTGAAAAGAACTCTCCGCGATACATGGAAAAGCTCTTGGGTTACCTCTCTCAAAAACAAACTCCACGATGCAAGAGGTAACTCAGCAGCACCTTTTTCAGTCAAATTCCTTAATCGCCGTGACCAGATACTCATAACCAGAATCCGAATTGTATATATAAAACTTACACACTCCTATACCCTCTCTAAAGAAGAGCCACCACAATGCACAAGCTGCAATACAAGGAAAAGTATCCAGCACATTGTCGAGAACTGCCCGCACTACCAACTCTACAGGAAAAAGCTCAAGATTCCAGATAACCTAAAGCTGTCAATGAAGGATTCAAGTTCATGTCTTAAACTGATACAGTTTTTATGCACCAAATTGTATAATAAAGTATTGTAAAACTGCTTCACAATGCAATCTCACTGTACAATGTTATATATTTATCCCATGTTAAGTTTGTATCATGTTTTAAAAGTTGCTATAAGACCTTGCACTTAGGCGACTTAAAAAAAAAAAAAAAAAAAAAAAAGAACACACTACTAATGTTTATCTCGATTAACATGTGTAGAAAGAAGAAGACTCTTTTGTAAGAAGTTTGTAGAGCAGCTAGAAAAAGTCAGGTGAGTGTAATACATCAGATTTTTATAATCTGGGACTGTAATGATTTGTGAACACGTGAAAGGATGGTATGTCATCACAATCCGGGCCTGGTCATAATTGACTATAATTTTCCATCTCGGTAACTATGAAGCTGTCTACCTACCCGAAATCCAGAAACATGCGGAGCACCTAACTTGATAGTTTGACATCTGTTTGGAGCAGCCTCCCAGCGGAATAGCAGCCTGATTGTCCGACTAATTAGCTGTCTTCTACTAATCCCCCAGTTGAGTGGTACATCTGCAGTTGTCTCTCAGCTTCGTTTATACCCCAACCCTAATTTTCACTTATTCCTCTTTAAAACTTTGATGGCATACGTTTTACTGACGTAAGTATATTCAAACTTTCCTATAAGCTTACACGGGATCGGAAGAGTTAATGCATGGACTTGTTCATCTGCAAGGACGACACACATTTTTAGAAAATAAAAGCATCATTAGTTTTTAAAAAATTTTAATGGTTTTATTGTTTAAGCTTTCCCCTTAAACATCAATGAATTTTTGCATTCGACGAAACCAGTCCGTTTTACTTTCTCTGCACTTTACATAGTAGATAGAGAAGGTAGGTAGAGCGTTCCACCCAAAATTCGGTACCGTTATTTCACTGGAAATACTGTTTTAGGATTCTCTTAACCCAAAAAAACATGCTTAGTAAAAGTTCCGCGCGCGAGCGTGTGTGTGCGTGTGCATGTGCGCGAGCGGACAGAATATCTCCAAAAAATTGGTATTTGAGTTCAATATCTTCCAAGAATACAACACGACACGGAAGATTTTCAGGAAAATCTCCCAATATCTAAATACCCATTCCATGGAACATTTCTCGAAATTTTAAATTTTCTCAGAAATGGCTCTTACGATTTTTATTAAAATACCATATGTTTAAGCCATTATTATCACAAAAGAAATGTACATCCTGAATTTTCTGGGAATAGCCTTTGAAGGCATCTTCAATCTGGATGACTTTTGTATAGTTTTTGTATAAGTGGTAAACTGTAACAGATAGACAAAATCTTACTACACAAAAAAACGTAACTCTCGTAACACACAATTTATGTAATGTTACTTTTTGTTTGTAGAGTTAACCGATTTAGAAATATTCCATGTTAAGATTTGACGTAGTACATTTCCTTATCTCCTTTCTATTCCTTGCCGGGGCGAACAATTGTTCTTTAACATGAATTATTCCCTATCCCCAATTGAGTCTGGCAGTTGAATGTGAGAGTGAACGTCGTGCGTTTAATGATACAAAATAATTATTAACTTAGTGTAGGCTACAGTTAATACAGAGTTGCTTAACAACTTAAAAGTCCTCGATACGATCAGTGCAATTAAAGGGGGCTATACAAATAAAACAAAACAAAAATCTGTTATAAGAAAAGTTTTTTGCGGAACAGCTAGAGAAAGCCATGTGAATGGAACATAGCAGATTTTTGCTTTCCCTACACATATTGTGTTCATACATAGTGCATAGAGAAGGTACTGTATTGCACCCAAAAATTTGATACCTAGATTTCACTGGAAATATATATTTTGAGACCCCTGATTCTAAAAAACATGTGTGTCTGTGTGTGTTTGTGGGCAGCATAGCTCATAAAAGAAAAGTCTGTTAAATACCAAAGTATCTTCCAAGGATGACACACGAAGATTTTCAAGAAAATCCCTCCACTCCCAACTACCCTTTATATAGACAATTTTTCGAAAATTTTGAGATTCTCAAAAATGACTCAACCGATTTTGATTTCAATATCGTATACTAAAGATATCTACATGACAAATAAAATGTTTATCTTGAATTTTCTGGGAATAGCCTCTGAAGGCATCTTAATTCCGGATGAATTTTGCATAAGTGCTAAACCGTAACAGATAGACAAAAATCTACTTAACACAAAATGTTGAGATAACAAAGAATATCTCGGAAATGGTTAACTGCATAAAAAAATAATTTGCGTATTTCGAGGTCTACATGTTTTGTACGTATAGTAAGTTTTTGTCCAGCTCTTACGGTTTACTAGTTAAGCAAAATTCGTCCAGAATGAAAAAGTCTTCAGAACTATTCCCAGAAAATTCAAGATATATATTTTATTTATCATAAAATATCTTAAATATAAGTATTTTAATCAAGATCCTTAGCCATTTTTGAGAAAATCAAAATCATAGAATTTTTTTCATGTAAAGAGTGGCGGGTGAGGGAATTTTCCGTGTCGCATCCTTGGAAGATATTAAACTTAATACGAAATTTGGTATTCTACCGATTTTTTGTTGCCGAGTTATCGTGTTCACACACACACACACACACACACACACACATACACACACACGCACACACGGACCTTTTTCTTAAAATGGGTTTTTATAAGGAGACCCTAAAACTTGTATTTCCGGTAGAGTGCAATACATTCTCTACCTATGTACTATGTAGAGAAAGCAAAAATTCCCCTTCTTGGGAGCCAAGTTTTTTAATCCACTGTGTCACCCTCCATGCTGTAATTGTTACTATGTTAACTTCATATACCCTAGGTCGCGGTTTCACACCCGGCGGAGGACGATGGATTTTTTTGGGCGTAAAAATCCTTAGCATGGCTCCTTCGGAAGGGAAGTAAAGCCGTTGGTACATGTCGTAGATTTACGGCACGTAAAAGAATCTCAAGTCTAATAAAAGAGGCCTCTGAGCAAAATTAAGCGGTCTTTCACGTCCAGTATAGACTGGGACGATGAGAACCACAGCAGTTAAAGAGCGTTTATAAATAAAACTACATTTCCATGTTAATCCACTGTAGCACTGGATCTTGCGAGCTATATGCATTTTCTTTGAATTTTTTAGTTTAAACCTCACAAATCATCGATAAGAAAGTGTGTGTGTGTGTGTGTGTGTGTGTGTGTGTGTGTGTGTGTATGTATGTATATATATATATATATATATATATATATATATATATATATTATTTAGTGTTTAACGCCCGGTTGTACTATAAACGGCACTACAGGCGATGACATTGATGATACATGGGATGAAGATGGAGCACTGGTGCGATACAATGGTGGGGGAAACCGGAGAACCCGGAGAAAACCTGGCCCTAGGCCACTTTGCCCACTATAAATTCCAATGCGGTCGCTTGGGATCGAACCCGGGCCGCCTAGGTGAGAGGCGAGTGTCTAACCACTCGGCCACAGCGCGGCCAAGAAAGCATATACTAAAGTTGAATTCAAAATAAAATTTTAAAACAACAATAACTGATAATAATGCTTCAAGAGTTGTGTATCTTATTCCAAACAGTGTCTACACAAATACTTGTCTCAAAACGGCGCTACGGTGAGAGTAGACTACAAATTGCATTTGCCTTTGTCTAGCCAGTTCCCGCTCGGGTAGCAGTTACAAAGCCCTTCGCTAATTGGGTGTTTGACCTTTAACATAACGTCATAAAAGTTAATGTCCCCTGAAGGTACCCTTTGGCATTCCTGGCAGGCTGCTACCGAAGTATTTTTTTCACCCGCCTCCCTTCTTTCAGCATTTTGACGAGAACAAATGAATGAATGAATGAATGAATGAATGAATGAATGAATGAATGAATGAAAGGGAAAAATGAGCAGCACTAATGCTACATACCCTAGAACGTTTGATCTACGAGTACATGCTCAGAAACCCAAGAGTAAGTTATGCACAAAGTCGTATTCTTTTTAGACATGCTTGTGAAGCTTGCAAATGGGATTATAAAATGGGCATTATAAAAGAGAGAGAGCATTTAAATACTACATTCTTCTACACTGAGAATAACTTTCCCTCCAACTTCAAATAAAGTTTCACTTTTTCTATAGATATTAGAGGAAGAACTGCATTCTACCGAAAAAATTGATACGTTGAGACTCCTTGAAGTCAAATAGGCATTAAGAAAAAAGTAATTTGTTTGTGTGCTCCGTTCACATGATTTTCTCTACATCTCTGTAACAAATCATTCTGAAAAGCTTATTTTGTATCCTCTTCAAGCTAATCGAAATAAATAATACCAGAAATATTCTTATTACTTAATTCCTTATTTGCAGAAGAGAAGTGAGACAGTTTACTAGGCTAAAGTGACAGTATATTGCTTTAAAAGCTGGTTGCTATGTGATTAAAATCATTTCTTTGCATGGTTAGGAGTTGACAGGTTCTATGATAAAAGTTTAAATGTTTTAAAACAAGCCAATAACAAGGGATAACTCAAAAACGGTCAACTCCACGAAAAAAAACAAAAACAAAAAAAAAAAAAACATGTAGGTATATAATATAAATTGTGTGCTTTAACGAGATCCATATTTTTGTGGAGTAAGTTTTTGAATATCTCTAACGGTTTACCAGTTATGCAAAATTCGGCAAAATTATACAGAACAAAGAGGTCTTCAGAGGCTATTTCCGGAAAATTCAAGGTACACATTTTATTTGCAGTGCAAATATCTTTAATATACGGTGTTATAATTAAAATAATTATAGGATTTTTGAGAAAATCAAAATTGTTGATATCTTGATCCATCTAAAGGGTAGTTTGGCGTTCTTGAAAATGTTCGTGTCGCATCCTAGGAAGATGCCGAACTTAAATATCAAATTTAGTATTTAGCCGCTTTTTCTGTTTTTGAATTGCCGTGTTCACAGATACGAACATACATCCGCCTGTGCACGGGCCTTTTTCTAATTTATTCAAACAGGGGATCCTAAAAGTGTATTTCCTGTGAAATCTCCGTATAAAATTTATGGGTGGAATACAATATCTTTTCTATCTATATACTAAGCAGAAAAAGTAAAAAAGTTATAATTGTAAATTGTGCAACTACAAACTATATTGTTATTACTAGAGCCACGTGTAAAGCAAAAGTCAGTAACGCTCTTTTCGTTTTTGAGCTCTGTCCACAAGCAGGCGCGCACATGCACACACAGAGAGATACACACATACTGACACACAGATAAACATTAAACTTTAGCTATTTTTTTTAATTCGGGGATCTCAAAACATGTATTTCCGATGGAATCTGGTATCCAATTTTAGGGTGGAATAGAACACCACCTATATACACGAGTAAATAGTACGTGTACCGAAAGTTAAAAAAAAAATCTGATGTGTTCCATTCACATGACTTTCTCTATATCTCTGTAACAAATTATTGTTAATATGCTTATTCTTTTATTTATTTTATACTAATCGAGAAACATTAGCAAAAATAGTCTTATTTCTTGCTTTATTGTAAGTAGAAGCGAAATAAGGGAGTACCATAGGTTAAAGTGATAGTCAAAAGCTGGTTGCTATGTGACTGAAGTTCGTTTGTTAATATGGACACGAGTTGGCAAATTCTTGTATGAGAAAAGTAAAAGTTTTTCAAAGCTGAAATCAAAAACAAGGAATATCTCAAAAATGATCAAGTCCACGAAAAAAAATGTATATAACATAAAGTGTATGTTTTAACGTGCACTACATTTTTTTTTTTTTTTTTTTGTGTTACCCTTTTATCCATCTCTTACGGTTTAGTAGAATAAAGTAGTCTTCAAAGGCTATTCCCAGAAAATTCAACATATACACTTTATTTGTCAGGTAAATATCTTTAATATACGATATTTTAATCAAAATCGTTAGAGCCATTTTTTAGAAAATCAAAATTTTCGAAAAAAGTTCCATGTAAAGGGTAGTTGGGAGTGGGAGGAATTTCTTGAAAATCTTCGTGTCGCATCCTTGGAAGATACCAAACCTAAATACCAAGTTTAGTTTTTAACGGAGTTTTCGTTTTTGAGCCATGCTGCCCACAGAGACACACACACACACACGGACAATTTTTGGGTGCATTACAATACCTTCACTATGTACATAGCACGTATAAAGTAAAAAAAAAAAGCGAGACAAGAAGACAAGAAAACAGTGGACAAAGAAAAAATCTACAACAGAAAAGGATCCAATTTAGAGAAGGTGAAATACGGGGGCTACAGTACATAAAAGTTGTTCAGTCTTACATAACTATTTTGGCCATCTTCTTGGCATTTAAATCTGTTTAGCCACTTTCTTGCATTTACATTCAGTATATACACAATTTGATATTATGGACATTTTACATGAGGACAACCAAACAGTAATTTCACTATTTCACTGAGAAATAGGAAAAACTTTTTACATAGTTTTCTCGCATGCTTTGAAAACATCACTCCTGTTTAATAGTTATTCTGAAAAGGATCACTTGAGGTGGAGCAAGGCTATTTCCAAGGAAGCACATATCATTATAGCTAGGAATTCAAACTAAGGATAATACAGGTAATTTACCACTTTTTTGTGTTTATTAGTTTTTAAAGTCAAAGACATCTATTCTCCTAGCGCTTATGTCGTGAATAATTGCCTAATGAATTGGTATAATCTGATAACTCAAGAGCTAGGGCCACATTTTTGTACTGCCTATTTCAAATGCCCATATTTTCTTAATTTTATGCTCAGATTTTTCTATAACATGGAACAAATGTATTTTTAATTAATTTTCTAAACTACCTCCTCATTGCTCTTATACCTACCTTTTACTTTCCCTACACGTACTATGCACATAATGTGTAGAGAAAGTATTGCATTGCACCCAAAATTCGATACCGAAATTTCACAGGAAATATATGTTTTGAGACCCCTGAATCCAAAAAGCCGTGGGAAAAAACAATTAAACCAATAGATACTATTTGACCATAATAGGCTATACTATGAATCCTGGGGCTAAGAGTACTTACGACATTGTAAATCACTATTTGAGTTGTCTCTCAAAATAATTTAAGATCACTTTGTGGTTTACCGGGAAACATGCGAGTCAGTTGAAAAAAATGAATTCCGTGCCGGCATGTTGCCATCGTAGCTCAGTGGTAGAGCAACCGGCTAGTGACTGGGAAATCCGTGGTACAAATCCCTGCTATGGAATTGAATTTTTCAGTCTGGCTCTACCTATCAAATGCCTGTCCTACACACGGCTTGAGGAAAAAACAATTAAATCAATATTACCAGAAATTGTCTTATTACTTATTTCCTTGCAGTTAGAACAGAAATAAGGAAATACGGCAGGCTAAAGTGATAGTAAAATATTTTATGAGCTCCGCGCTATGTGAGTTTTACGAAATTGCATAGCCAGGAGCAAAACAGAACAGAACTGAATGACGAATTTCCATTTGAGAAAAGTATAAGTATTGGAAAATTTAAACCAATAACAAGAAATGTCCCAGAAATTATCTTAAAAAATTAACAAACTGTGAGATTTAACAAGATCTTGCATTTTTTGTGCAGTAAGTTTTTGTCTAACTCTTATGGTTTACCAGCTATGCATAAGTCACAGAGAATGAAGAATTGAGGCTATTCACAGAAAATTCAAGATACAATTTCATATGTCTTGAAACTATCTTAAACATATAGTATTTTAATAAAAATCCTAGAACCATTTATGAGAAAATCAAAATTTTCGAAAAGAGATCAATGTAAATGATAGTTTTGGGTGGCAGGTTTTCTTGAAAATCTTTGTGTTGCATCCTTGAAAGATGTGAACTTATATAATAAGTTTGATATTTTCTTTGTGTTTCGTTTTTGAGTTATGCTGTTCACACATATACACAAGGGCATTTTTCTAACGCTACTTCCTTTTTGGATTCAGGGGACTCTTAAAGGGTGTGTTTCCAGTGAAACCTACATATGAATTTTTGGGTAGATGTAATACTTTTCTATGTTCATGGTAGAGAAAGTACGCAATCTTTATTAGAGCCGTCATTTAAGTAATTGCTTGCATATACCTACATTCAATGTGCAGTTTGTATAAATGCGTCAAAATGGCCCCAATGAAATACCATCGGGAGTGGTTGGAAACAACAGAGTACTGGCTTCTGGTACCGGTATGGATTGAGTGTAATGAGTTTGTCCCCTGTGCACCGCACTGAGTTTTTGTTACCGTGTCACTCTGTGGTGTGATTTATCTGATCCCAAAAGACCCACAACGAGCTTCACAGTTAAAGTGTGACGAACTATTATGATTCCTTTGGGACCCTGTCACTTAATCTATTGTTATTGTACAGTTCAGACCTGAAAGAGAGGAAGAGGATAGAGCTATGCTCTATTAATCAGGTAAATCTGCTGTTTATCTCTGCTCTTTACCTAAGTGCAAAATGTGCTCCAGACTTGGTTAGGTAGGTATAACAAACTCAAATTAGCATATCTAATTTTCGAAAGCACCAAAATTATTGTTTTCCTGCAAAATTATGGGGTTTCATAAATTACTTCGCTACTCTTTCATACTCACCTAAACGTTTATACACAAAACAATTAGCAGCAAACAAAACAAATGAAAATACCTTGCTAATCCGGCAACTTATTAAGCCAATTAACTGAAAATTGCAATGAGCCGTTTGCGTTGTGAATACCAATTGTATTATGAACTTGAAGATCATCCCTTCTGTAAACTCGCCCATCTACCAGAAGTTCCAAGATATGTGAGATATTTTAACGCTATCGGCATCTCTTGGGGATTATAATCCCAGAAACAGCCGCTTCAGGCAATACCAGCTTCTCCACATGGCTCGCGGCCATCTCCGGTAACTATGGAGCAACTCCACCAGCTGCTACGGCTGAGCTCCTGTACAATCCCTCCAAGAGTCAAAAATTAAATGAAACCCTCAAAAATAAACAAATTTTACAAATAACAGTACACATGGTGCACAAAGATCGTTGCACAATGACTAGCAACTGTTGAGCAATCTTGCTACCCAAACTCATTTACATCCGTCGTCCTGCAAACCTCACATTCCAATCAGGACGTCGTTAAAGTCTAGCAAGAATGAGTACACGTCTAACACACCTTCGGGCTGCCCTCGGCCTGCCAACTGTTCGTCGTCGAACCCGCTATCCAGCACTACCACAGACTATCACAATACCTCTCAGAATGCCATCTCTGATCCAGAAGATGCAGATGATTCCCAACTTCAGCAACGACTCTAGTTTCACCAACCATACAAATAGTTGACTCATACCTCAAGAATTAATTCATTTCATTAACCGTAAATGCATGTTTACTTCAAAATCGTTTAAGCTTTTTTTAAGGAGTTTATATGTTTCCAAGTACAGGGTATTTGTAATGAGGGAATTTTCTGAAAATCCTCAAATATAATATCATTAATATTATGATCAGCTAGTGACAAAGTCTCGAATGAAAATATTGAGCACTTGCAAAAATAAACGAGAGCGCCTGCGTAAGCGATACGATATAACTAACCTTCCCAATGCACCTAACAAGTAACTATTTGTAAGGGAGTTACTGACTATGAATGGAACCTAATATCAAATTCTGACAACTTGCACCATAATGGTCGGAAAATGTCAAAATTGGTATTAATAACCTCTGGATGCTGCGTCCCTATACTAATTAATATCCTATCAACGACTGAGTATGAAAAGAAATAATATTTAAGTCTCAAGTTTAACTTTACTTTTGAGAGATTTAATTTTGGTTTTATTTAGAAGCTAAAGAATGTAGGAAGTACGAAAAATACAAATGCGTAGGTTCGACTGACATCCGACTGTAAAACGATACAATACGTAATATCTTATTTTCAAGAGGTTAAATTTGGACTGTACTTAGAAGCTAAAGAATGCAGAAGATAAGAAAAATACAAATGTGTAGGTTCGACTCGGAAACGGATAGGAGCAAGTTCATTTTTAAGATTGTGCACGTCTTGTAGATGCCATTTCGGCAACTTCCTTCACGCCATGCTTCCGTTTCCTGCTCGCTAAAAGAATTTAGCACGAATACCAGAGGGGTGTGGCTCAAATGTTTTGTATTCCAGCTGGGAGAGGAGACTGAAGATAGTGTGGTGCAAACTCGAACAGTGCCTCGAAACTATCTACTGCATCGACAATGGGCCGTATGCATAAAATGTAAATTATTTTCTCGTGGTTTTGGAAGGAAATACTATGACCAGCATGTATAGAAAACGTAACCCAGTAAATGCTTTTCCTCTTAGCACAGTATTATATAGTAGGTTTTACTTCCACCCTAGAATATACTGTGATTGTTATGCATAAAACGTAGGAAAAGAGTTTGCTTCATAGGTACTAAGAGAAATCGTATTCTCCCTTTCGCCAGACTTGTTTCGCTTGTTTAGTAAATGTTCATAATAAAGTGAATTGACTGCATTTCTTCAAGTTTGGACTAGAAAGACGTTAAAGAAAGAAAACAACCTAGAGATGCTGACTTCAGTCAATTATATCGATTTGACAAACAGAATGTGGAGTGTTAAGTGATTATTTTATCGGCTACACAGACGAAAGAGGAGCGTTAAATTCTGAACAAAAAATGAGGATTCTCTTTTAGGTATCCGACATCCTGGCTTTCAAAAAAAAAATGACATGTTATTTATGAACGCTCTTTAACTACTGTGGTCCCATTCTAAATTGGGCGTGAAAAACCGCTTAATTTTGATCAGAGGCCTCTCTATCAGGCCTGAGGTTCTTTTACGTGCCCTAAATCTACGACACGGGACCAACAGCTTTACTTCCCTTCCGAAGGAAGCCATGCTAAGGATTTTTACACCCGAAAAAAAATTCATCGTCTTCCGCCGGGTTTGAACCCGTGACCTTGGGTATATGAAGTCAGCATGGTAACCATTACACCTCGGAGGGTGACCCTGGCTTTCAGAATGATATTGGGAAAGAAATAGGAGTCCTCCAGAGTATTTGTAACAAGAAGAATTGCAGAAAAAAAGCTAATGTGTGGATTAAATTCCCTTCAAGTATTGACGAAATCAAAACAGCTAAGACCAAGTGGCAGCAGAGAGAGAGAAATCCACAAAGGATAGTTCCCTTATATAAGGGAGTCCATAAAGGTTCAGTCTACTTATACATGTATTTTTACAATTTTAATAATTCACAACTGTTTAATAATATGCACAACTTCCCTATTGCAGTAGGAATACTGGACTGCTCGCAAGATTCAACTAATAGAATAGATTTTTACAGTCGTACAGGGACGTACAAGAACCTCAAGACTGATAAAGAGGCCTCTGAGCAAAATTAAGCGGTCTTTCCGCCTGGTGGGAAAAATGACAGTGAAAACCATAGCAATTAAAGAGTGTCCATAAATAACACCCAATTTTAATGTTACACTCACAGGTCATGTTGATATAATATTTTCAATTGTTTGAATTGGTCGCCTTCTATAATCCAGCGTATTAAGTTTTAAATGAGAATGGCCGTGTACCGAGTAGCAGCGAAAGCGCCCGATAATAGGAAAATCGACTATTATCGAAAGGTAAAATATGGCATAGTAGTATAAACTTCTTAGCATTAGCTTACTACTTATGCATAAAATATACTTAAATGAAGATTACTATTCCTTCGATCGTTTCCTATAGTTGAAGCAAATAGTGATAGGCACTATATTTTGTGCACATGGCTCATTGAGTCCACTTGTCAACTTCTTAAAGTCTTAAGCCTGAAGATAGTTATATGCAATAGTGATGGACAGGGACCGATTTTGATCACATATCTTTTAACTGTTGCACTTTGGCATTACTAACCTGTAGGTAAATATATCCTCATCTTGGTCGTAAATTATGAACATTCATATGTATAGGTAATTTTGCTAACTTTATGCCATTTTCGATTTTATGACGTTTTCCCGATTTAACGACGTTATTTTGTCAACGTTGATAGATAGTTGTGACTGCAAGAAGTTGTAAATAATAAGCTAATCCAATGTAACTAAATAGCTACATCATCAGATTTTTTTTGAAAACTTTTAACGCCCGCTTTTACTACTTGTGGCACCGCAGGTGATATCGTCAAAAAGTATGTTAGTATAAGTTATATTATACTTTATAAAAACAAACTAAAACTGTCACCGGGAAGAGGGAGAAAAAGTTACGCTGGAGTTAGCAGCCTAAGGGAAATGCTAAAAATGGTACGGATTGACTCGCTACTAAACGCGCCAAGTTAAGCCAAATAGAGCGTAGTTTTCATGCTTCGGCACCGGAGTTTAATATAAGATTCCAAGGTGACGAGAGAAAAGCCACTTATTCGACTATTTCTAATTCTTCAGGTGTTCTCCACACTAGAACGTTAGATTATTATTTAAGTAAGAAATGTGATACTCGAAATCTTTAGCTTCACGCGCGGGTAGTTTCAGCTAGTATCTTCGTTTATTACACACACACGCGCGCGCACACACACATTGTACTAAGTACTTTAAGTCCGGGTTTCATAGCTTAAACTATTAAGTCAATTATTGCGAATTAATTGGTTCTACACTAGCCGTTAGTAGGACAAGAAATGGAAAGTGCTTACGACATTGTAAGTCGCTATTGGGGTATGTGATCTCAAAATAATTTGAGATCTTCTTGCAGTTAACAGGGAAAATCGCGAATCAGTTGGGGAATTTAATGCTGTGTCGGCATGTTGACATGGTAGTTCTGTGATTCGAGTAACTGGACTGAAATCAGGAGATCCGTGGCTCAAATCTCGGCTGTGGCATTCAATTTTTCAGTCTCGCTCTACGTTTCCAATAATAGTAATAATAACAATAATAATAATAATAATGAGCCTATTTTAGCTTACTACATCGAATATTCAATTGATCCACAATACCGTGACTGTGGCGCGAACTAATGCAGTCCACTGGTGAACCATACTGACCCTATCTAGCCAGTTTCTCAGAACAATAGCATAAGACAATAGCACAAGACCATTTATGTGCCCGTGGTTTGGGTAATTACTGCTCCAGAAGATTCGTTTCGGTAGTTTGAGTAATTTCTCCGTCTAGAACACGGAGAGCCTTGTACACGGAACCTATATATAAGGCAGCAGGGGCTGACTAAGGCGGTTGGACAGTGAAAGTGTACAGTTAATTAAACATTTAAGAAAGCTGACTCAGCAGTTCATCGAGTGATCATTGTGTTGTGTTCTGGATGTGTGACATGATTCAAGTATAATATGTTATGTTATATTGAGTGCCTAAGAGATGAAAGTGCGTTTAGCAGTAACTGGTATTCTCATTTGCTACAATACTTCATCTTGTGTAAATAGGTTGAGAAGGCACGAAAAACTAAACAGGATTAATTCTACCACAAACGCGTTTTATGCCATGTCGCTTTCCACTTTTAAACAATTGTGTGATACATTCATGACTTTCTTGCCCACTATTGTGTATTAATAGATACGTAAAATATTCTTACGAAAGCTTATTTTTCGGTTTCACTTTAATCGGAATGAGATCTTCGCAGAAATAGCTACATAACACATTTACTGTCAGCAAAAAGTAAATAATAAATGAATAGCGACTGTCAAATGTTTAAAAACAGCATGCTAGACTTAAAATTCTGTAACCCCTTCCACGCAACCGCAAGAAACAACTGAATATTGACAGGACTTTAAAAGAATGACCAAATACTGAAAAATTAAAACTATTAATAACGAATATTTCGGAGATGGCTGATTTAACAAAAAAAAAAACACAAAAAAAAGAAACAAAAATGTATGATAAAATTGTGTGTTTTAAAGAGCAATTTTTTCTTTCTCTACACCTACTATGTACATAGTGTACCGAGAAGGTATTGTATTCCACCCAAAAATTCGATACCGAGATTTCACCGGAAATACATGCTTTAGGTCCCCCTGAATAAAAAAAAAAAAGCATTTTTGGAAAAAGGTCCATGTGTGTGTGGGTGGGTGGGTGTGTGGGTGTGTGTGTGTGTGTGTGTGTGTGAAGGGCATAGCTCAAAAACAAAAACACCGTTAAATTTTGATTTTCTCAAAAATGGCTTTAACGATTTTGATTAAAATATCTTATATTCAAGATATTTGCATGCCTAATAAAATGTATAGGTTGACTTTTCTGGTAATAGCCTCTTACCTCTTTATTCTGGATGATTTTGATTGAATTTTGTATAACTGGTAAACCGTAAGAGATAGACAAAAACTTAGTACACAAAACATGTTGATCACGATAAAACACACAATTTATATCATATAGGTACAATTTTTTTTTGGGGGGGGGGATTGATCGTTTTTGAGATATTCCTTGTTATTGGTTTCAGCTTTAAAAATTTTATACTTTTCTCATACAGGAATTTGGCAACTTCTGTCCATCAAAAAAAGGAATTTCAGTCACATAGCAACCAGCTTTTGACTATCACTTTAACCTATAGTATTCCCTTATTTCGCTTCTACTTACAAGGAAGCAAGTAATAAGACTATTTCTGCTAATTTTTCTCAGTTAACATGAAGTAAATAGAAGTATAAACTTTTTAACAATAGTTTGTTGCATAGATGTAGAGAAAGTAATGTGAATGGAACACATCAGATTTTTTGTACGGTTTCATCTATCGCCTAACGTTTACCAGTTATGCATAGGTATAGAGACTACATGAAATTACTTCCGCTGTTCCCAGAAAATTAAAGATATACATTTTATCTCCCATATAGAGATATATTTTTAATATAGTATTTGAATTAAAATGATTAACAATAAATTTTGAGATGATAAAAAATTGCTAAAATGTTCCATGTAAATTAGTTTGGGGTGGGGTATTTCTGGAAAATCTTCGAGTCGCATCTTTGGAAAATAATGAACTTAAATACCAAGTTTGGTATGTATCAGGCTTTTCGTTTTGTTATACGGTTCACAGATGCGCGCGCACACACATGCATACATACACACATAGGAGCATTTTCTAAAACTGTGCTTCTCTTGGATTCAGGAGCTGTTAAACCAAGTATTACTGATGAAATCTCTGTATCGAATTTTTGGGTGTAATGGAATACTTTCTCTTCCTATGAGTACGTGGTACAGATAGTCAGCCTATGCTGGTATTTCGGAAGTACCTCAATATAGGGGTCAGAACCTTTTGCAACTTGCCTTTACACGAAGTTTACATAGTGATTCCGTCGCCGCTGAATCTTAAATCAGGAGGCTATGACGTTTATAATATTTCATTCGGGTGGTTCTTCACGGCTGAATGAACCCCAAAAGAAGGCGATGATAAGTTCAGCTAAAGGTCAACATTTTCAAGATGAACGTTTAGTTGAAGTATCTTTATTCGATGTTGGGCTTCTTTGTAACATTTATTGAAAATCGACACCCCGTTTTCAATAATGTGGATCGCCGCCAGCACAACGCTCAGCTACTCATTATGAACTGCGGCATCCACTTGACCTCTCTCTAGAGTGCGCATTGACATTAGTGCAGATTTTCTATCATATCAAAGTAGGTTTCTAAGAATTAATTATTGCTTACATCTACAAAATGGACAAATGGGATGCATATTAGAAACAGTCCAAATGGCATTTTAGTCTATTTAGGGTTATTTTATTTGATAATATTCAAGCTTTACAAGTAGAATGACAGAAGAGTTTCATCAACCGTAATAGATTGGTTTTATAGTTTCGCAGGTAAACTCGATTACACATTCTTGATGGCTGTTGCGGAAGTGTTTCAATTACAGTTTACTAAAATTTCAAAACTGTGATGCATATATTGCTTTTTTCACATAGGGAGCAAGGTCGGAACCGATGCTGGTCTAAAAAATATTATAGTTGTCTCTTATCTTTTGCAGTAAATTATAAGCAAATTTGAGTGGTATAAGATTATGAAACCAGAAATTTTTACAGTCTCTTCAAAAGTTCATTAACAGATTGTAAATTTCACTTCTTTAATTTCGCAAGAAATTGTGAACTACAAATCGGGGTTCCCAAGTTGCTTTCTACTCAATTGTCCCATTAAAGGTTTCATCCATAATTGCGATAAGCAAAGATTCCCGCTTTGATCTTAGCATCAGTTAGATGTGAGGATTTTGTATTTAAATACTTGAAAGCAGGCTTTGCCCGCACAATCGCGCACTTGCCCTTGACTAAACTAAGCCGCAAAGAGGTAACGCGATACACGGCGGAGAGCAAGACAGCGACTTGCTACTTCACTAGCGGACTGGCTACTCTCTAGTAGTCTTCGTTTTCATAACATGCACATGACCACATGTTTTACACTGTTACAGTGAATATCGCCCTCCGTGGTGTAATGGTTACCATGCGGGTTCAAACCCGGCGGAGGACGATGGATTTTTTTTCGGGCGGAAAAATCCTTAGCATGGCTTCTTTCGGAAGGGAAGTAAAGCCGTTGGTCCGTGTCGTAGATTTATGGCACGTAAAAGAACATCAAACCTGATAAGAGAGGCCTCTGAGCAAAATTAAGCGGTCTTTCATGCCCAATTTAGAATGGGACGCTGAGAACCAAAGAGCGTCCATAAATAACACACCATTTACATTTTTTGTTACAATGAATGTATACTCTTTGACAGACACAAGGCACATTTCACAGTGCATTTATTAATTAATTATCATAAGCACACATGCACATAAAGTTAAGATGTGTTGATTTTAAATTACAATTACACAATAATTCAAATACGAGATAAACCATTTTCTTAACTTAATTGTACCTAGTGCCTATTCCTGTGAAAAAAAATCAATGTTATACAATAAAACATCGTGACTTTTCTATATCATATTTACAATTTTCATTCCTATATTACCGTCAAACATAAAATGTTAATTAATTGCCGACTTTGAATTGCTGAGCGACGTTATTCGTCTTTCCCTTTTGTTCTGCTTTTTGTCAGTTTAATGAACACCAGATTCGTTATATAGGTGTAAGGTTTTCAGTAGTATGTAAGCGCAGGTCACATTTCAAATAGAATAATGTTTTTTTTTTCCATTTTTCATGTATTAGTTATTAAAAGCTTAAATAGAATAATTGTTCCCCACTTCTATTGTTCATATCGATATGCGTACATTGGGTTAGGCACGGTCGGCTATATCATAATCAGGAGGCAGCGAAGAAAAAACACTCGGTAAATAAACCTGGTCGAATGCATCATCTATCGTTTGAGAACTAATGTTAATATCACAATCATAACCTGATAAAAATCTCCCCTTCTATAAATTATTAATAGTGTATTGGTCCGAATTGTCTTATCAAATACAACTCGTGTTTCAGCTCTTAGAAGAAAACACTCGTGGCATTACTTATGACCATTTAGCTCAACAATTAAAGTGGCAATAGAATGGCCGAGATTAGGCAATTTCAACCTGTCGCGGTCATCTGAGTGGAGCGATATTGTCGAAACTTCTTATCCTAGTTGATGTTCATTTCTTTGAAATCTTGTCGGGCCTGACGTTCGTTTGTTTAATCTCTTGTCTTGGTTATTGGTAACAATGTGACAATCCAGCGAGCCAACCTTCACTTCTAATAACCGACAGCTCCATAATTGTAATTTCAAATAATTCAGCTACAATGCTCATTTAAAGTTCTATCCAGTTCATAATGTATTTAGTTCAAAAAAGGAATGAAAATAATCATTATTTGTATTTTTTACGTATGAGATGAGTGCAATAACCTCAAATAGAATGACGTTTACTTCCATTTCATGTATTAATTATTAAAGTCTGAAATAAAATAATGTTTCCCTATTTCTATTGTTGCTGTCGATATTCGTACATTGGATGTAGGCACGGTCGACCACATCATAATTCAGGACACAGTAAAAAGGAAAACAAAATCGGTAAATAAACATGGTCAAATGCGTCACCTACCATTTGAGAATTAATGGTAGACCTGATAAAATCTCCCTTCCTATCTATATCTATCTAGTAATTCATTACCTATGCCAGCGTATACCCGCCACACTATGGATGCGCTGCCATTACTGTTATTGTGCCAACGACATCTTGGTTGCCCACGCTGCTATCTGCATGTCATCCTTTTCACAATACCTTATGGGTGTTCTGACTTCGTCCTTTCCGCAATACCAACTATATATGCTACATCGTACAGATTATTGCGCTTCATTGCGCATTTCAGATGCAAAGGCATTATTAGACATTGGCAATGGGCATGTTCCTGTTGACACTTCTACTGGCCTCATTTCGTTTCCATCAATGTTTGTCACTTCACATTGTCAATGGAAGAATTAATATCTAAAGTATTTCCAAATATTGATGCAAATTACAAAAACTATGCTTGGTTGAGCGAACAAGCCATTTTAGCATAACTTGTAGATGATTTGAATGTAAAAATTCAGGGTAAAATTGATGGACAAACGCATTCATTTAAGTCGTCAATTTCATTATCAATCCAAATGAAGTCGTCAATCATCTAACTAAATTCATTGTATTTGCCAGAATTCCCGCCTCACAATTTACAGCTCAAGGTTGGCTCGGTGATAATTATACTACGCAATATCAATCAGCCGAAATTATGCAGCGAAACAAAACTCACTGTTAAAAAAAAATATGAACATTTGGATTTAAGTTACTATAACATACTTATTCCAAGAATACCACTAATGTCAACCAACTTTCCTTTTGAATTTAAGCGCGCCTTGTATTCGCAATGACAATAAATCACAAGATCAATCGTTAGAAGTGTGTGTAATATACCTTGAATTGTGTTTTTCGCATGTTTTACGTTGCGTGCTCGAGAGTCGGCAAACTATGGGTGCTATTTTTTTCTCTCCGGAAGGAAAATTGTACATTACAAGGCATTACAATAAAGTGTTGTCAAATTATTTAATTGTAATTTTAATTCCTTGCATGGTCGTACTGTAAACGGAAGATTTTGTCCGAGTTTTTTTCATTAGGTACACCACCCGTGCGAAGCCGGGGCGGGCAGCTAGTATATTATAAATTATTAATAGTCTATTTCGCTGAATTGTCTTATCAAATACAACTCGTATTTTCCAGAGGTACAAATTATCGACAAGATGAAAACACTCGTGGTATTACTTATGACAATAATTGTGTTTTAACGTAATCTAAGTTTTTGTCTATCTCTTACGGTTTACCCAGTTATGCAAATTTCATTTAGAATGAAGAGGTCTTCAAAGGCTATTCCAGAAATTTCAACACATACATTTTATCATGTAAATGTCTTTAATATATGATATTTTAATCGAAATCCTAGTAGCTATTTTTGAGTAAAACAAGTTTTTGAAAGTGCTTCTATCGAAAGGGTAGTTTGGAGGGGGGGAGTTTTTTGAAAATGTGTGTCGTAACCTAGGAATAAACTGAACTTAGATACAAAATGTGGCATCTAACGGCAATGCTATCCAGACACACACGCACAGATGTTTTTCTAAAAATGATTTTTTAGGCTCTGAGGACCTCAAAACATGTATATCCGGTGAAATCTCGGAATTGAATGCTCTATACACTATGCACATAAACGCGCATTTCCAATAAAATTGAATTTTTGGACGGATTGCAGTAACTGTGTACAGAAAGTAAAAACAAACAAAAAATCTTACGTGTTCCATTCATATAACTTTCTCAAGCTATTCCGCAAACTAAACTTTTCTTACATAGCAACCTTATATTTACATCATGCTAATCGAATTAAACATTAGCAGAATTGGTCTAATTATTTGCTTCTTTGTAAGCAGAAGGGAAATAAATGAATACACTATGCTAAAGCGATAGTGAAACCCTTTAAAAGCTGGTAGCTATGTGAAACAATTGAAACTCCATTCTCTTTGCTTGCCAGGAGTAAACAAAGGAGAGCCAAAAAGAAGGCCTCCCGTTTGTAGTAGCTTAAAATTGAAACCAATAACACATAGACAACCTCCGTGGTCGAGTGGTCAGCGAGCTGACTTTTCACCCGGAGGTCCCGGGTTCGATTCCCGGCTGGAGCGGAAAATGTTTCTTTAGTCAGAATCATTCCCTATCCCCCCACAGAGTCTGGAAGTATGTATGTGAGGGAAATAAAAAATGATTTAAACCTACAGACGAGTTGTTTCAAGTGCAAAGCCCCCGATAGTTATATAAATGAAACAATAAAAAAGAAATATATCACATATCTCGGAAACGATTAACCCTACAAAAAAAAATGTGTGGGATAAATTGTGTGTTTTGCGTAGTAAGTTAGTTTATACAAAAGTCATCCAGAATGAAGAGGCCTTTTGTGGTTATTCCCACATAATTCAAGATATACATTTCGTTTATCATGAAAATATCTTAAACATTTTAAATAAAATATCCTTAGTGCTAATTTTCTGAAAGCTGTGATGGAGCGGTTTTCTTGAGCATCTTCGCATCGCTTCCTTGGAAGATACTGAACTTAAATACCAAGTTTGATACTTAACCTATTTTTCGTTTTTGAGCTATGCTGCCCACAAACACATACACACACCCACATGCAACTTTTTCGAAAAATTCTTTTTTGGACTCAGGGGACTCAAAACATATTTCCGGTAGCAGCTAGATTATGATATGCAGCTACATGCGTGCTAGAGAAAATAAAACGGGAAGAAATAGGGATCTGACTTAGGAAATCACTGCAGCAACATTTCCGGGAAAGAAGTTTGCGATAAGATGGAAAGCAGAATGCTAGAAGAAATTATTTCCTGACCACGCCCTTATGCTTTTCAACTTCCATCTAACAAACGCCAAACATAGCTACCGCTTTAAATCAAACTCGACATAATGCGAATCCGAATTAAAGAAAGAACTGCAGTCTCTGTTTGATAACTTTCTGCTATTGGCGAAAATACATCTGCGAGTATTTCTACATCGGGAGCATGAAGTGTTAATTAACGGTTAACCTTTTACACTCCGGGAAACGTTTCTTCCCTTTAAATGATGCGCCACGACAATATAATTTAAAGTATTATTATTAGTGTATGTATTTCTAATTTTTTATTTTTGTTATTCGCTCATGTTTCGAAGCTGTCAAGGTAAATTATCCTCAAGGAGGGTGCACACCTTGCAGTTAACGACTGTTCTCCTGGAGTGCATTAAAATACAGCATAGTGATAGATTAAACTCTAATAGAGATTATTCAGAAACTACATATTTTTCTCATAAAGCAAGATAGCTATAACACCAAAACTTTGATTGTTTATCCATATTATAATAATAATAATAATAATAATAATAATAATAATAGTAAACTATTTGGGTATGTGTGTACTTAGCTGAGTTGATAATATGACAGTGCCGTCTTATGCAATGGTTCTCACGTTCGTAGTTAGAGATCGTGCGTTGCGTAACACAGGAAGCGAGGCGCGCTGGAAACCCGAGACTTTGGAACGCTATACATCTCCTGATTCTTCCAGAACCTTCAGTTTTCTACAAGTTTCCAGAAAGTTATGTGACGTCATTTTATAGCTATAAAAAAGAAAGCATTGCACATCCCAACAGGTAAACAGCTGATCTAAGTACTCCCCTTCCCCCCCTATGTTAGTGATCATCAAAATGTAAACCAACTTGAAATAAATCACATAAAACAACTGTCGCTTTAGTATAATGTATTCCCTTTTTCTCTTCTTCTTAAAAGGAAGTAATACGACCATTTCTGCTAACGTTTATCTCGATTAGCATGATTTAGATACAAGAATAATCTTTTGTAAGACAAGTTTGTTAGTGGCACAGCTAGAAAAAGTCATTGAATAGAACACGTCAGATTTTTACTTTTTCTACAATGTAGATAGAGAAGGTATTGGCATTCCACCCAAAAAATCAACACCGAGATTTCACCGGAAATGTATGTTTTAGGGTCTGCTAATGGAGTAATGCCTTCCACATCGAAATCTGATTCCGCGATGTCAGTTTCGCTGTTAGATGAACTTTCGGTAAGGTTCATGACGACGTTTTAAATATCGTAATGAATTGTGCACCAATAGTTTTTTGGAACGGCTCTTGGACTTCGACTCTTAAAGATGATCCAGCGACAAGGGCAGCTTTCGACGCAGGCATGGCCTACTACCGCACCGCTAGCAAAGAAGAGCTGGCACTGCGACGGAAGGACAACCATGCCAGTAGTCAGTGGGCGCTGGCGCGCCGTGCCGCCTTGCTGCGGACCATGGAGACGCCTTCCGCCCCACTTACTAAGCCGCCTCCTGCCACGCCACCTACCGTTATGGAGCAGACAGCACACATCGCCGCCGCACCGGTATCCAGTAGGAAACCGGCCCGGCCTCACCCGCCGACTGCCTCCGCCGCCGTGCCGGCACCCAACCGGGAACCGGCCCGGCCCAAACCGCCGACTGCCTCCGCCGCCGTGCCGGAACCCAACCGGGAACCGGCCCGGCCCCAACCGCCGACCGCCTCCACCGCCGTACCGGAACCCACCCGGGAATCGGTCCGGCCTTCTTCGCCGCCCTCAACACACCATGATGGCCACCTTACAGGGGTCGTCATAGGGGTCCCGAGGGACCTTCCATCCCGCTTCGTGCTGGATGCCGCACGCCGCCTTTGGCCCTCTGCAGTAAAGGCCAACCGCTCTCTCATCACCTCGGGGACCCACATCGCTGGTCCGCCTCCACCTGGGGTCCGCGCCTGAAGCCGAAGCTGCCTTGACATCACGCCTGCCCTTATTAGGGCAGCAGCTACGTGTCGAGGCTAGCAGAAGCGAACGTCCGGTCCCCTGCCGACGCTGCTGCACCTACGGACATCGTTCGGAGGATTGCCACGCCGCACCTAGGTGCCACCTAGCTCGCTTATAGCCGCTTGCTCCAACCATGATCTGCGCCGTCGACGCCGCTACTGCGCTACCTGCTCCGGGAACTCGCACTACACAGGGCAAGCCACGTGCCCCCTGTATCCCCGGAGTAGGCCTTCACCTCCACAAAAGTCACAGCAGCACCACAAACCAGCACCATCACTAGACTCTACACCGAACACGAACACTTCACCAGTCAACTCTTCACCGACGGACACCTTCCTAAAGGGCGCCGTGGACTCCATACAGCAGAACATCGCTGCCATCCAGGCGGCTATACACCAACTCGGCCTCCGTCTCGAGGAACTTCAGAGGGAAACCAAAGAACGACTCGCAGGATTGGAGGCCAAGCACCAGGACTGTGATCGTGTTGCAGGTGATAATGGCGCGGTGCTTGCGTCTATCCAGCGTCAGCTGGACCGCATAGAGAGCCACCTCGTCCATCCACCTGCCGAGGACAGCGACGACCAGTGCCCGCGGCTGGGGTCTCTTGAGGTCGTGGGTGTCCGAGAGCTGCAGCACCAACTACATCAATCCATTTCCAAACAACTACACGACCTTCAGACAGGACTTACCACTGACATTCTCGCCTACATCGCTGCCGGTCCAGCCCCCAGGGGAAGAAAGAACCGGTAGTACCGACATCATCACCACAGGGGGAGAGTGGCAGCTCTCCCTGCACTCCCAATCTCATGTTTCACCAACAATTCCCAACCACCCACAATTTCCTCAACTCCTCACCTATAATTCGCTACGGGGGCCGGCTGGGCCTCGGTCAAGCCGGTCTACTAGCACAACCCTCTCCCCTGGCGGCCGCACACCTTTACCTTTTACTGCGCGGGTGCAACAGCGGTACCGCAGCATCCTTACCTTCTAATACCGGTGGAGGGGATTTTTAGTCGGTAGGCCCATTCTGGGAGACCCCGACACTCCGGGCATGCCAGCCCGGGTTAGTCCTTAAGGTGGATTTTTCCCCTCCACTTGAAACTAAAAAAAAAAAAAAAAAACAACAACAACAACACCAATATGGCATTCCTTTGACTACTGACATATTAATGAAGCTTTCTGAATGAAAATATGACACACGTTCACGTGCTTTTGAATTACGACCATTGATGTGTAATCCAGAGAACATGCCATAACTTTTAGACATTTGCCACAGGGAGGCAATAGGTCCCTTACCTCAAAATACTAATCCAGGACCCCTCTACAATCCTCCCAATTTGTGCGGTTGGACTCTAGGATAGCCTATATATTAAGACGCGAGAAACATTGGATGCAAAATGGGAACTTTCCATCGAAGAGATTTCTTGTAATTTAGAAATTCTTTGTGTTATTGTGAACTATATTACAGAATTACAAACGTTCAATTTTTCATATGATGTGTATTGATTTCCATCAAGTAGGTACAAGGGCAGACATTTTTCAGACTTCGAGAAATTGTTGCGAAGATATATTTCTCCCTCTCCCTCCCCCCACCTCATTATTACACCTATTGGAGCATCTGCTATTGTACCAAGTAACGCCTCTGCACTTGCAAAAACTAAGTTGTTGCAATGTTAATTCCAATTGCTATAAAACAATTTTATTGGTCATTAAGACATTCGTACACTCAATTTCCGAGTGTCAACTGCATTCGGCACTATCTGACTCAACTGACTTCTTTTGACGTTAGCAGCCCTTGGCTTTATGTAGTCCTCGCAAGCACAGTGGAGTGCTCTTGAAGGGAAACTACTGCAACCATCTGATAAGGAAATTTCCACAATGGAAGGTGTTAATAAAGTTTTGTTTATTTCGTTAATGCAATCATAAATCAATAAACATGGAAAACCCAAGTGTCCGGTCATATCATATCTTCCACTCTTATGTTACCAGATCAAACCAGGTCCTGACTGATGGCTTTAAAGTGTGCTTAAAAGTGCCGGTCCCCATGGCCGCGCTCGCTAAGGCGTCCCGCTCTGGTGCTTCGTAGCGCTGGGGATCGTGGGTTCGAGTCCCGCCTTGGGCATGGGTGTTATATGTTAGTGTTTATGTGTGTGTTGTAAAAAGTAAGAAAACAGCAATACAGTAATAATACAGAAAAATAAGTTTAAAAAAAAAGTAAATAAAAGTAGGGTATACAGTGCCGGAGTCCCGATCAGACTCCGGTACCGTATTTAAAAAAAAAAAAAAAAAAAAAAAGCGATAATCCCATGTCAGCAGATTTAGTGCCCAGTAAAGAGCTCTTGCGGGGGGGGGGATGTCCGGCACACCAGCGGCACTAATATAATCCTGAAAATTCACAATGACGTTAAAACAGTTTTTTCCTTCCACTATTCGTTCCGTGATACTCCAAATAGTTAAAAGTAAAGCTGTATACATAAAGTTGAAATTGCTAGCTGAAACTACACCTTCGTGTTATCACGTGAGTGTGAAGAGAATTAGTGAAATTAACCACTCGGCTGTTTGCCTTTAACCTGCAAAAAGGATGATATTACCATACACGCATTGAAACGATTGCACCAATGCTTGTTGTCGGCAATTCCTTATACCGTTTTCTATGGATTTTAATCTGGCGAGGGAGTTTTGTGTTAGCTTGATTAATCTCCTCTTGAAACTCTTTGATATATATTATAATCGCATTTAGCCTCTAGTAAAATGCTTAGCTTGTTAGTCATTCTTGAGGCAAACAGTAGTCTGAGGCGAATATCGTTTTTTGAAATTAAGACAACACCTTATGATTGTTCATTCTTTGATTGCAGTAAGTATTTAATCCTTATGGTGCATCAGTTTGGTTTTCGCCCTGGACACTCCACGACCGTGCAATTACTGTGTGTGGCCGAGAAGGCCTCCCTGGCTTTCCAGGAGAGGTCTAAAACGGTTGCGGTATTGCTGGACGTGGAAAAGGCCTTCTCCACCACGTGGCACGATGGGCTCATCTATAAACTCATAGAGCATGGTGTTGTGTACCAGTATCTATATCTATTTATACATCAAGTATGCTATATAACGATTTAGCGGACGAATCAAGTTCTTTGGATGAAGTGCAAGACGAGTCTGAAATACTAATATGGTGTGTAACATGTTTTTAGTAAAAGATCTCTAAATTATATTAAATCAAATAGATATAATAAAAGTAGTGTATAAATTGCATAATAAGCCATTTGTTGACATTTGCAATCCGAATTCTATGCTGTGAATCTACTGGCGCTTTCTAGAAAGCGTTAAGCATAACAATACGAGATGCGAAAATAGATGGCATTCTGATTGTTTCTAAACAACAAGCTCGCGGTTGACAGTATGAGAGAAAATCCTAAGACACATTCAATCCGAGCCAAAAAACATTGAATCGGAGTTGCTTTCGGCAAAATATCTGCAGCAGTAAAGAAGGGCCGACACAGATTAGCAATGTTTCTCTTCTGGACGAAGATGTGATAGACTTATTTACACGAAAAATCAAACTTGCGGTCCAAATACTTAATGCTTAAAAAACTTTGAACTCTAAAGACCATATTGCTGTTTTTAAATGCTGCACTGTTTTGTAAAAATTCTAGTACAGTTTAAGAATAAATTAAACAACGTGAGCTTATATTGTTTTATGATCAAGTATTTTGTTTAAAAACCCATTTAAGTTGGCATCATTGACCATTGATATGTGGTTTTGTGTATTGCGTCGCTGAATTACTATTTTTCGAGTGCTGACTGTCCAACAGGCAGCTGTTTTACAAAGCGTGTGTTACAAAGTAGAGCTGCCTTAATTATTAACCACTAAGCAGTGTTTTAAGGATCAAATAGCAGCCTTCTGTTATTATTCATGGTTGAATGCAAAAAAAATCAGTTTTTATTCATGTAGTGAAATGCAAAATAATACATTTGATTACGTGGATTTGTAGACTGCTGTTACTACTAACTTTTATTTTAACGTTGGCATTTAAAAATCACCGTGATGTTGTATACGAAGTCGACTGATAAGACCCGGACCTTACACAAATATGGCGCCACTATGCCAGTTAGATGGTAGCATCGTATAGTTTAACTTTAGACTAGCTTGTAGCCATAGTTACAGGTCAATAGCTTGTTTAGTTTTCGAATGACAACATTTTAAACAAGACTACTTTAGAGTTTTCACGAAAATGGAGGATTTGGAAATACGAGCAGTTTTTTTAGGCTTAACGCCTAAAGAAATCAAGGAGGAAATGAACAGTACATTGAAAGACTCTGCCCCTTCATATTCAATGATTGTGTCGCGGTTGTTGACACCTGATCAAAAGTTGCAAAGAAAACTCGAAAAAAGGCAAAGTCAATTTTGTCAGCTAACAAGGTTATGGCGAGTGTTTTCTGGGATGCACAAGGAATTATTTTTATTGATTACTTGGAAAAGCGTAAAATTATCACTGGTGACTACTACGCAAGCTTGCTGCCACGTTTGGGTGGTGAGGTGAAAAGAAAAAGACCTCATTTGGCAAAAAAAAAAACCACTTGTTTCGTCACAATGCTCCGGCCCATCGTTCAGTTATTGCAATGGGAAAAATGTGCGAATTTAAGTTGGAACTACTTGAACATCCACCCTTTTCGCCAGATCTACGACCCAGTGATTACTACCTGTTCCCAAATCTCAAAAAATTTCTTGGAGGACGGAGATTCCGCAGCAACGAGGTCATTGATGCGGTAAACAGCTATTTTGAGGACCTTGATAAATCGCACTACAGAGATGATTTAATTAAATTAGAATACCGATATGACAAATGTATTAGCCTTTCTGGAGATTACATTGAGAGGCCCGGGACTTATCAGCCGACCCTCGTAACTTTATAACTGATTTATAAATAGTTAAATATTAAATTTTTATTTACTTTTTTTTTTTTTTTTTTTTTTTTAAATAAAGCCTTCAACTTTGAGATAAGTTTATAGTTTACCTACACCACCGCTGCAGACCGTCCTTTGCTTTATGATATGATATGGTGACGTTAGTCAGGGGTTTCTAACTGACGTAGTCACACTTAAACGTCAACATTTTCTAGCGAAGTTTCTTCCAAAATTAACTACACAAACTCTTATTACAGAAAGTTTCGAACGATTTGCACTGAATGATTGAGTGCTGCATGGAGACAAAGCTGTTCCATTGATGGTCTAAATAGGAAAAGCCTCTCCATTGAAATATTACCGGGAATGACGTGGCTTTTGTTTGACTTCAACGCCTGAGATTTATACGTTTACAACTCTCTCTCATGGTAGTGTTTTTAAGTGGAACCTGTTGATGCAACAGAGATATTGATCCAGAATGCAACTTAGTAATCCTGTCTACTCCTAAACTTTTCGTAAGATTATCTTCCTCTGCTTCAGTAATATAGAGCTCTCTTTCTCAAGTGGTAGCCATCTCTAGTGTATTTATTGTCTCTTGTTTTTGGTGTTACTAGTAGATGTGCTACTTGCAGTATTATCGCATTCCGATTTAATGTATAAAACGGGAAAGAAGAGAATGAATCACAAAAAGTATTTAATGCGTTACATTCACACCACTTTCTCTACCTCTTGAGACGGTAATCCTTGATGCCACTCTTAATAATGATAATAGTCTTGATATAAAAGATCTGTAGACAATTCCCAATACTTTTAATTATCTTAATTACATGTCTATATAAGTGATTTATTTTATTTTCTTGTATTTGTTTCATAAATTGTAACATTAGGTATGTTAACTTGTTCCAAGGCAAAGCTGCGATACTGCTTGAGAATTCGTAGGATTTCTTTATTTTATGTGCGTGATTCAGAGGTACAAGTGCGAACTCGGGAAAAGTCCCAAATATTCTCCAAGCAGGGTATTTTTCTTTGTAGTCACATGGCTTCAATACAATAGAACCATGAGATATGGTGACGCCGAGTTTAACTTTTGGCGATAAATGAGAGATAATCAGCATTAAGGAGGACTTCTTGCCTCCTGGCTTATAGAGCCACAACGCCAGAATTTGTGCAGTTTGTCCATTCTCTCAGAGGCGTAATCCACGCTACTCTGAGTAACGAAATGCGCCAGAAACTTTAAATGCGCAGCCAGTATAATTTTAATAGTATTAAATGTAACGAGTACAATACAAAAGTGAAATCAGTAATAATTGTCTTCATATATTAGTAAATTTACCAATGTTAAGAACAATGTGCATAATTATTGTTTGTCAATATGATTTCACCATGAATACTTGATATTTCATCGCAGAATAAACATCAGAGTGAACAAGGATCCCGTTTCTGTTCCCAATTCATCACCCAGTATCCTTACCAGTACTCTTTACTGTTTCCACCCTGAGGTCAACTGCTCTACCGAACATCGAACCCAGAGACAGCTTCGCCGAGGCAGAGAGAGAATCTACTTCTACAGAACAGGTACGTGAATACTGAAGAGGTCCTGCATCGAGTACGGTGGACTCATCTTAATTCCTATATACTGTCGCTAATTATTCGACTGACACATCCAAGAAAGTATAGTGTGTCACTCCCACCCACGCCATAAAATCCGTAGTCAAATCTTTTAAGAGCTGCATTGGACTTCGGTTTTCTTTACATGGCCAGGAATAAAATAAAAGAAACAGGAATGAAAATTCCGGGTTAAGACAAATTTAACCAATAAAGTAAAACCAATAACAGGAATATCTCAGAAAGCATTGACTTAAAAAAACAAACAAAAACACGTATATTGACAAAGTGTGTATTTTAACGAGATCTAAATGTTTTGTGTGGTAACTGTCTTATCTCTTACAATTTATCAAAGCCATTTAGAATGAAGAGGACTTCAGAAGCTATTCACAGATAATTTCAAGATATGTAAGTACTTTTTATTTGAAATGTAAGTATTTTTAATATACGGTGTTTTAATAAAACATCTTAAGACATTTTCGAGATTATCAAAATTTTGAAAATTGTTGCATGTAAACGGTAGTTTGAGTGGGATTTTCTTGAAAATCGCATCCTTGGAGGATGCTGAACTTAATGATCAAGTTTAATTTTAACCGACTTTTCGTTTTTGAGCTATCATGTTCACAGACCAAGGACACACACGCGGATCTTTTCCCAAAAATACATTTTGGGGGGATTCAGTGGCCCTAAACCGTGTATTTCCAGTGAAATATCGGTATCGAATTTTGTTCGAATGCAATATTTTCTCTTCCTATGTAGGTACGAAGTAGAGAAAGTAAGAAAGACATACGCGAGCTAGATGCAACCAGGTTCGTTGCGTCAAATGGTAAATGCCAAAGAGGCATTAGAAACTATTCCATCTCGCATTGTACGACTTTTTTTTTTCTTTCCTCCTTTTCTATATTTAACGCATACGGCTCAACAGGCGATGGACACTGACGACATGAAATGGGATGGTAATTGGGAAATAAAATGCCACAGTCGGGAAGAACGTTCCTTCCTGGATTTGAACTACTCATGAAATAATTCTTTAACGAGCTCGGCCACCTGTGTGGTAATCGTCCGACAAAATAGTCCTCTTTTCCACTTGTATACTCTGTGATGAGAGTAATCACGATGATTGTATAATGCCAGCTCATGTCGATCACACATTGCAGCTTCCTAGCGAAGAATACAGAGATCCGGCCCATTCCACTCGCGCTGCTGGCATGCTGAGAATCACTCTCAATATATTGTGTACAAAGAATGGGATTTTATTGCAGAATAGGTCAGGATTGAGGTTGCAGGGTATTGGCAGTAAAGCTAACGAGATATCGTAATGCTTCTTATTAGCTATTAATATAGGGTGCAACCTCTGGTGGAATTCTACAATTTCAAGAGTTGAAATGTCCCGAGTGTAATTTTGAAGCCGAACTGAATTAAAGCTAGTGTGCTAGTATACTAAACCTGGGATCGAATAAGAGCTCAACTTTCATCGCTGCTGGAAGTACTCCTTAGTTAACTGCTGAAGATAGTTTTGTAGCTCGTTTTCAATTTGTAAACCATTAGTGAAATCATTTTGAATAACTTCAGCATAACTAGCACACCGTAAGAGATAACAAACGTTTCTATATAAAAAATGTAGAGTTCGTTAAAACACCCAAGTTATGTCATATACATTTCTCTTTGAGCTAACCATTTCCAAGATATTCCTTGTAATTGGTTTCAACTAAAATACTTAAACTTTTCTCATACAAGAAATTGTCAACTCCTGGACATGCAAACAGAACGAACGAGTGTAAGTCAAATAGCAACCAACTTTTAAAAGATTTGACTGTCGCTTTAGCCCAATATCCCTTCTACTTATAAACAACTAAGTAATAAGACAATTTCTGCTATGTTTATCTCAATTAGCATGAAGTAAACAGAAGAATACGCTTTTAAGGCTAATTTGTCACAGAAATGTGAAGTCATTTGAATTCTACACAGATTTCTTATTAGAAACGTCCAGGATATCCTACAGATGTAGTTAAGGAGGAATCATTGAAAACATCCACGATATGATTCTCGCCGATTATTGAACGAAAGTTCGCGAAGGGGCAAAGGCCATAGGTGTGTCGAGGGAGCGGCAATTCCTATTTTGCAAGCTAAGTTGAGATGAAGTTTTCTAATAAGTAATATAACACACATCAAATATCTGTTAAAATTTCAAAATTACTTTTTCTCATGGTTTGCTTTACCAATGAAGTATTACCAGTGTAGGAAAATGGAATTCACAGGCATAAAAGTCCTGGCTCCCTTCAGACAGTGCACAAAAGAACCTCAAGTCTGATAAAGTTGCCTATGAGCAAAATTAAGCAATCTTTCACACTTAATATGGAATGAAATGCTGAGAACCACAGCAGTTAAGAGCATTCATAAACAAAACTCAATTTCAATTAAGTAGTTGGTTTGTATTTGTATATCTACACAAATAATCTACTTTCATTTATATTGTTAATTCATCAGCATTTCAAAAGAAATCATCATGAGTAACCTCTAATTCTATTATTGCTGCTGACAAAAGAATCAATGTAATACTATACCTCATTCTTGTTTCTGTTTAGATTTTATACACCACTATGTCTGATCATGGGCAACACCAAAATGCTTTGTGGCAATTGTATATGTTCTACATTGCAATGTCAGTTCACAAATTATTTAAAGATAATAAAATACTTCATCATTCTATAAGGGTACAGTTGACATATTAGAATATTGCACTGCAATTACATATGGGATATTAACAAATGATTGATGTGCAGGAATTTATCCTCCTTTTAAAATATTTCTTAAAGTCTCGAAGGCTGTCATTCATTGGGTCAGAACTGACAAATTTTTCCATCAATGGGATAAATACAAATCAAAACCAGATTTGAACTATATTCTTAAGTATACATTCTCTCTTACCCTCCTTCACCCTTAATAAGCTTTATTTATGGTTGTTTTAACCTCTCAAGGTTTTATCACAACCTTACTTGATTTACAGAAATACAATAACAGCATTTGTAATTACCAGTTAAAAATTGGTTCCTTGGCTATATGAGTATATACACATTCATTCCTTTGAGGTAACTAATTATTTTATGAATGAGAGAAGCATCGTTGAATATAATATTTTTGGGACTGACTGCATTATTTATCGAATTTTGGGTATATCGACATAAAGTGGGCTACCGTTAATATTGTGTTACATGCTTCACATACTGGTGGGGAACTTTATTTAGCAGATATGTGTGTGTGTATCAGTTTGGTGTGTCTAATTCTAAGTCGGAATATCACAACTTGATTTCGGTAATGTAGCTGCCTTGTTGAGTACTCCTGGAATGAAGTTCAGGAGACATTGTATAGCTTGCTTGTGGAGTTGTCCATCCAGATTCTTTGTGTATTTTCCTCTTAAAGTGTTTAACTGCATCATAAAGAGAAGTTGCAATAGAAGCTTCTTGTATTGGTAATTCTGTAGCTTGTTTTGCTGCAGTATCAACTCTCTCATTCCAAGTAATGTTCTTGTGAGATGGTACCCACATAAAATTGATACTATTTTCTGATTCGGAGAGTGTGGCAACAATGATGTGAATTTCTTATAAGACACTATTTGTGGAAAACATGTCTTGGAGGGCAAAAGTAATAAAAAAGTAATGCATGTTTTAAGTCCCTTTTTCTTTTTAGCATTAAGTGTGGGTAAAAAAAAAAAGGATAATAGAAAGCCTGCAAAGCAGGGTAATTCCCTTAATCTCATAAAGTATCCTCAGTGCAAAGTACAATCAAATACATTCTAACTGCAATTTTGAAGTATGCCTGTTAAAATATTGTGGTGCTGAACCTTCTCCAATTGAAATTGACTTACAAGAGTCAGTTCACTGCTGGTCTAACCCTTTCTAATTGTGGAAGAGAAGCATTGTTTACTGATGGGGTGGGAAATTATGAAAACATCACTCTTACCGAGATCTAAAGTTTTTTAGCACAGAGAGTATAATTTATCAGGATTAACGATGATAAATATGACCACATTTATTATGCACATTGGTTAAGAATCTGTGAGCATTGAGCTACAAATTCAGTAACATTTTACAACAATGCCATTTCATCTGCTCAGGAAAAAACTATAGTACAATTTTGAAATCTGATATGCTTTCCTAGTTGTTTTGTGTATTGAGAATAAGTATAGAAATAACTACAATCTAAACAAAAGCAAAATTTATATTTGGTTTTCAGACCAAGAAGATGCTGTTTCTGGCCATTTATGTGTTGCAAGAGTGGTTAAAATATATGAGCCTAAAGGTTTCCTATGATAGCATAAGACTTTTTCGTGTAAGTTATAACCTATTGTTTGAGAAAATGTGGAAAACACTTTATGGGGACAAAGCTTAACTTCATGAGAACATGTAATTCACACTGCAACATTATTAAAGACATGGGAACAAGATTTAGTTCCATGGAATAAATTGATCAAAACAAGTGAATTTTTTTTTATTTCCTTCTTTCACATGCAGAAATTCAGCTTTTCATTATCAGTTTGTTATGTTGGAATAAAATGTTACATTTCATGAATTCTGATTGTACAAATTTAAAGGGGGTAAAAGGCAACAATATTACTAACAGCAGTTATTTAATGCAAACATAACAATTTATTTAGGACCATAAGACCAGCTTGAAAATTAATTAGTATTTTAGATGAACATATACTGAAATTTATAAAAAACAATTAGACACACCAAAGTTTTTCTTTCATCCTTTTCTATTAAATAAAAATAATTATTACAATAATAAACAAGAAATATAAATATTACTAAGAAAACTGTTTTACAATTTAATGCTTTGGATTAATTCTATTTACTTTCATTTATCACAAAGATTTATTCTTTAGTTGTGTATTCCTTGTATTCCATTCCATCCTTTATAACATTTCACTTCTCTGTTCTATTTCAGTCATATAACTTCCAAGCTATTTGTGCTAACAAAGATTAAATAATGTTGAGTCATGTGAAATCTTAACTATATCTCAAGGCCAAGGTCAAAGAAAAGAATAAAGCTTTCTGCCTTTGTGTTTATGTATCGCCTAGTTGCAATAAGTATAATTTGATGATAACTGATAAACTTTATTAAAGGATATAGTAAAATACATTGTAATGAAAGTTTGCTTTTAAAGGAAACAATTTCATTGAACTTAGTGATATTTTTAATTAAAAAGAAAAAAGGCTCTTTTTTCAATAATTATTGTACCCAAAGAGAACTAACCTATTTAACCAACATGCCTCTCAATCTCATTTGTGGGAGGGGTCTTAGATCCGCCAAATGGACCAGTATTTCTATATTTTCTTTTATTATTTCCCTTTGTCATTATGAACAACTGAGATTAATTATGTACTTCTACAGATTTTCTTGCTAATCATTTCATCATACATGGAATTCTTGATGATCCAGATATAACCCAACAGGTATTTTAAATAAGGAATTGGCTCCCGAGTTATTAATACTCCTAAGTATTTTTAAAGCATTTTATACATATTTTAGTTTGTTAAAAAATACTACTACTAATTAAGCTAATAAATGAAATATGCCTTAAGGATTATAGTTTAACCCTGCAAATGACTTCAAAATGTATCCTCTATGATACATTTTTTTACCTGTAAACATATGCAGCAAATACAATTTTATCTAACCTAAATGAGATGAAATGAGGTTAGATTGCATCTGGATTTTTTACAAAATCTTCTTCCAGTGAAAAACAACTTTAATACAAGACAAATACCTGTCTGGTAATTAATTGTTTTTTTGTGTTAGAAGAGTTGGAAAAATAGTCTCAGCTACTCTAGGCATTCTTGGGAGTCTTGGGAAGTGATGTGGAGGCATTGACGTTTTGGAAATATTCATGTCTCCCATTATCACATGATGAATAACTTGATTGGGTAAAATGGCTATTTTATACAAGACATCTTACTCGATCGAGTCCTTTATCATCCTGATGATGGGAGAGATGCACACTCCAAAACATTGATAGCTCCTCATCACCTCATCTGGCTTGAAGCCTGAGAACCCCTAGAGCACGTTTGACACAAGGAAAGCTTCAGCTCTTATTTCAAGTAGAATCAGACTGAAAATTGCAGCACCATAGTCAGGATTTGAACCGCAGGTGTCCAAATTTCTGCCCAGTTGATCTTGCCAACTGAGCCTCATGGCACCTCTTTATTAACATTTACAGAAATAATGGCATCTGAATAAGTATCTTGTACATTCGTCAGAGAACAAGAAAACATGTTCAGCATATTCATAGTCTAACACCAGTATGTTCAGCTCTAAGAAGATCCAAACTTTAAATTTTACAGCAGTCATATATGTCAAAAACAGATCACAGATAGTCAACTAACTTAAGAATTTTGGTTATAGGATGTTCAACTTAGGAACAACAAAAGGTGATTGAGAAAACAATCAATATATGAAACTATCTGGTAGGTATAGGACATTCTTTGATACCTATACTTGCAAGCAAAAACAATATGCCGACATTTCTTGCAGATGCTCTTGCTAACTATTGCTAATGTCATTCACAACTGCAGATGACTAATGCAGATGATTCCATACTTACATATTGAGGTTCCTAAGCTACCTAATATAGCCCAGTGTTGAGGGTCCTAAGCCACAAGGCGTAGCCAAGGGATGGTTTTAAGAAGTAGAGGAGTGAAGCATTTTGTTGCCAAAGTAGTCTGCATGTCTAAACCCCAATTATCCCTCAAGGTTTTTATTACCACTTTTACTATGTTTTCATACACTTTCTACAGAACTATAGATAATGAAGAAATGCCCACATTTATATGCACTCAGTGCTAAAGATATTATAGTTTACACAGTGCAAAGTACAACAATTGATATGCAATGCAGCTGGATTTCCAACACTATAATGACGATACCAATGACCACAAAATACAGACATCCTATTTCACATCATATTTTACTGTTTACCCCTTTAATTTGAAACTGTGTCACATATTGATGACACCTCCATCATTTATTATAAGGTGGATATATATATAAATGTGTTTTTCACAACGCCATAAAATTCCTACATTTTCTTCAGAAAAAAAACATACCATGCTTGACACAACACAGTCACTGAAAATTTGATTAGCATAAAATGTGCAGATAGTTATCCTTAACAAGCATTATAAATTGCAGGTTTAACACACATGCTTTACGTTTATCGACAATGTAAATTTATATCCAACAGTAACAATTAATTCTTCTTATGAGAATTCAACCTGATAACCTTCTAAGCTTTTAGAATTTTAATCCCCATAAACAGTATTATTGAAAGCTTTGCTAAATTTTAAAAGCAAATGGAGAATACCAAAAAATAAGATTGTCAAGCCAGGACTTCTCCCCACACCGATAGTTGATATGAGTGATATGAGAGTAGAAAGCTATATTACTATGTAACATTCTCTTTTAGGTTAATTTAGGTTAGAGTAAACCTGTTTATCCCGTATCTTTAAAAAGCACTAACGCTGTGAAGTTTCCTATGGATGTTGATCGCATCTATATATATAAGTATTAACATATTCTGGAGAATGTAATTTCAACTTAACATCCATTATTTCTCGTGTTGCGCATCAGAATTTCATAATCCCGCTTCTGTGATCTATGACATTCCGGCAGCTCGGTACCGCCCACATTCTAATATTACACGTGAATAAAAGTACAAAGAATAAATTACATACCAACTAATCTATCCAGATCTCCATACTCATTCCTGGTTTTGATGACCATTTCCAGCACAATGCAAAACAAATGTTACTTCTTATCGAATTTTCGCAAATGTTTATCATTCACCACAACCTTTAACATTTTAGGTAAGCATTGACGCCATAGTTCAAATTGTTCAAATGCGCATCTGAAAATGTGAATGGTAAAGTAAAATGTTAAGAAGTATGCATATTAAGCAGCACAAGTGTTTCCTTACAATACGCATTCAATTTTTAGCGTAAATCAAAATACAGCATAAAATACAAGTAGTTTTTATAACTTTAAACTCTGTGAGCAACTATGAGAAAGTGATCATCCAGTACCTACACTCTGTCAATGGTTCAAAATGTTATTTAACGCCGCCTTCACATCTAAAGATTAAAATTAAAATGAGTTTTATTGTCAGTGTAGGAAATTAATTCCAGTTTCTAAAGCGCTTTAATAAATCTACAGTCTAATTCTGTGAACAGAATAAATGTCTTGTAACCCAACTTCAAAGTAGATGTTGCGCCTATTTGGTCAGCCTTTTGAAACAGTGGAATGGGCAAAAGTAGAAAAGAGGTTTCTCGTGCCCAGTCTGTTACATGGGGCGGCACTTTGTTATAGCCGCCGGTGCAGCCACGTGACGTCCCTATCTCTCCCTTCCACTGTTTAAAAGACTGCCCAAAGAATACAAGAAAACATAATTGGCCTACATAAAAGGGGACTTAAAAGTACTTACCTACGCCATAATAAGTCGCCATTGGATATGTCATCTCAAAATAATTTGAAATCACCTGTTGGTTTACCGGGAAACTTCGAGTCAGTTGGGAAAATTAATGCCGTACCGGTATTTTGTCATGGTAGCTCAGTGATCAGAGCAACTGGCTAGAGACTTGCCTATTTAACTCCTATCCTGCACACGATTTGAGTGGGAAAAAAAATTAAATTAATACTAATTGACCTAAGTTGGCTAAAAACTATGAAGCCAAGGACCTTAACTACTTACGTCACTATAATTCGCCATGAGTATGCCATTCTCAAAATTATTTGAAAACACCTTGTGGCTTACCGGGAGCCGGAAAACATGCGAGTCAATTTAGAAAATTAATGCCGTTCCGGTGTGTTGCCATGGTAATTCAGTAGTCAGAGCAATTGGCTAGATACTGGAAGATCCGAGATTCAAATCCCGGCTAAGGCATTGAATTTTTCCATCTGACTACATATCCAACACACGGCTTGTGTGAAATAAAATAATATCAATTCTTTCCGATTTCTTTGAATGAAGGAAGGAAAGAAAGAAAGGAAAGAAGAAAGAAAGACAATGAATGTAATAAACATCTTAAGTATGCAAACTTCTAATGGAACAGCATGTAATAAAACATTCAAACGTAAACAATACTGATTAATCTATGTACCCCAGACGTTTCATGCAGGGACGAATACAGAGTTTTGTTTTACCGGTGGAGGACGGGTTTAGTTCAAATTATCAAGTATTCTTACCATATAAAAAAAAAAATAATAATAATAATAACAACAACAACAATAATTACGCCCAGTGCGGTGAATAAAGTAACGCGAAATTTTAACATAAATTGTATTAAATAGAGCTATTTATGCTAAACTTAAATCACTATTGCAATGGATGATTATTTGCACATCCTAATTATTTATATAGGTTTTTACAAATAATGTGTTCGTATGTATCTAGCTTGGTCCAGTTTTCACTGTTACCTCATAAGCTTTCACTGTAGGTAACTTTAATTTCATTACATGTTAATCCAAAAATAGGAGCATAAATTATTCTCCTTCATCTCTTTGCTTTTTTTCAACAAAAATATGTTTTTAACGTACAACTCATAAAAATACTTTCTATTGAATGTGATTCATATATAATTTCTGAAAATAAATTAGATCGACGTGAACTGGTTGAGATTTTCACTAGCACTTCACTTTCATCACATTGCTGCATGATGAAATATCGTGAAGTAGCCTTTTCTTCTGAAAAATCACTTGCTTTGGGATCGAACACAGGTGGCTCTAATCTCTTACAGAAGCAGCGCTTTCTTTGCGTCACATACTCACTTGTAGAACCACGTTCGATGTCGCAAGAGAAACACACTCACCAAGTCATGCAATGGACCAGGATACCAAGAAGATTCAATAAATACCCGTGTTTCATATTGGATGGTGTCGCTAAGGCAAGATGGTGTTACCATCGTGTACTGCCATTTGTTACACGTCGCCAAAGCAAATCTAGTACTGATTCATAGGCTAATTTGGATTTGGTAGGCATTTCAGTTAGTTGTTCAACTGTTTTCGCTAAAATGGAAAAAGTGCAGTATCGTTCAGTGATTCGGTTTTTACTTTTGGGTGAGATATTTGCGAGGAGATAAAAGCGAAATTGGGTGTTGTTTATTGGGACCTTTCCCCATCTATGGAAACAGCTAGAATTTGGTTCAACGAATTAAAATGTGGTTTAACACGTCAGGCAGATGTTACCGAGGAATCGCCACGGTACACATCCGTTTAGTTATTACGGATTTACGGATGTCGTAACCCTTTGTTGCCTGTACTTTAGGATTAATTTCATGTTATACTAACCTTCAAACATAAACGACAAGTAATCAAGACTGTTTTATATTGTAAAAATCTGATGTGTTCCATTCACATGACTTTCTCTACACTTCTGTAACAAATTATTGTTAAAAAGCTTATGTTTCTATTTACTTCATGCTAATCGAGAAAAAAATTAGCAGAAATATTCTTATTACTTGCTTCCTTGTATGTAGAAGCGAAATAAGGGAGTACCATAGGTTAAAAACATAGTCAAAAGCTGGTTGCTATGGGACTGAAGTTTCTGTTTGTATGGACAGGAATTGACAAATTCCTGTATGAGAAAAATACAAGATTTTCAAAGCTGAAATCAAAAAACAAGGAATAACTAAAAATCAGTCAACTCCACGAAAAAATATATATACATCAATTGTGTGTTTTAATGTGCTCTACATTTTTTGTGTGGAAAGTTTTTGACCATCTCTTACGGTTTAGCAGTTATGCAAAATTCCGTAAAATTGATCCAGAATAAAGTAGTCTTCAGGGGCTATTCCCAGAAAATTCAAGATATACATTTTATTGTCAGGTAAATATCTTTAATATACAATATTTTAATCAAAATCATTAGCCATTTTTAAGAAAATCAAAATTTCCGAGAAAAAAAATCCATGTAAAGCATAGGGGGGATTTTCCTGAAAATCTTTGTGTCACATCCTTGGACGGTATTTTCGTTTTTGAGCTATGCTGTCCACAGACACACACACGGACCATTTTCCAAAAATGCTTTTTTTGGATTCAGGGGGACCCAAAACATGTATTTCCAGTGAAAGTTCGATATCAAATTTTTGGGTGCAATACAATACCTTCTCTATACACTATGTACATAGCATGTGTAGAGAAAGTAAAAATATGTACATTTTTGCACTAAAATTGCAGTGATTTTTTTAAATAAATAAAAAAGAAAACCGACATAACTACAGCCAAATGTAACCCCATTAACTTCCAAGCATCACACCAATTATTTTTCTTGGGCTCTCCCAGTCATTTACCATAATCACTGGGATTTGAACCTGCTACATTTGGCTGTGAATGGATGGCCAGTCCATTACCTATCACCTAACACTCATGGTCATTTAAACCACTTTTTGGTAGTGCCTTTGGAGCATTATGAAAACTGGTTTAGAAGAGTCTAAGCTTTTAATTCGGAAGAAAAATATTAATGAAGGATTTACATTTATTTTCATTTCTATTTTCTCTATTATTTTATATAATAATTTTATAGATTTATTCCCAAATATTTTTACTAGAACTCCAGTTATAAACTTGAATTAAAGGAAAAACGGCATGTGAAGTATACTAGTGCAGGCAACTAAGGGTTAAAGCAAGGGTTTGTATCATGTATAACTAACAATGAGTGGTCATTTGTTTCCTATTCTGCTATTGGCGCAGGTCAGTGATGCAGCGGAAAGGCCACCCATTCAACCAATGACCAAGTCTGATTCTACTTGACTTGGCTGGTCCCAATTACTTGACCGCAAGTAAAGCAGTGCCAGCTGGAGGGAAATGTTGGAAATTCATGGATGTAAGGATAGCAAGAACAGGAGACGTATGGCTGAGTCTCACCCATCCAGCCGTGACCAGGTCCAATACTGTTTAACTTGGTAGTGTGCGGTGTGCACAGATGAAGCACCAGCTCAGGGTGTCCTTTGGCGAGCGGTAGCTGATTTGTCGTCTGATCAGCCAATGGTTGTATTGCCCAAGTGTATTTACCAGCCAATTGGAGTAAGGTACAAGGTACAACTGCCTAAGCTAACCTTTGTCTTGACATGAGGAGCAAATGTGAGGCTGCAGTTGACCAGTACTCCAAGGTATTTGGCGGAGTAAACCCAAGGGATTCTCCTTTGCTAGGGTAGAGTCTTTTCAACTGCCAGTGCCTAATCTTGTCTAGAAAAAGGGTAGAGTTATTCTGCAGATTGATGGCCCACTGGTCAACAAGAAAATTGCAACATGAGTGGTATATACAATTTTTAATAATTGAGCACCCCTTATTACTGGAAGTTGCCAGATGCTTCTTATTTTTATAGTATGGCACATTACTAATGACAGTAAGTTGTAACTATGAGTAGATAACAATGTAGAGGGGATATAAGGGATGAATAAACACACTTAAAAGAATGAGTTGGTCTTATCTTAGCTTTGATATTGAAAGGAAGGGACTAACAGATGTCTGTTTATAAACAAACAAAGCAAGAATTCATTTGCAGTTGATCTCTTCAGTACCTGAGAAGTTTTTTGGAGTGCAGATGTGATTTGCTAACAGTATTAAAACTCAAATAAAAACTTCGTCTCAAAACGCTACAACAAAATTTGTGACTTGCTGTAAAATTCATTTAATATTATATTTTACTTATTGTTAACAATGTCATGTAAGTGTATAGATGATCCTAACAGCTTCTGTTACATTTGCGGCAAAGTGATGTTTGCTGTGCAGCAGAGAAATATTACAACATGTATAAATAGAAAAGATGTTCAGACTTCGCAGTAGTTGCAAGTTTAACTAGACTCCAACTAGGCTGCACTAAACACTGTTGTTTCATATGTGAATGGAACAGTAGAGATGGAGCTTCTCATTTCATAAAAAAGGAATGGCCTTTACATCAAGAAATGGAAACTGGAAAAGTGAATTTTTAATATGAACCTCTGTTGGAAACTGAGAATATTTTAATTCCTCCACTACATATAAACTTGGCCTCATCAAAAACTTTGCTAAAGCTTTTGAACGAAATGGACTGGCATTCAAATACCTAGTTACAATTTTCTAGAATTAGTGAGGCCAAGCTAAAGGAAGAAGTGTTTGTTGGCCCACAGATTCAACTTCCCAAGATGAGATATTTGAACACCTTAAATGATGTTGAGAAAGAGGATCGAATTTCTTTCAGAGAAGTCGTAAATAGTTTTTTGGGGAAAAACAACCTGAACACTATAAGGACCTTGTTACAAATTTGTTGTTATCTTATCACAGAATGAGATGCAACATGTCACTTAAATTAAACTTTTTACACTACCATCTGAATTGTTTTTCCTGAAAGTTGTGGGGACGTAAGCCTGGCAAAATGTTATCAGGGAAAGTGGAGTACAGGAATGCTTGCTGACTACTGCTGGACAGCCACCAGGGATGCTCCTCAACTGGACTACAAGAGGGAAGCAAAGAGAAAGCATATTTAGTAAGCATAAGTGATCATGAAATTGTTTTACAAGATATCAAACAGATTTTCATAGAAAAAATTACTATCATATTACTTTCTCTACTCATTAAATGCACATAGTTTATAGAGAAGAATATTATATTTCACCAAAAAATTCTAAATTGAAATTTCACCAGAAATATATGTCTTGACAATATCTGAATCCAAAAAAACGCATTTTTAGATAAAGTTCCCTGAATGTGTGTGTGCGTGTGTGTGTACAGCATAGCTCAAAAACTGAAAAGCTGTTAAATACCAAACTTTGTATTTAAGTTTATTATCTTTCTAAGATACAACATGAAGATTTTCAAGAAAATCTCACCATCCCAAGCTACATTTTACATGGAAAAATTTTTTAAAATTTTGTTTTTCCAAAAAATTACTCTTAACAATTTTGATTAAAATATTATCTATTAAAGTTATTCACAACACAAAAAAACTTTACATTTTGAATTTCCTGGGAATAGCCTCTGATGAGCATTTTATTCTGGTTAATTTTTGCAGAATTCTGCATAATGGTTAAACTGTAAGAGATAGAGAAAAATTTACTACACAAAAAAATGTAGATGTCGTTAACACATACAATTTATGTCATATGCATTTTTGTGTAGAGCTGACCGTTTCCAAGATATTCCTTGTTATTTGTTTCAATTTTAAAATACTTTTCTCAGACAGAAAGTGACTTGTTTTTCTTTTGTCCTGGCCAAGCAAAGAGGCCAATTTCAATGACTGTTGCATAATAATAGCTTTTAAAACATTTATCTATCCCTTTAGCATAGGACATTCCTTTAGTTTCTAATTATAAAGAACTAAGTAACAAGTACATTCTGCTAATGCTTATCTTGATTACCATCGTGTAGAAAGAAGAATAATCTTTTCTAAGAAAGAACAATAAGAGAAAATTGTGAGTGTAACACAGATTTTTTTTGCTTTCTCTGGCCTGTATGTACATCATACATAGTGGATAGAGAAACTATTGTATTCCACCCAAAAATTTGATACCGAGAATTCACCCAAAATATAAGTTTTAAGCATTTTCAGACAAAGGTCCATGTGTACGTGTGGTTTATGTGTCTGCGGACAGCACACCTCATAAACGAAAAGTCAGTTAAATACCTAACTTGGTATTTAACTTCTGTATCTTTCAGGGATGCAACAAGTGGATTTTCAATAAAATCTCCCCACCCCCAACTACCCTTTACATGGAACACTTTTAAAAAATTTTGATTTTCTCTAAAATGGCTCTAACAATTTTGATTAAAATATCTTATGTTTAAGATATTTTTATGACAAACAAAATGTATATCTTAAATTTTCTGGGTATAGCCTCTGAAGACCTCTTCATTCTGGATTACTTTTGTATAACTGGCAAACCATAAGAGATAGATAAAAACATACTACTCAAAAAATTTAGATCTCATTAAAACACACTTTATATGCATTTTTTGTAGAGTTAAAACAGTCTTTCACTTTGGGCTCTGTTTTGGGGACTACTTTGGGAGACAAAAGAAAGGCCTCAGACTTTGATTATTCTGCAGTAGAATGTTAGAATTTTAAATTGACGTTAGTTGTTCTGTCATACTGCTTCATAAGCAGAAAAAGTCTCTTGCAAGCAAAGGTCCTGGGAAATTAAATAAAACCACTATTATTAAATCTGATTTATAGTGTATTTTAATACTTTAACAATATAAATGCATTATATGAAGCTGAAAATCTTTTTACAGAAACATTTAGCATTAACACACATTTATTTTTCAACAACAGATCAAATACTCTTATGGCAAACATTTACATTATTTAATATTTTGGCACAGTTTTGCAACTTTTCATAACATGTCATATTTAATAGATGCTCCATCAGTTGGAAGAATACATGCAGACAGGGACAACTGCTTTAATTCTGGCTTCCCGACATTTTATGGTGGTTTATGATAAAGTTTCAGGTGGGATCTATTTGTCATTATTTTTACAATAAAAGAAAAGTAATGCATGTAGACAGAACATCTTAAAATTGTGGTAGAATAACTTATCGAGTGTTCTGATATTTTAGTGTTTAGCACTTCTGGATCCCTTAAAATACTGGGCGCCCTGGTGTATACCTTTTGCCACACCCTCAATTGCAGTCCTGTCTGCAGATTTTTCCCTTTCTCTTTTGAAAAGGACTTTTCTATGCATTATTCTCTACAATATTATTATTGTATTGCATATGTTCTTTAATTTTAAGCTCATAAATGAATCAGTTGGCTCCTGATATAAAAAAAATGAAGTTAAAGCATACAGATTAAAGTGCTTCCAATGAGAGAAATCATAGATTTATTTTAAAAGATGATTTTGTGAATTTAAAATGTTACAGTTTTGCTATTAAAAATGTTTATAGAGGATGCAGCATACAAGAGGTTACTAAAGAGCAACTTTAATATTTTCCCACTATTATTGAATATGTCTATGAAGCTGGTGATATTTCAGATAGGTTTCTATCATAGATGGCAACTCCTCTGCAAATACATTGCATGTATTGGGAAGGTTGGTTATATTTTATGTTACATTGGCACCCTGGTTTATTATTTCCAGGGTTCAAACTTTACATTAGCCTGCCTCTTTACAGTAGGCATAGCATGTCAGCTACACATTCAAGAGGTCCCGAGTTCAAGTTTCAGTTCGGGTGAAGGTTGTATCTGAGATTTTCCTTTATCCTGAGAAAACAAATTTAAGGTAAATTTACGGCCCATAAATTAGGTCATTTCTCAGATTCCATTCATCATCCTATTTGATCTATTTGACTTAAAAAAGAAAGAAAAGTCTTTGCATTCCAACCATTTAGCCACCAACTGCTGTACTAGTTATAATTGTATTAAATATAAGTATTATATATTTTATATTATTATATTATATTTAATATGAGCATTTAATTACTTAGTTATTATTATTAGGTTAGGTTATTAGGCTGTTAGATAATTATTATTATTAGGTCATACCTTTTCAGTTAACTAGAATTATTGCTGCATTTTTAGTAAGCATTGTCTATCTGTGTGGGGTTTTATTTTTGAGAAAGACCACCATATACCCAAGGTCGTATATTCAAACCCAGCAGAGGACATGGATTTTTTTTCAGGCATAAAATCCTTAGCATGGCTTCCTTTGGAAGGGAAGTAAAGCTATTGGTTCCGTGTTGTAGATTTACGGCATGTAAAAGAACCTCAAGTCTGACAGAGAGGCCTCTGAATAAAATGAAGTTGCCTTTCATGCCCAATATAGAATAAGATGCTGAGAACCACAGCAGTTAAAGAGCATCCATAAATAAAATTCCCTTTCTTTCTTTGAGGAAGAAGATTTGCATAAAATAAAACTAAGAAATTAAACATTTACGTTCAGGTAAGTACGAAATCATATAAAAGTGTAAATATAAGTTGTTCTTTGTACTGTTATCATAATGTGATTTGAACATTTACTAACATCGGCATGTATAAATTATGTCCATAACATGTTTTAGTGTTTAATTAAGGTGCACCTAAGTAATCAAAGATTTTAGTGGAGAAGAAAGATGATGGCCACACTCATTACAATTATCTATTTTCAAGTTTAACGTGATGACCTATGATATATATGACAATGAATTATAATACCGGTAGAAGACAAAAATAGTGCCTCTTTTGTAAATAGGTGTAATGATTTTTCTGGGTAATTATCTTATTGACTCAAGTTAGAACTTTAACAGCTCTAAATGGCGGCATCAACCAACTTTGCTTTTCAGTAACCTCTTATATGCTGCCACTCTTATGCGATTATATATTGATATTTTTTTCTGATGCTGTTAAAACTTAAGCAGTTTAAAAATTAATAAATTAACACTGAGTCTATGAATACCAACTCTCTGTACTGGCAAAAATTTGCATTTCTAGAGATAATGCATAAAAAGAAAGTAATTAAATGTAGGTACATGAAAACTCATTCAAATGATTATAGATGTACAAGTAGCAAATATTTAATGCTTCTTTTTTAAATTATTTTATAGTTATTATTAAATAAATTACATCCTCTACTTTAAATTTGTTTATTAAGAAATTAGATATTCTGGAAAATTATTAATATTTCATTGTCTCATAAGTTGGATCTTATAATTATGTCTGTTAATATTTACCCAATAAGATTAAAATATATTCCAGAGCCTTCCTACAGAATTTCAGCTGTTTTTTTTAAACTTTATTAACAGTATCTATGTAAAGTATTAGTAAAATGATAAAGAACACAAGTAAGATCCAACTGATCACATTTCTTTGTTCAATGAACCAGACAAATGAGCTATAAGTAGGTACACTATTTTAATGATGAAATTAAATGGCTTCAGTGGTAATCTAGAAAGCCTCAGATGGCAATTTTATAACAAATACAGATCAGTTTATTTAAAATGTTATAAATAAAAATTCACAATTATTACAGTGATACAGATTTCAAATTATGTCCCAAAGCACACTAGAGGAGTATTAAAACAAAACATGTTCACTCCAACTGCAGAAGTATGTTTTGACATGAATTTCCCTTCCCCTTTCCATGTAATCTAATTGTTTCAAATAGCAATATATTCCAAGGCAGCCCAGGTTCAATCCCAGGCGGCTACATGTGGGATTTGTGATGCACAAAGCAGCACAGGGGTTGGTTTTCTCTGCCATCGAATTCCATTGGTGCTCCATCTTCATTCAATGTATCATCAGTGTCATCACTGTAGTGTCATAGTAATAAAAGTTGGTGTTAAAAAAAAACCATCCTTCATGTTTTAATAGAACTTGAGAGCTTTATATTGCAGTGCTTGGTTCAGAAACTGTAGTCAGTCGAGATGAATGTGACTAAATGGCTTCTTAGAGAAGAAGCTATCTACTGCCAAAATTAAATTTGTTAATTTAACGACCCAAAATCTCAAAAAATATTTTAAATATTACACTTAAACTTTTATGGGATGTAAATTTATATCTTCTATGTTCACTGATCTATTTTTATGTTAATGGTTAATTAAGATAGGATATTTTTTTTAATTATGCAACTATATCAGAATTAAAGTATAACTAACAATTTATTAGCACCAAAGCTGATTACTAAAGAACTGAGTTGTTGCTTTTATCATATTAACTTTTCATTTAGTTATCTTCAATAGTTCCTGAGAAAGTGGGTTATTTATATCAAGAAGTGTCATTCAAAGTAAAAATGGAGAAAGAAACAAAAAATGACATTACTTGGGCAAATGAACACTGCTATAATTGTAAGTAGTGCCAATTTATAAAACAAACCTTTCCCTAAAAATTGAGCTAAAATGTACCTCTCTATTCCAAAGAGTTATAATTTCTTCTGTGAAGCGGTACAGAATTCAGAGTACAGATGTTTGATTTTTAAAAATATATTTTAAATAATTGTGTGTTGTGCAACACTGATATAATATATACTAAATTAAAGAGAAAATCTGATCTATAAGACACACAAAAACTAAAAATGTAATTTTTTGATAGTTTTTACAATTTAATCTCCCCTTAAGTATAAAGCATTCTAATAGTTGAGCTTTGTGTTCTACTGTACTAGTTGTTATTACAAATGCACAAATAATATTGACACAAAAAACAATATAAATTATTCATAAATATTCTAGGGCTTGGTAACTTGATCCATTGGTCCTATAAAATCCAACATTTCACCCATTTCTATGGCACATGAAACAAAAGTGTTAAAATCTGATGCAACACACCAACATGATCACATGATTTTACCCATTACAAGCTCACATAATCTCTCATATATTATGTATAAATAAAAAAAATGATTCTTCTATTCACATTGTATTACAACCAATTTATGACCAGTTAATAATCTCAAATTATGTAATATGGACTTACTTGCACGCATAATATGGAAAACTAAATACGACTATTTGCATATGATAAATAAGTTTTTATTACTAATAAACTCATACAGAACTTAAAATCATTAAGATATTATAAATATTTATAAATACTGCATGACAGTTAAATCTGCAAAATCAAGCATATAACAACAAATATTCTGAAAACAGTTAATGCTATACAAAAAGTTGCTTTTATATAAATTGTGTAATTCAGCAAGTTCTATAATCCTTATATTAGGGGGCTGTGACACTGAACTTTGATGGTTCACAAAGTTATTGCTGGAAATTTGCATTTTTTAAAATAATAAACACTGCACCCTTAATTTGTTTTTCTAATTATTAATCAGACACTCCCAGAACATGTCCATTGTAAATCTTTACCTGTGCTGTTATAAGCACACATTTTTTTAGTGTTGTCATGATGCGGCAAATAATTTTTGCCATGTTTTTTCCAAGTATCTTCAATAAATTTTCACAACCAAATAAAATAAGGAAAGTATGAGACAATTTTTAACATAAATGCACATTTAGACACATTTCTCATATACATCTCTGTTAAAAATGTTGTTTCTTGTTTTTAACCATTTGAGTATTAATACATTTTCTGTGAATCTATCAAGATGTTGAATCTCACTCTTTTCTTCAAAGTTAATTATTTAAAAAGGTTATGCTAACAGATAAATGGAATTCATCGTTTCTCCATATATCACTGTGAGACAGAAGGATAATATGAAATCAGTAGATGATGACGTTTATGTAACAAAAGTCATATAAATTATCCTATTTCATACTCTTTGACTACTTGGTTACCCAAAAACAAGCAGCCTTATGCTCTGCACTTCCCACATTTCTCGTGCTTTCTGGGTTTGTCAAGGTTGATCAGAATCCTCTAGGATCTTAATAATATAATAGATATTAAATGAAGTTCTGATGTAAGTACATCACAATTGTGATGTGTAATTTAACAGGACTCGGGTTTTGTCATTCAGCAGCAGATTTACTTTCACCTTGTAGTATAGGAGCTTCTCTAACTTTAAATTGATTAGGAGAAATTCAGTTATTCAATAATTAAAGGATTTAAAATATAATAAGGAAAGTAAAAGATGGTGAGTACTTGTCCTGTTATGATGTAAAGATCTTCTACTGCTCAAAATGGAGATGAAATGGAGTTTTATTTATGAACACTCTTTAGTTGCTGTGGTTCTCAGAATTCAATTCTATACTGGGCATGAAAGACTGTTTAATTTTGTTCAGAGGCCTCTTTTATTAGATGTGAGGTTCTTTTACATGCCATAAATCTACAAAATGGGACCAACAGCTTTACTTCCCTTCTGAAGCCATGCTAAGGACTTTTATGACCAAAAATCCATCACTCTCCCCTGGGTTTGAACCCGTGACCTTGGGTATATGAAGTTAGAATGGTAACCATTACACTAAGGAGGGTGACGTCTATGCTCGAGCTAATATTTGTGCTCCCATTCTGCTTTCCAAACAGTATTAGATCCCATTGTTGTTAGTAAAAAGTGGACTAATCCAGTTTTGAAAATATAGGCATCTTACATAATTCATACTTTATTTTTGTTTCTTTGATTCAAATGAAATCAATAAAATGCATGTCACTGTATTTTTCTCTTTCACATTATTTTTAGCTGAAACATAAAAATGGTGATAAACAAAAAGTGAAAAAACAATTTCCTCAACCCCCCGCCCCCCAAAGTATGTATAAAGCCTGATTCTAAATATAAAAATGGCATTAAATAAAGAGTAAAAGCTGTCTCGCCTATGAAGGACTAGGACCTTTAATTCCAGTTGAAGGCACGATGAAAAGTGAGCAGTACATCACAGTACTGGTGAGAGTTGTTCGTGAACTCCAGAAAATGTTTCCAGAAGATGACAGAATTTTTTTTAGCAAGATTTAGCTCCCTACCACACTTCTAAGAAAGTGAAGAAATTCTTCAAAGATAACAATGTCTGTGTGCTTGAATTGCTAAAGAATTCACCTGACATTACCCTAAAGAAAATTGATGGTGTATTTGCAAAAAGAGACTTGCAAAATTTGACTGGGCCACAAAAGAAAGTTTGATACCAGCTTTAATTCAAGTGTGGTTTCATGATGATCTCAAAATGTGTGTTCCAATTGTTAGTCAATGCCTGATCGTGTAATGGAACTTTTTAAATTTAAGCTCTTATTACAAAAACCAACCAAGTGAACATTGAGAGGATAATAGATTATGCAGTTAATTGGTTTAAAGACAACAAACTTATTATTAATAACAACAAAAATGTTGCTGTAGGTTATCATAAAATTAACAAAACTGTAAGTTTTCTTGATGTTTACTTAGAGAACAAATTAGTAACCTTTTCAAATTCAATTTCTTGCAGTTTGGGTTGATGATAATCTTGATCGGGAAATTCATATTGATGTATTATTTAACATGTTAAGCCAGATCTGTTTTGCATTATATACCCTAAGATCATCAGGTAATCTTGACATGCTTAAAATATCTTTCTTCGCTTACTTTCACTCTCATTTATCGTGTGGTTAATGTATTGTGGAAAGTCAAACTATAACAGAATTTTTACAATACAAAAGAGGGCAATACAATTAATGCTAAACCTTTCCAGCAGTTCAAGCTGTAGACCTTATTTCAAATATCTAAATATTCTAATCTGTTTACGTTTATGAAACATTGGTGTTCACATATAACCAATTTTGTCACAAATGGCAAAATTCATAACTATAATACTAGGGGTAAATCAAACCTTCACATTATAGGGATAAAAGAACCTTATATGAAAAAAGGCCATGCTATAATGGCATTAAATTGTATAATAAACTGAGACTGTTAATTAGCTTCTCTATAAAAACTATTGCTAGTTATTAATTATTTAGCACTGTATAATTAAAAGATTACAAATGATTATTAACTTATGTATTTAACAGAGTAAATTCAGCTTGGAGCAGAAATAGAAAGCTGATGCCAAGATAGTAGAATAGTGTGAGAAGTACTTTGTTACAAAGGTTTCTTTTGTCCAGTCACGTACAACCGGGTCATGCCAGGGGTAAACCTTAAAATTAGGACGAGAGTAATTTTCAATTGTACAACACATGTCATGTGAGTGTTGCAGTGCACCCTGGGCTGAGAAAACTGAATTTTGGGTAATATTTACATAAATCGCGCTGCCTTTCTGTTCAATCATAAAGAAGCCGCCATGACAGTATTTTTAGTATATAAAGAGCCCAAGAAGGCACATTGGGGCTGTCTGTCACTGTCTGTTAACTGTATGTTGCTGTTTGATCTTGTAATACTTTCATGCTGTTGGTTGTCGGGTTGAACGTCACTTCTTCACACAAAGTTAAGCAGGTAACTTGTAATGAAACTTAGTATTTTACAGCGCTCTAAGTGTATTTAAAGTTAGTGACTTGTATTAAATTATACTGTGTAAAGCAGAATCAAGGAAGAAGAAGTAAATATAATTATGTGTGATTAACCAAGTGTTAAAGTTCCTAACAAGTATTTACATTAGCAGAATTGTAAAGCAAAGTGCTTATCTCGCATCTCCTAGTAAAAAAATAAACTCCAGGAAAGTTACGCATATCTTTATTATTACAAGATCACTCCCTGAACTACCCCCATTAGCTGCACCACCCCAAGAGAGTCAACTATCGTGCAGACTGGGTAACACCAAGGCAAATTCACCGGTAGTGGATTCACATCACCAGGTACTTAGGTCTACTCATTGGTAGTGGAGTGAGTCTTTACAACATCACCAATCTGGGCTCGAAGCCGTGAACTCAGCATCTGGTGCTTTGAATGGAGAATACAGCACCCAATGTATAAGGACACCGCAAAACTACCCTCATCCTTTAAGAAATTACCAAACATGGCTGTTAACAGGAAGGAATTAAAGAGATTTTTAATTAAGCGCTGTTTTTATCCTGTAAATGAATGCCTGGAAACTATCTAGTTAGTTAATTTTATTATACATATGTATTATATTGTGAACTCATTAAACCATGATTTATGTTATAATTCATTGTAAATAGAAACATCTTATACTGTAGGTCTTCATAAATGTACTTTCATTAATCTGTACAAGCTAGTCAATAACTTATTTGTATCTGTAATACTGCATTGTTTTTAACTGATGAAGCCGATGTTCCTGTAATGAAATTGTATGGCAAATAAATTTGGATTAAATTGAATATATTTTCAGCTAATATTTATATATTTTGAACTTCTGGTTAATTTACTTCAAACCCATGCAGCACTTCATAAAATGGCCAGACACCATAATTTTCAAAGTTGATTACAGTATGTAGATAATAAAAGGTGTGGAGTTACCTAAACAGACTGATGACTCGGACACAACTAAGCCATCTAATTTTAAGATGGATCTGACTCAACTATCCAGGTGATAGTGGCACTAACCCAAACTGGTGAACAAACAAAGGAAAGGGGAAGCGTGACCTCCCCTGGAAATGAACACAGAAACTAACAGTAACAGGTTACCAATAGTACCATGGAAAACAAAGTTTTGTTGGATGGAAACAGAAAACTAGGCTGGTGGTAGTGTGAGAGCAATATGAGGTACCTTATAATAAAGTGAAATCTAGCAAGTAAAATTCAAGATCTGCAATGAATGTGCTGTTTTTTTTTGGTAATGTTTAACACTCGCTTTTATTACTTGTGGCACCGCAGGCAATGGCACTGATAATACATGGAATGAAGATGGAGCTCCAGTGGAATGCGATGGCACGGGAAACTGGAGAAAACCCGCCCCTGTGCTGCTTTGTGCACTACAAATCTCACATTCAGTCACTTGGAATTGAACCTGGGTCATCTAGGTAAGTGGTGAGGGTCTAACAACATAGTCAATGTGCTGTGTGTGAAGTGGAAGCATAACAAAGATGTTTATCTTCAATAAAATTTAAAGCTACTGACATTACAGCAACAGTCACAATTCAAATACCCAAAGAAGAGGTAAAGAAACCCTTAGCGTGCCCTTGAGTACAGTGGCAAATGGGAGGTTTCAATTTTTAAGATCAGGTAACAGTGTTATTTCCTATAATTTGATGCACAGCTACACTTGTTGTATCTAGCAAGTTCGTTTAATTGAGTTTCAGAAATAGCTGCTAAGAAAACGGCCACTACAAAAATTTAAGAGCCAATGTTGCTCATCATCTGCTTCCAAGTGTATCACTACTGGATTTGAATGCTAGAAGTCCACCTTCAGTGGGTATATCCCATTAAGACTGCAAGCTAAAATATGCACCTCTTTTCCAATGCACATTTCACCACAGATAACAAAATAAAGAAAAATGGAACCAAAGGTAAGTTGTAAGCTACATTAGGGGAAAGATAGCAAAACATTCTTAGCAAAAGTGTCGTGTTGGCCTTTAAGTGGAGAATTGTTTTCTAATCTACAATACATTACAATTGCATTAGGTCATCAAAATTTGTGAGCCAATGATTCCATTATCACGCATATTAAATTTCATGAAAGAAATTTTATTGCTTGATTTCATATGAATTTTTACTTTCTCTACTTCATACTTAGTACATAGGTAGAGAAGTTATTGCATTCCACCCAAAAATTAAATCCTGAGATTTCATTGGAAATACATGTTTTAGGCTGTCTTGAATCCATGACATTTTTAGAAAAAGGTCCATGTGTGTGTATGTGTGTCTATGAACATGGTGACTCGAAAATAAAAAAATTGGTAAAATAACTTGATATTTATGTTCAGTATCCTCCAAGGATGTGATGACCATTTTCAAGAAAAATCCCCTCACCCCAAACTATCCTTTACCTGGAAAAAATTTCAAAGTTTTTGAATTTTTCAAAAATGGCTCTAATGATTTTGATTAGAATACTGTACCTTAAAGATGTTTACATGACAAATAAAATATATATCTTGAATTTTCTGGGAATCCCTTCTCAGGTCCTCTTTATTCTTTAACGTTTGAATATCTGGTTAAAACATACAATTTGTCATATGCATTTTTTCTGAAAACTTAATGATTTCTAAGGTATTCCCTGTTATTGGTTTCAATTTTATAATACTTGAACTTTTCTCAAACAGGAAGTCCTCATCTGTTGTGTATCTCTTATGTTTCACTCATGGCAATGTAAAAAGAACCAAATTTCAGTGGCATAGTAACAGCTTTTTGCTTTGGCTGGCATATTCCTTATTTCCTTCCTACTTATAAGGAACTAAATAATATGACCATTTCTGCTAATGTTTATGTCAATTAGCATGACATAGATAAAAGAATAATCTTTTGTAACAATAGTTTGAGGAACAAATAGGGAAAGTCATGTGAATGAAATGCATCAGATTTTTGAGCTTCACAACACATTCCCACAACTGTAAAGGGATTTAAATCTGATTTATGTGGTGGCCATTAACATTTTTAAATAAATGCCAATGGGTTTAAAACATTTTTGATACATTTTATTTCATTTTTTGTGATACACTATTCGTCAGTCAGCTGTCAAGGTATCACATATTGGAAGCAGGACATTAACTAATTATTCAATCCATGGTTACATGCCCACTTATTTGCTGTTTGTCCCTTATTTATATTAACTAAGTATTGAAAAACTGAATATCTTTTAACAATTTTATTATTTACTTTTGACAGCAAGTTTATTTTGCATTTTAAAACACTCTTAAAGTTAAATATTATACGAGTATATATTTTCTTACTTAATATTTGTTGATGGTTTTAAATCACATTTTGCATACATATTTCTTAATAAGTTATATTATAAAAGAATAAGTTTTTAAAAATAATCTTTGATGTTTAGAGCAGCAAATACAGTATTAGTAATTTTACTAAATTCATATTCTATTTCATTTTTATGGCTCTTTCTTTTAACCATGTCCTCGGGCCTCTAGAATCTCATCATGCGATAATAAATAAAGTGTAAAACCAACTCTTTGGTTTATTCCTGCATGGCTCTAAACTTATGTTTAATAATTTATGTTTTTGCACTACCTTTGCCATAAATCAACTTCCACCAGTACATAGGAAAACGATGACAAGTGATTTGATTAGGCTCCTTTGAAGATGGAAAAGAAGAGTAATGCAGGTTCCTATATTTTGTGATACCTAATAGCAATTGCCTTAGGGCTGATATCACCATCACCAATCTTCTTTAAATACCAGGTGTCTCAAAAAAACACAATGTATGAGGTGTATCTAGAAAGTAAGTTTCCCTACTTTATTAAATCAAAGTTACATGACAACCTTTATTGACACCGGGTACAGCAACGTTTGAGCTATTTTTCGACATAGCCACCACAAGAATTGAGACACTTATATTGTGGGATTAACTTTTGTACTCCTGTGTTGTAGAAGTTTCCCATGTGTAAATGGAACCAGCGGTAACATTTGTCTTCAGCTGGGAGCAAGATGGTGGATCATCAACCAGCTCCCAGCTGAACTCCTTCATAACAGTCGTCTGCTGTTTAGTTTTTGGGGTAAAGTGAGATATCCACATCTTCACTGCTGCTCCTAAGCATTTCGTTTTGTGTTCAGGTGTTAGCTTTTTGGCACTCACCTGGTACACAACTTCTTGAACAGCAGGTGCTTAGTGATCATTTCAGGTAACAAGGATTGCAATATGTGCAGAAAATGGCTGTTGAGCTCCATAATTTGAAGCAATAGTTCTCCATGATGTGCTGCCACAACAGCTCAAGAAGGTCACCATTGATGACAGATGGTTGCCCACTGTGCTCATGATGGACACTTTTGATGATGTTTGTAAAAATGGATACACCAGCGACACCATCTGTTTGCTCATGATATTTGGCTCATACACCTGACAGTATATTCTTAAACAGCAGTATACAAGAAACTAATATGAGGTTCAACATGGAATATTGATTACATAATAGATCCTCTAAATAGAACTGACAAATTTCTATCAGCCTTATATTTTGTACAGTAAGAGACTTTGTCACTGACTGAATCTCTCATGCAGCAGGAGAACAAATAGAGAGACAGCATTTTGGGCCACTGCTGCTGGGCTTTTGGCCCCAGGCGGTACCTGTCTGGCGGCATATGATTGATACATCACAGATGCATGTGCATTTTTCCTGGCTAAATATGCTCCTTTAAAGGGGGGGGGGACTGGAAACTTGCTTTCTGGATGCAGCTCGTAATATGTTTTGTGGAAAGGGATTCATTGCATTTCTCAAGAAGGAACCCATGTCAGGAAAATACTGTTTGGGAGCTGGAGGGTGTCTTAGTTTGCGAATGGTGAGTTGTCACAATTTCTTCAAATTCTTTTTGGCAGGTGACTAAATTCTATTCTAATTCATGGGTTAAGTTGTATAATGTTATCAACACAGATTCATCAAGTAAGGCCTGAGAGAGTTGGTGACAATACCACTGGACTCTTTATCTTTTCTGCCAAACAGTTTAGGACCAACCTACCTAATGTTTACAAGATATTTATTACCTACTCTATTGGATGTAATACCACTCCAGATTAAGTAATATGCCTGCAAAAACAATGGAGCTCCAGCACACTTGGAAGTAAATGTGCAGAAGTACCTGAATATCACATGCCTAAATAGATGGATTGGTAGAGGGGAACAATTCCATGGCCACTGCAGTCACCAGATCACATACCCCTCTACTATTTTCTATTGGGGTACAATATACCTGCGACATCAGAAGATTACCTCATTTCATGAATCCATGGAGTGATAGAAACTTTTACCATGCTACTTCACATACTGGCTCATTTGCATCAGGCTCAGAATCATTGATATAGGCTCTGCGATCAAGTAGTATGCAGACAGTTTGAAAACCTGTTGTAATATGCTCCTCTTGTTGGGATTATTGATAAAAGGTAGAACAGATATCCCCATCACTGTATCCAAATCATTCTCAATGCTCTACAGTGCACAAACCTTTACAATATCTAGAAAGCAGAGCACACAGTGGAGACCCATCTGTCAAGCGACACGTTCTCTGTTACAGAGTTGTATGTTATGAACCTTAACTATTGGTGATAGCTACAGAATGTTCAATATTATTAATTTGATATAAAATAAGTGTAAACAGAAATAGGCTTTGTTACACAAAAAATAAAATACTACTACTTATCTTGTAACAAAATTGCAACTCAGAGCTTGAAAACTATTTATAGAATAACATTGTCTATTGTGGTTTAGCGATGATTAAATCCTGATGTTGATATTTAAACAAATCATTCCTTTGTTCTTGTGAAAATGAGTTACTGCTTTTACAATTCATACACTATTGATATAATCAGAGTATAAATTTACTGTGAGTGTAAATTGAATGTAAATGGAGTTTTATTTATGGATGCTCTTTAACTGCTATGATTCTCAGTATCCCACTCTATACTGGGCGTGAAAGTCCACTTAATTTTGCTCAGGGGCCTCTGTATCAGGCTTGAGGTTCTTTTATGTGCCGTAAATCTACGATACGGGAATAATAGTTTTACTTCCCTTCTGAAGGAAGCCATGCTAAGGATTTTTATGCCCAAAACTGTGAGTGTATACTACTTTGTCGAGACATTTTTAATTTTTTGTCCTGCAATAATTATTCAAGGGCCCGACTGGGTAGTGTGGTGGTAGCGAGTCTTTCTCGCATTCAAAAGATCGTGAGTTTGAATCTCGCTTAGGGTGAGTTACCCGCATAAGGTTTTTTTTGGGGGGTTTTTCCCTTATCCTGAGAAGATGAATGTCGAGTAACTTTAAGCTCCATGGACCCCGAGATCATTTGAGCATCATTTCACCAATTTCATTTATCGTCCGATATGAACAAACCATGTTAAAGGACGTTAAACTACAAAAAATATTCAATATTAGGCACTATGCTGCAACTCGCACACAAACAAAGAATACATTTTAACAATATTGGTGTCCAATAGTTTTGAGTGTTATATACTAATACTTTCATCAATTAAATAAAGAATTCGGTCTGATAGCTGGTTTCTGTGACAAGGTTTACAAGTCTTCATCAATGAAAACAACTCCTCAAATAAATATGTAGATGTGCTAAGACACTGGGCAACAAAATGATAAAATCTAGAAAGCACGATCAAAGGAAATTGCTGCAGAAGTCGCTCAGATTCTTCTTATTCTGGAATTTGTAGAATGACAGAACTCAAAGACAAACTTCTGTTTGCAGTACGGTAGAAATAGTATCAACTGCAAGAGAAAAAGGTGCAGCAAATAATTTGATATCAGGTTCCAGGTCTATCACTTTATTAAATCCAGGGTAAAATTCTTCAATTGCTTCTCGTATGATACACTTCCATATTAATGCCACTGTATGAGTGACAACTGCACCTGCATTATTGCTGCTACAGTGCTGCAGGCTTCCTCTCTGCCCTGTCTGTGTTGCCTGCACAGTCAATGCCTTCCCTAGAGTCATTATGCTGTTATGACAGCCTCTGCTTTGGCCTAACGTGCTCTGATTATTTCCCTACTACTTACAAGGAACCAAATAATGAAATAAAATTTCTGTGTGTGTATGTGTGTGAGAGGAAGGGGGGGAGGAAGAGAGAGAGAGAGCTATTGCCACAGTTTGCATTTAAAACCAACTTCCAGATCAATGAAAAGGTCACTCATACAGCGAAAAAAATATCAATTTAATTTTGAAACTTTAAACAACATTAATAAAATAAACCATAACATAAATTATCTGATGTGTTCTATTCACATGAATTTCTCTACATCTAACAAATTATTATGGTAAAGCTTATTCTTCTTTTTGCTTCATACTAATCGAGATAAGCATTAGCAGAAATGTTATTACTTGATCCCTTGTAAGTAGAAGGGGAATAAGGGAGTTCACTAGGCAAAAGCAATAGTCAAATCTTTTAAAAATTGGTTGCTATGTGACATAAATCTGTTTCTTTACATGACCAGGAGTTTACAAAGTTTTAAGTATTTTAAAACTGAAACCAATAAGAAGCAATATCTCAGATGTGGTCAACTCCACCAAAAAATGTATAACATAAATAGTGTGTTTTAACAAGATCTACAAATTTTTGTCTCTCTCTTACAGTTTACCAGTTATGCAAATTTCAGCAAAATGTATACAGAATGAAGAGGTGTTCTGAAGCTATTCCCATTAAATTTAAAATGTATAATTTATTTGCCATGTAAATATCTTTAACATAAGAGTAGTTTAAACCAGCAATTACCAGTAGTTACAGCAATTTTTTTGAGAAAATCAAAATTTTCGAAATTTTTTTCATGTAAAGGGTAGTTTGGTTGGGGAGATTTTCCTCAAAATCATGTCACATCTTTACAAGAGACTTGATATCAAGTTTGGTATTTTAACAAATTTTAGCTTTTGACTTATCAAGGTCAGAGACACATGGATCTTTTGTTAAGAAGTTTTTTTTTTTTTTTTTTTGGACACGGGAGATCCTAGAAGTGTATTTCCAATGAAATCCTGGTATTGAATTTTTGGGTGGAGTGCAATACCTTCTCTATGTACTAAGTAGAGAAAAAGTATTAAGAGATAAGCTAAAATTAGTCATAAAATAACCAATTTCTGAAGAATACTGTGTAATGTTCTGCACATATAACACTATATGACATGGAAAAGAAATTATTGTTATAATATGCTGCTGCAGTCTTGCATTTTTGTGAAATACAATAATTTCTCATTTTATATTGCTCATAATTTATTGTCCATAAATCTTTAGTGAAAAACTTCTATTTACTTTTGAGATTTCACTGGAAATTTGTTTTGAGGTTCTCTGAACCACAATGAACCACCTTACTTCACTGGCAATGTCAACAAACTAGAATCTATTCTTCCATGAACACAATTACACCACCACTACATGCTTCTAAGGTGTGTTCGTCTGCTGTAAAGTTGTAAAATGTGTACCTATGTTTCACTAATTTGACAGGGAAAAAATTGCCTATCTACTTTCCTGTTCCATAATAATTAAAAGTTACGAGATGTATAACAAATAAAACACAAAAAAACAAGAAAGAGAGTTCAGTAGAAAATGTGAAATTCTCCCATAAAATTAAAAATGCTGATGTGCTGCTTTGGAAGGAGTTGGCATATGTTAACGCTAAAATGAATTACTAGGAACACCTATAAACTGCACATTTCTTTAGTATCATTTCATTAGACAATGACTTACCCAGAAGAAGTGCTAATCTGAAGATATGAATCATCTGTTACTGTTACACTGAGAATCATCACCAGGACCAATAATTTAGTTGCTTGACAACAAAGTCCACCATTCCCTCCAAATTCCATTTTTTAGCTATCACTTGAAAAGCTGCTTGCACAGATATGGCACCTTGGCTCATTTAAAAGTTTTGCAGCACAGTTATGCTACTTTTGGAAACACCAATAAATTCAGCCATTAAACTGAGAACATTGTCTAGGATAAGAGTAACCTATTATTCACAAAAATGATTATATACATCATTTCCTTTCATTACTATTTTAAGGGTTTTCCCTACTTAGGTTTCCCTACATCAGTTTTATACCCCATCACCATTATTTCATGCTCTCCATGTTCTTACTGCAAACAGTCATTACTTTGGACACATTGTTTACATTACCGGTGAACTAAGTATGGATAGAAAATAGAAAAAGGTCCTTTAGTGTATGTATACGTAACTCGAACAGAATAGCTCAAAAATAGAAGTCAGTTAAATACCAAATTAGATATTTATATGTTCAGTACCTCAAAGAATGCAACAAGAAATTTTCAAGAAAATTCTACCTCACAAACTACCCTTAACATTGAAAAGTTTACTATTTTTTTTGCTATTTTTTCAAAAAAACTGATTTTAATTAATACAACATATTTAAGCTATGTTCATGACAAATAAAATGCATATCTTGAATTTTCTGAGAATAGCCCCTGAAATCCTCTTTATTCTGAACCATTTTCACATAACTGCTAAACCATATAAAATGCACAAAATCTTATTACACAAAAAATGCAGATCTTGTTCAGAAATATAGCTTATGCCAAATAATATTTTTAGTGGAATTAAACATTTTTGGATTAGTCTTTTTTTTTACTGGTTTGAATTTTCAAATTCACTTTTTAACTGTGAATTGCTATTTTTTACATATTTCTTTCCATTTTGGTATTCATACAAAGTCTACAGAGTTTCCAAGCTATCACACAGTGGCTGGCTTTGAAAAGATTTGACTAACGCTTTAACTTGTATTCTTATACGAACAAAATTTATAATTGTAAAGCAGTTTATTTGTATTAACAAGAAATTGATAAAAGTTGATAAAATTTTGTAAGAATAACTTTAGATAAGTGAATGAAGTCACCAGATAACTTTTATTTATAATTACCCTATAAGTAATGCAAACATCAAAATGCATCTTAACTGTTTTATGTATGTTGGAAAAGTTGCATTTCAAAAAACATGTAATTCACTTACTTAAAATGGGGGAAAAGTTGCCATCTTAAACAAAATGCATTAAATATTTGAGTACCATTCATTTTATTTCATTATATTATATATTTCTGCACAGCATAATAAACCACTGTTCTTTCCCAATGCATGATTAGTACATAACTACACAGTAGTTTCCTTTCAAATTATACAGAAGAGTTGACTTTTTAAGTCACTCATTGTCCTGGAGGTACCAAACAAATTTAAGAGCCCGCAGTAAAATAGAAACAGTTACACCATCACAATTTTGTGCTTAACAGGTAAAAAACTAGCTGTCTCCCTCCAAGCCTGATGGCAAGAAATTAAGTTTGTTATATACAAGTGTTCAATCCTGCAAAATATTAAACCAAAAGTCTGTTATTTACACACATTTTCTACAAAGTTCTGCTTTTCTTGATCCTGTTACTCCAATGTACATGTTAGTTGACATGAAAAGAAATTAAAAATGAGCACCAAACTAGCCAACATTCAAGAAAAGGGAAGAAATTCACACATCACTGCTTGCGTTGGGCTGGTGGCACATACATCTGCTGCTGTATACGTGGTGGCCTTCTGTCACGGGTCACAGTTCCTTCGCTGCCGTTTGTTCCTCCGGGATTGTTGCCACTCTTGATGTAGGGTCTGGTACCACCTCTTCGAAATTCTAGGATACCTGCAATAAAATTTGTAAGAGTAAAATATGTATGCAGGTACTAAGAAAGAAGTAGATTGCTCATGCAAATAAATCACAGATTGAATAAATAGGTGAAGGAGTTCTTAAGTGGGCTTTTACTTCTGATGAACTGCTAACTCACATGACTGACTACCTACATTTGAATATTTTTTATTGGGTAACTAATTATGTTTTATTCTAGGTAGGCCATCGCCTAACCAACTGAGTTACCCATACCGACTCTAGGACTTGATGCCATATTCTATAGGCTTTTAGTTTTATAAAACAATTTTTTTTATTAGAGATAATTCTGAATAAATGAGCTCAAGAACAATTTGATATTCATCCTAAATAATTGAGGGGAGTCCAAATTACAAAGCCCAGGCATGTAGCTTTAACAAACAAGGATTCTAATTTGGATTTATTGGGACTCGACTAAGACATTAAGTTGGATGGACTTTGATGCTGTTATCAAAATATATTTTAAAACATGCTAAGTACTGAGGAAAAATCAAATAGGCAGCTTGCCTCAATGAGATTTCAATCTGGGTACCTTGGATTTTAGTCATCTTTTAACAGGCTGGTTGACCATGACCCAAAAATGGAAATATATTTTGTTTCACAACACAGAAAAAGAAAATGCATATCACTGACTTATCAGCAGAAAGTGGAAAGTTGATTTTATGCAGATTATGTTAATTATCTACAACTGACCATTATACATTTTCATCTGCTTTAAATTAAGCCAATACAAGTTAGCCAATGACAAAATTTTATAGAGTAAACATTTGTAGAGACATTAATATTTTTGATTCCTCTAGAGAAAGCCATAGAAGCAGAACTTGATAAGAGCTTACCAAAAGATTCTCATGTTATTCTAGGTGATAGCAAAATGAAAAGTTGATTTTACATCCTGGGATGCTATTTGTTTGTAATTGATCAATTACACACTTTCACCTGCTTCCAATTCAGTCAACTTAATACAAGTTAGTCAATGATAAAATCTGTTACAGTAACACTTTCTAAATGTATGCCTATTACGATTTCTGATCCCTCTAATGAAACCATCTTATCAAGTGTCATTTCTTTGACAACAGAGTACATTAAAATTATTTATTGTTCACCAATGCTCAACGAATCTGAGGAAGTTTGGAAATACAGTTGCTGGAATCCCTTTTGATTTGATTTTAACAGCTTGTTACTAGACAGAACTCACAGCTGCACTAAATTTGTACAGGAGGAGTCTAATAACCATAGTAAGGATTGAACATGTCATATCTGGTAACAGAAACAGAAAAATTTGATGTGTTCCAGTCATATAACTTTCTCTACATCTCTATAAAGGTTATTCTTCGGTCTCTTCATGCCAATTAAGATAAACATTAGCAGATATGGTCTTATTACTTGCTTCGTTGTTAGAAGAAGGGAAATAAGGGGGTACACTAGGCTAAAGCAATAGTTAAATCTCTTCAATGCTGGTTGCTATGTCATTAAAATTCATTTCATTGCATGGCCAGGAGTTGACAAATTCTCATTTGAGAAAATCATATGTAGGTACTTAAAAACTGAAACCAATAACAAGGAATATCTTGGAAATTATCAACTCAATGAAAAAAAATGTATATGACATAAATTGTAAGTTTTAACAAGATCTATATTTTTTGTGTAATCAAGTTTTAGTCTATCTCTTATGGTTTACTAGTTATGCAATAGTCATTTATCTTGAAGAGATCAATCCCAGAGAATTCATAATACACATTTTATTTGTCATGAAAATATCTTTAATATACAATATTTTAATCAAAATCGTTACATGTTTAAAACCTAGCAACTTTCTGGCATTTTATTTTTTATTGTGAAACTGGTGACACAAAGCACCAGAGCGATTTGGATGTGATCCTCTCATTGTCGTAACATCTCATTCAAGAAGAAATATTATGTTTGAAAAAGCTACTAACTTTACACTTGTGACTTATGAACTTATCGGGTGAATTATCACCCAACTGATATCCTGAAAATCTATGTTTTTGGGTTCAGTAACTACTTGTGTTGTTAACCTTCTCTGTTAGAACCTGCTTTTAACTCTAGAGAAAACCCACTGATCATCACACAGCAACACAAAATCATTAATTTACACTATTTTAATACAACTTTAAATTAAAACCAAAAGATGGCGCATGTATGGCTGCTATACCTGAAATGAACCAACTTATTTCTTCACTTAAAGAAGTAGAACTATACTAAGGAATCCTTAGGTCTTTGAACAAGGTTCTACATGATCTCAGATTTGAGTTCAAGACAAAAAGTAAGAAAAAATAATGTCCATAAGATTCAATATTATAGCTCTAACAACATTACTTTTAAATAGGAATTTCAGGGAAGTGGTAGGGTTGGCTGAAGAGTGGGTAAATGTCACCAATGCCATATTTAAAGGGTTGGACCAATGGTGAACTGAAAGCTTCATGTAGTCACCCACAGGACTTGATTATTGCACAAGTTGTAAAATAATTTTTTTCACCATTTCTTTCTTAGAGCCATTACTGACTGCTCTTCAGTTCAAAATCTAAATTACCATGATCGTTTTACAGATGGTTTAAGGATTAGAACTGTTTAACAATCCATGTTAAGTGTTATGGACAAAGCCCTATATAAGGCTCCAATAAATAAGTGCATAGTAGCGGTAACACTTAAGTAGGCTCAAATGGTTGAGTGATTCTACCACATAATAAGGCATGCACTATTAGAATGAAATAATGGGAACTTATTTTCTGTTTCTCATAAATGAAAACAAGTTTAGGCCCAAATATGTTGTGGATTATTCACCAATGCAGTTGAATGTCAGAGTTTTTTTCATTTAGCATTTAGGTCTTTTACTCTCCTTATGAAGGGATAAATTCAAAATATTGAACATTTTCATTTTATGACTGCAATTTTATGTTTCACTCTGAACAATCTTGTTCTTTCACTACATATCTCTTCTTGAATTTTATTTGTTGATTACCCCTGCAAATATAATTTGAATGAGAATAAGTGATCATAGTGTGACATTGTGAAAGAAAATTAATAATGTCTGAAAGCTTGAAGTTATCACATAGGTTGGCAAAACTCCTGAAGCTATACTGCACAGCGCAACTTGGAGGCCTTTCTGCTTCAATATCTGGTTGGGATTCATGTTGATCCCAAAACAAAAATGTTCTGTTACATATGTTATACAAAAGCTGCACTTACTACACTATACAAAAAAAATGGAAATAAACTAAGTCTAAATTTTACATAAAATATATTTTTCTTTCTCCTAGTAGTGCCAACATAGACAGTGACATCAAAGCAATAAAGGTACATTAATGCCTTGTATGACCTTTCTGTAGATTAAATCGTAATTTAGTATCTACAGTTATTTATACTTACTGATATTTTTCAGATTATACATGAAATATTGAATTAGAATAACTTACGTAGGTACTGATCATTAATTTTACTTGTTTTTCTTTCACACAAACCAAGTGTAGGACACAAGTTAAATAGGTCAAGTCAGAATATTTCTGAGTTGGGTTTGTAACACATTAAGTACTTATGACATTGTAAGTCACCATTTAGATAGGTCATCTCAAAATAATTGTAGATTACTTTGTGATTTACTAGGAGACATACAAGTCACATGGGGAATTTAATACTGTGCTGGCACAATTGCCACAGCAGCTCAGTGGTTAGAGAAACCAGCTAGATACCGGGAGATCAGTGGTTCAAATCCCAGCTATAGCATTGATATTTTCACTCTGGCTACCTATTCAACAAGTGATCACAATTAGATTTTCACAATTAAGATGCCAACTCTGTTCTTATAAGACAATCCAAGTTTTTAAGTCTGCATTTCAGCACTTTAAGTTAAAACACCTTTCATGTCATAGATGTACTCACCTGAGAAATGATTCTGTCCATAAGAGGCAGACTGCAAGGAGTCTGTGGAATTAAGAAAGGCACTAGAAGTCTGAATACTGTGCCCCAATCCATCCTGCAACATTTAAAAATGCAAATTATTTTCTTACTTTGTTTATATAGGCTGTGGCAGCATTTGAAATTTAAGAACTGACATGTCTTTTCTACATTTATAAAGTTTGAAACATTTTTAAATCACTCAGCTGCCCAGAATATGTGCAAACTCCCATATAACCAAGCCAGCACATTAATATTTGGTTACCAAGCATAAAATATCCAACCAGCACTTCTGATCATCATATGATTATATCACCAAACTGTAAATGAATTAGCGTCAGTAGTTTAGTTCACTGAGCAACAATTAGTGGCGCTGCTGTGATCCCATGATACTATAAGCTGTTATGTCATCTAATGGTAGAATTTGTTAAATGGATTCCAGAAAGGCAAACTGTTATGCCAACTAAAATTTTATAATTGAATACCGGAAATATGACAAAAACATGGGAAATTCGCAGCAATTCAAATTTCTCAAAATGTAGGACATCTTATGATTTTTTAAAATTCCTAGACCCCGGACAGACGGTTTAAATGTAGGATATATTCGGGAAATATAGGATGTCTAGTCACCTTGGCTGGGTGAGCTCCAATTCATGTATCTATCTATTTCATTAACAGTTTAACTATTTGTTATTGAACATATTAAATGTTTTACTTAATAAATGAGATTTATGTCTTTATGCTTTATGAGCTTTCTGTTACGAGTCTCTTTGCAGGTAGGTTTATAAATGCTTGAGTCACTCATTTTTATTCATTCTCAAATCATTTGCGTTGCACTTCTGAGTTAGGGTAGTGTTTGTTTCAGTTCCCCAGAAAACAATTCTTAGAAAGATGTCTTCAATCTATAAACTTACACAAAATGACATACACTGCTGCACCATTTGCCAAATGTATGAAGATGAAGAATACCCTTACCATTCAACTTGTTCTTTAAATGAGGGATATAATAAATTTGAATAGTTTCATGAAAGGTGCAGATATTTGATTTTGTTATTAAAGTAATAATAGAAGGAAATTTGTTAGAAAAGAACAATACAAATACTACCAGTTTCAAACCTTTGAGAATAAAAAGAAATAAGAGCTTTAAGTTATAATCAGAGAACCAAAGGTTTAAGAATTATAAATCATTAAAATAGAGGCAAAAAGGAATTATAAACAACTAAATTAGGTAATAAAAAGGAATTAGAAAAACCTTGCACTAGACCCATTTATTTAATATATTACCCTTTTCAATAACATGATGGTCATATTTTAAAGAATTTTTTAAAGTTTTAAACAAAATGCTAGTGTTATATTTGACATAAAAATAATTTTAAAAACCATGTATTACAATGCCTTATTCATTACACATGACAACCAAATATTTCTTCAAGTTCTCTGAGGTCATGTTGATTCTACTGTCAACAACAATGAACTGTTGGGAAAATGACCTATCAACATCGACAGAGGTTATTGGAGAAAATATAAAACATACCATCATTGGAGGATCCATTTCAAATGCAGTAGAATTGTGGAATTTTTTAAATGTTTCCAAGTTTATCGAGATCACAATTTTTTGAAAGCACTTTTTTACATTTCTCCCTAACTAATGAACCCTGTTTCCCTGGTATACTATCCAGCCTTTGCACTGCATCATCCACAATTTTCACTGACTTCATCAAAGGCTGTCCTCTTTCTTATAGCAGGAAGATCACTTGTGGCAGAAAACCAAACTCAGCTGCAATGAAAGTTAATTCATTTTTCCACTGCCGAAGAATTGAGAAGTTTCTTGACTGCTACAACTGAAGATGTCATCTTCCAGTGTTCACCACTTCAGTTATACTCAAGAAATTTGAAGCCTAGTAAAGCGCTGCTGAAATCTACGTCCCCCATCTCGTTATGATAAGTTAGGGGAAGAGGTATATTTAGTGCAATGTATTTAAATATCTGAATTCTTCATAGGTCTTTCCCAAAGATACTTAATACTGGAAATCCATTTATCAATATCTACATTTTTTGTTTAATAAGTGTATTATCATCTCTTACGGTTTACCAGTTATGCAATAGTCATCCAGAATGAAGAGGTCTTCAGAGGCTATTCCCAGAAAATTCAAAATATGCATTTTATTTGCCATGTAAATCTTTTTTATATGTGGTATTTTAATCAAAATCATTTGAGCCATTTCTGAGAAAATTAAAATTTTCAAAATGTTTTCCATGTAAAAGGTACTTTGGGTTGGGGAGAATTTTCTCAAAATCTTAGTATCTAGATTGGAAGATACTTAACTTAAATACAAGTTTGGATAAGATTTTAATATAAATAAAATAAAGATATACTATTAAGTTATTATATTATGAGTGCATTTTTTACCTAAAGCTACCAAAATAAAAATTTTTTTGTCTTTGATTTATGTTTACACATGCACACACCTCTTTTTCTAAAAATGATTTTTTTATGGATACAGGGGACCCTAACACATTTATTTCTGGCAAAATCTTGCTATCAAATTTTTGCAATACCTTCTCTACCTACTATGTACACTCATGGACACACAAAATGAGACATCCCCAGATTCCATGTGTCTATCAAAGAGCTTTGGGTATCTTTGTAAAAACTGTGTTCACAATGCACATGAAAGAACTGTACAGTGTTCTATGACTGACAATGCACTGGTTAACTTCTGAGTGTCGAAAACAGATCATGAAGCAGGTTACGGTGGCTGAGAGGTTAAGAAGGCCTTGCTTCCATTCATAAGTTCTTAGGTTCTTGTGCTGCTTGTAATTTCTTTTTGTTTGTTAACTTTATGACTGGATATGCAGAACATAATATTAATTATTATAACTTTGGCATTTTAAGTTAACAGCTTATCTATGCACACAAAAACATAATTCTACTAACACTCATGTTAAATAATTAAAACAATGTGTGTAAATAAACTGTTATCTTCTAAAACTAAAACACAAAAAATTAAACATTATTAATATCAGGTATATGAACCCTCAGCTTGTATAACTGCCCTCAATCTTTGGGGCTTAGACAAAATGAATGCCTACAGTAATGTGGACAAGAAGCTACAAGAGCCCAGGCTTTTTGAATTTGTGCCCAGAAGCCATCTTTTGTCCTTTGCCCATTTACAGGTAATTGGAACGCAGCTCCCTTTTCACCTCAGCCCACACACTCTCAATAGAGAACACATTCTCACAGAGTGAATAAAAATATTATTGAGTATTACTGTGTGTGTTGCACACTGCTCATTGTATCATCAAGCTGCCACAGCACACCTAGACCATCCCTTGATATCCAACCCCAACATGATACAGATACACGACCATGATGGAAAAGTGAAGCAACATGTTTTGTGTGTCCTTTAGATGATAGACAATCATCTTCCCCTTATGTATGTAAGAAAATGTCAGGTCACATGAGAATATCACCACGGATTGGTTTATGAAGGGTATGTTTATGAAAGGTGTGTTAAGCAGAAAATAAAAGGACCTTAAAAATGTTTCAAAACTTGGTTTTCTTAACAATATCTTTAGTATTTCTGCGCACCACAGGCTTTTGTGTGCAGCATATTGATGTTTGGTAGAATAAACCTTTAAAGAAGTAGCGTAATAACTATAATTATTAACTGTACAGAATGTCATGTATGAAATAAGTATGTCATATAAATAGCTGTTATGTGTCGATTCGAGATCATTAAGAGAAGGAAAAAAAAAAAAAAAATGTTTGCTTCATGTGAGAAGTGAGACCCTCACCAGAGGAGTAACCTATGTTTTGTCACAGCTCTACAATGAACGCACATAAAAAGTGGAAGGTTTTGGGTCGTTAATATTTTTAATCAATATTGGTGGTTTATTGTAGAAGAAGCTTAAGTTATGCATTTGATTATGATTATTGATCATATGGGTTAGTAATATTAAGACTTGGAACTTGTGACAACTTGTTACTACTGCTACCCAACTGCATCATGGATGGCGTACACAAGGCTCTGTAAGGGATTACACAAATTTGGCATTCCAGACATGCTAAAGAACGTAAAAATGATTTCTCTTTATAAGCAGAACACTGGTAATAACACACAAAGAATTGATGCAGCAGCTCAATGAGGATTTATGAATTACTGCATGTAGGACAAACCAAAATAAGTATGCCTATCCTAGGAGTGAGTATTCAGAGAAAATCAGTTTGCTTATGAGAACTCTTGCAACATGCAATAGGCAGTGCATATATAATACAAATTAATCAACATTTTGTCAGTGTTCTAAAATTAGATAATTTCCAACTTGAACTACTGTTGCAAGGAGCATAGACTTATAGATTTGATCCTCAGTACCCCTTCCAAAAAGTGTATAAATTAGCTCACTGGACAGATTTATGTAAAATAGGGATCACAGCTTAGTCAAACATTTACTTTGCAGTGGAGAAATCTTATAGAGTTACAAAAAATTAGAAAATAATGTCTTCAAATATATTGAAGTGATAGGCAACTATCAAGGACTATGAAGAAATCTAAGACTTTCTTACATAGGATAAGAACTTGACCAACCACAGATAATATATTTGGGAATTATCTACACATTAATTGCTTATTATTGTAATGTGTTTTGTTCCTCAGAGATTTCTATTTTCTTTAATATGCATTTATTTATCTAGGATTTGGTCTATGTTTACTAATATATGAGATAAATTGATAGAATTAAGTGTGAAAAAATTACAATTTATATGAACTGGTTTTATGAAACTAACTCACTTATTTGTTTGTGCATTATATATTTCAAGGGCTATATCAGTGGTTGGATAAACCATTGTAAGATAAAACAAGAAGGTAGCAGCTCTGGAGTGGCAATTTTTAGTCAGCCCTCTCCATGCCTCTACCTCTGACTAGCTTATGTGTATTCCAAGGTCCAACTTGGTTCTGAGTCTATGGTAAAAACTGTAGGTCCTCTCATTTCACCATTATGCTATTACCCTATCATCAAAGGTAGTTGTAATTTATTAGCAGCCTATAGACTCTTTTCGAGTATCGGGCATTATCAGTTTACATTAAACAAAATTAGCATTAAATAAACTTAGTCTACATAAATTATAAAAATACATTAATATATACAGGATGTTTGGTTTAACAAAGTATTAATATAGTCTACATAAATTATTTTAAAAATTCATTGATATCATACACAGGATTGTTCAGTAAATATGTCTTGAGACATTGTTTAAATTTAACAGCATTTTCATTTTTTACATATGCAGGGAGTCGATTATACATATGTAATCCTATTATAAAGGGACCTTTATTTACAGATTTTACATTGTAGCTGGTATAATGTAAGTCAAGTTTGCATCTAGTATCATGGTTATGTATTTCACTATTTAGTTTTGGTTTTTTCTGGTTAATTAAGTAAGTTACTTTGTATATGTATAGAGATGCTACAGTAAACATCTTTTCTCTTTTAAAAACTTCCCTGCATGATTCTCGACACCCCATTTTAAACATAGTTCTGATACATTTCTTTTGTAGCACGAACCCTTTGCATATGCATTTTATTACAACCCCCCCATAATCAATACCATATTGGATCATTTTATTACAACCCCCCCATAATCAATACCATATTGGATATGTGAATAAATTAACCCATAGTATATAAGTTTTAGAACCTCAACATTACAAATTCCCTCATTAAATACAAACCTTTACTTATTTTTTTACAAAGGTCATCGATATGATTAGTCCAGGACATGAGTTTATCTACTTGCATTCCTAAAAATTTGTGAGAATCAGATTCCTGTATTGCAACATTTCCAAAGTTAATATGAAATAATATATCTTTTTTCTTCTTGCTTAACTCAAATTTAATTATATTTGTCTTGTCAGGGTTATTAGTGAGGTTGAGAGATTTAAAAAATGTGTTTATTCTTAGCGATTCATAGGTGGCTAATGATTTCAAGTCAAGATCATTGTTTGCTTTACATATAATAGTGGTGTCATCTGCATAGCTTATAATTTTACAATTAGGTGTAGAATACTATCATTTAAATATAAAATAAAGAATAATGGTCCAAGTACTGAGCCTTGGGGTACACCGTATTTAACTATTTCAGCACTTGATTTAAATTTTGTTCTTTTTTTTCCTTGTTTGAAACTTATTTCTGTGTATTGTACACAACCTTTTAGATACAACAAAATTAATCTATTGGTAACCCCTCTAATACCGTACTTTTCTAAGATTAATAGTAATGTATCATGTTGGACACAGTCAAACGCCTTAGATAGATAAAAAAATATGCCTACAGTTTTCTTTTTTTCATTTAGATTACTTAAGATGTTGTGAGTAAAGTCTATTAGGGCCGTGGTGGTTGATCTTTTAGCCCGAAAGCCATGCTGAAAATCATTTAAAATATCATATTTTTCAAAGAAATTCATAATTCTCTTCAATAGTATTTTTTTCAAACAACTTAGCTATTACCGAGGTAAGGGTTATAGGTCTATAGTTTTGCATATTACTTTTGTCTCCCTTTTTATGTATCAGAATCACAGTACTAATTTTTAAACAATCTGGGAAAATTCCTAGGTTTAGTGATGTATTTATTAGATGAACCAAGGGGGTGCTCAAAACATGTTTACATCTTTTTAACAATTTAGAGCTAATTCCATCCCATCCAGTGGAATTTTTATTTTTAAATCCATTAATTAATCTTATAACTTCATCTGCCGTAGTATTATACAGATAAAGCAAATTTCCTATACCCTTATTAGTTTTAAAACCTGCAACATCAGGGGTATTTTGATTGCTAGCAACATTTATAAAGTAATCATTAAAACGATTGCATATCTGAAGTGGATTATTATCTATGCAGTTATTATTGAGTAGATTAATATTTTCTTGCTTTAACTTTTCTTCCCTCATGCTATTAATCATTGAACCATGCTGTTTTTGAATAGTTACTAGTATCAGGAAGCTGTATCACCTTTTGTGATTTATTGCTTATCAGTTCATCCTCATATTGTTTGTGTTTGATATTGTAGTGCTCGAGTTTTGTTGATTTAGCAAGTAGATATAAATCCTTTATTTTTTCCCTCAACCTCAAAGCCTCTCTTGAAATCCTTACTTTATGTTTTTTTAAAGGTTCCCATATTTTGTTTACTATAGGGCAGCATAGCTCAATATAGAGGTTTAGAATTTCATAAAATGTATTCCATTTTTCATTTGTATTTTTAATGCTATACAAATCTTGTCATGTTTCATTAGCCAAACAAGTATGTAGTTTTAAAATATTAGCCTCAGTAAATTCTCTAAGGGTTATAATTTCAGTTAGGTCAGAGTTTTTAAATGTACAGTTATTTATATCTAAAAATTGAGCATGATCATCAGATAGGTGATTGACCATATTCCCAGCAACACATTGGCTTTCTTTTATATTGGTAACAACATAATCAATTACAGAATTTGAATTTATAGTTTCCCTAGTAGCATCTAGCTTAACACTTTTTAAATTAAATGAATAGAACATATCCTGCAACTTTAGAAAATCCCCATTCATATGATCAGCATATATATTCAAGTCACCCATTATTATTATTATTTTACAGTCATGTTTTAAACAATACCCTAATATTCTATACATACATTCAATAAATTCATTTACTTTAACATGTGGAGATCTATAAATAGCAAGAATTTTAACCTCTTCATTATTCAGTTTGGTTTGGGCCCCTACTATCTCACATACCATTTCAATATTAAAATCTCGTATTTTTACTAATGGAGTAACATTGTGTATATTTTTTGCCAGTAATGCCACTCCACCACCCTTATGTTCTTTTTTACTAAATATATCAATAATAGAATAGTTATAAATTTTACATACAAATTCTTGGGGTTTTTTTAGATCGTGCTCTGAGATCTCAACTATGTCAGCATCTACTTCATTAATGAAACTAGCAAAGGATTCCTTTTTATTAGCTAAGTACTGTATATTCTGATGTATACACCTAATAGAGATTTTAGGTTGTGGATGTGCAATTGTTTCCCTATTTACGATTACACCATTAGCTTTAGTTGACATGTTTACTGACACATTGTGCAATTTATCACCCTCTGTACCTGAAACTACTTTCCCGATTTCATGTATACCTTGATTACATTATTTATCATTTGACTTAATAGAAATGACCCTTTTCTATTTAAGTGAAGTCCATCCCTCCCAAGGCAACTTTCATCTAAGAACTTGTTAATATCAACAAATACTGCCCAGCGTATTCCCTCATTTATAGCTTTCAAGAAGCCATATCTAACATCCCTTCTTAAGGCTATACTATTTACAACAATTTTTGCCTTAGGGTGACACTTCATTGCACTTCTTATTGCATTGTAGACCTCAGCCATTACCTCTTCTGAGGTACTAGCTGGTTTTGCTGAATGCTTCCACTCAGAAATGGGTTCAGTCATTACATGGTGGAATGATGTAACCCCAAGGTTGAATAGGCCATATGGGTGGTGGTAATACACTGTGAAAGCACTATGAGTTTTCTGTTTTTGAAGTTTGTCCTTTAACCTGGTGGGTCATATTGGATGATGAATGGATGAAATTATGCTCAAATGAGCCTGTGGTCCATAGATTTTAAGTTTACCCTGCAATCATCATCTTATGATAAGGAAAACCTGGAATAACCTTATCTTTGTAACTCATGTAACCAAGATTGCAAATCGGACCTCTTGAATGTGAGGGAGACATGATACCCCCATACCTCTGGCAGCCACTATGAATTTGGACATTCCAACATTGAGTAACTTCAGCAGTTCCTGTCAATAAGCTGATGGGGTAACAGCCCTCTAAACATGCTCTAAATGAAGAACATTCTAAACATGCTCTAACTGAAGAACATTAAGCTAAGTTGGTAGCACAAAATTAAATTATCAATTTGTTATCCACTCCTTCAATGTTACTAGGTTCTTAATCACCAATTTGTCCTAAAAATGAACTTCTAGAAATACTAGCAAAATGTGCCTGATATTACTATTATTTAGAATGCATATTTCAAGGCATTAAAGGTGTACCAGCTTCTTTAGTGCGTAAATATTTTCCTTGTACTCTATAGCACAAAGAAATAAGTTTTACCTCTGTGAATGGGATACAATCATCCTGCAGGACCTCCTCATAGTTTCCATATTCAACAAAGCGTACTACGCACGTTCTTTCTGACACACCAGTCACCTCTGCATTGTAGTACTGCAACATAACATTATGAAGATCATACTAGGCATATAAAAGCTTCATTTCAAATGTATCAAGAGCATTGCATGCATAGACTTCTTAACAACTAACCATTTTTTTTTTAAATACAATACAGTATACATTAAGCATTATTTATTCTTCAATTTTTGATGACTAAGACATTCAAGGCAACACATGGCCAAAAATATTCCTCTGCTTCAACCATAAGTTTGCAGTGCTTTTTGGGAGTACAAGAGTTTAATAAAAGTTTGCCAATCATTAGTCTATATGCATTACCTGCAGCTAAATATTTTGAAAATGCTTTAATTTACAGATGCAAATGTACTGATTTTTGGGGATGTACAAAAAATGTTTAAAAATATGTTGCAGAGTTAAAATTGTTAACCTTGTCTTATTTACATGGTGATATGACTTTTCAGGTAATATAATTATCAATAAAGTTGCATATCTCTGCAATTGCAAATATAGCTATTACTTGGTGTTATCCTTTTAAAAACTTAAGCTATAAATTTGAAATTTAATTTCTCCTTTCATTCATGTTATATACTATAAAAAAACTCTGCATAACGTATTCATTTAAGGCACATAGTATAATATCCTTGTTCCACAATATGTATAAATTATTTGTTCCCAAATGTTAACTGAACTAATAAAAACCTTATGCTTCAGCAGTCATATTTCATGCCATATGTTTACCAAAATATAAATATGGAAACATTTCAGCTTATACAGAACAACATTTCACCATATTACAAAATACAAATGAAATTTGCAGAATATACTTCATTTCATACTACTCAATATTGGTGTGCCTTTATTCTACAAGAAACAAGTTTTCATTTAGTGCAATTTTATACTTAAAGCCTTTATAGCAACTTGACATAAATATATTTATCTTAACTAAAAATCCTCCTACTACAATTCTCAGAAAGAACAAAACAGAACGATTTCAAATTAAAGTTTTGGGGAGTCATATAGTTGCTTTTACTTTACTTTTTTATACAAATTAAAAAAAAAAATCTGATGTGTTCCATTCACATGACTTTCTCTACATTTCTGCAACAAATTATTGTTAAAATGCTTATGCTTCTATTTACTTCATGCTAATCAATAAAATAGCAGAAATAGTCCTATTACTTGCTTCCTTGTAAGTAGAAGCGAAATAAGGGAGTACCATAGGTTAAAGTGATAGTCAAAGCTGGTTGCTATGTGACTGAAGTTCCTTTGTTTGTATTGACAGGAGTTGACAAATTCCTGTATGAGAAAAGTATAAGTTTTCCAAAGCTGAAACCAAAAACCAGGAATATCTCTATAACAATCATCTCCATGAAAAAATGTATATAACATAAATTGTGTATTTTATTGTACTCTACATTTTTTGTGCAGTAAGTTTTTGTCTATCTCTTACGGTTTACCAGTTATGCAAAATTCATTCAAAATAGTCTTCAGAAGCTATTCCCAGAACATTCAAAATATAAATTTTATTTGTCAGGTAAATATTTTTAATATACAATATTTTAATCAAAATCGTTAAAGCCATTTTTGAGAAAATCAAAATTTTTGAAAAAAGTTCGTAGTTGGGGTGATTTTCTTGAAAATCTTTGTGTCGCATCCTTGGAAGATACCAAACTTAAATACCAAGTTTGGTATTTAATGGTCTTTTCATTTTTCAGAAAATCAAATTTTTTTAAAAAAGTTCCATGTAAAAGTAGTTGAGGGTGGGGTGATTTTCTTGAAAATCTTTGTGTCACATCCTTGGAAGATACCAAACTTAAATACCAAGTTTGGTATTTAACAGTCTTTTCGTTTTTGAGCTATACTGTCCACAGACACAGACATAGACACACACACACACAGATCTTTTTCCAAAAATGCTTTTTTTGGATTCAGGGGGACCCAAAAGATTTATTTCCAGTGAAATCTCTGTATCAAATTTTTGGATGTAATACAATACCTTCTCTATACACTATGTACATAGTATGTGTAGAGAAAGTAAAAAGAAACCTCAGTTGTTTATATTTCCATGTTTTGAATGTATGTCTATCTAATTTCTGATATAGTTTCCAATATTTAATAAAATAATACATTAATATGAAGCAAATAGAAGAATGAGCTTTTGTAAGAGTAGGTAAAGAAAGACATATAAGGTAACATACTCAATTTTTTAACACTTGAATGTATATTTAAATGCTTCTATTTAAATCAATTAACAAACATTTTGTTTATTTTAATATACTCCATATTTCCATTTTACACCAGAACTGGGCAAAACTTGTCAATGCTCACACTTGTCCTCCTCCTGTATTTAAACCAGCTACCTTTCTCTTGAGATTATTTTGTATTTGAATATAGTTGCTAAAGTTAACAAAAGGCAAAAAAGTATTTGAAGTTCTCAGTTATGCATGGATGAAATGAAATAAAGGAGAATTTTAAGTTACTATTCCAGAAGACTCACAATATGGTAATGCTTATAATTTTTTGATTAAACTGAAATCCTTTATTCTTAACATTTTTCTTCTGCAGAGTACTTGGTGTCTTATTTTTTCATGTAAGCTGGATAGTTTTAGCTTTACTGTAGCATAATTTATAAAAGCATGTGTTAGCCTATATGTACATTTTACAAAGAAGTGTTAGGTGCTTACATGTTTTAAACAACAAATATTGATTGAAGCAGCCTGGTACTCACTACAGAGTGCACACAACTATTATCCTATCATTCTATGACTCAAGGGAGTGTCACATCTGCCCTCATATGAACAGGTGTAAATGAATAACACTGCACAAATTTTACTGGTAGTAGATGGTTCCTAGTTGATCAATATAAGATAAGAAACCAATGGTCTACAAGGTCAAGTTACCATGTTATACGTTTTCAAATTAGAGATTGGGATCAATGAATCATAACCAGAAAGAAATATGTAGTCTGCACTTGAAACAAAACTAGAGCTTATCATGCACTGAGTAAAGCCGATCTTTTATCTCTCTGAAGAAGCACTTCTAAATTTTAACATTACCATAGTAGACCTATATGGAGTTGTAGGCCACTGCAATGGATAACAGGTTGTGGTGAACAGCTAAAGAAATGCAGGGAAATTCTGATAATTATACTTTGGGTGCATGATTAGGCAAATTGACTATGAACCTGAATAAACCTGAGGTATCAAGTTCAAACCTGGATATAGGCAATTTGTTTTTCCATTTCTTTTTAATCTTCTCATCAATATTATGCATATACCTTAAAATCGCAAACTACCACCATAATTTACAATGCACAGGGTATTGCTTACTGTTGCTTCCTCTCACATCTGATGGCTAAGACTGGAGGGTTGTGTATTGACATTGCCTTAAGTTGTTGGTTGGCAATAAGCAATAGCACAAAGTAGAAGAGACACTCAATGCCTATGTGACAGCATGATGAATTCCTAATGCTGCCAATAGATGACTTTTATACGCCTGGCAAACACTAATGCCACCATGCGGTAATTGTTTCTTACTTAGGTCTCTTATTACTGAAGTCTCCCATGTTTCATTTCGTATTTGCCTTCCCTACACAACAATATTAGTTAAATTCACAGTTAAATAGTACTCGGGGAACATGGAGCAACATTACACTTTTGCTGAACACGATATGCACCTTGTGTATGGTGAAGAGCAGGATGTCATTCTATAATAGCTGCAAGGATTTACAGCAAAAAGTACCCTGATAGAAGGCAGCCCCATTGGACTACTTTCGAGTCTGCAGATTGGTGTTTACGAGAACATGGTTCTGTGGTGCCGAATAAAGTAGATTGCAGTGCAAGACGTACCCATTGCACTCCAGAGTTTGAAGAAAACGTATTGCGTAAACTGCAAGAGGAACCATCAACTAGCACCTGTGCTATTGCATGTGCATTGAGCACCAACCACACAAGTGTATGGCAAGTCTTGAATGAGGAACAATTCCAACCCTTCCATCGGCAAAAAGTGCAAGCTGTAACTCCGGAGGATTGTATTTTATGCCTGCAGTTTTGTGAATGGGACTTAAGGCAGCCACCAGAATTTCTTTCATTATTGATGTTCTATGATGAGGCCATGTTTACCAGGTATGGACCAATTCTTAATTACAAGAATAGTCACATATGGGCATACGAAACCCCCCATGCCGTTGTTCAGAAAAGCTACCAACTGCAGTTTATGGTGAGTATATGGGCTAGTATTGTTTCTACCGCATCATTGCGCCATATCTTCTTCTGCCTCAGCTATGTGGCGACACTTATAAAACATTCCTGAAGTGCCTCTTGATGTTTGGGCTAAGTTGCATTTCAACACGATGGAGCTCCTGTGCATTATGCAATAAGCATGAGGGAGCATCTAAATCCAGTCTTCCCAAATCACTGGATTAGAAGACAGTGCCCTGGCCACCTTGTTTGCCAGATCTCAACCCCATAGATGCTATTTTCTGGAGTCATTCCAATATGATGTAGCTCCTGTGCATTATGCAAAAAACGTACAGGAGCATCTTGATTGAGTCTTTCTAAATCACTGGATTGGCAGAGAGTCCTACTGTGCCCTGGCCACCTCATCTGGATCTCAACCCCATGGATTTTATTTTCTGGAGTCATCTTTAGACTATAGTGTATTCATCACAGACTGATTCTGAAGAGACATTAGTTGTCCATATTATTGCAGCTAGTGATGAGATTTGCAATGCATCAGAAATGCTCAACAGGGTTCAGGAATCCTTGTGCATTGATGTAGAGGTCGCCATTTTGAGCAATTCCTTTGAAACCTGCACGTATTCCTAATTTGTTTGCTTACTTTTGTTCTTCCTGTATCTAACTTTTTTATTGCAATATTAATACCAATGAAACTTACTTTTGTAATAACTCATAACATTTTTTAATTCCAAAATGACCAAGGAAATCAGCTGTTGCCAGCTTTTGTCTCAACTGGGCATGATTATCTGAATAATCATCTCTATAGGATTGGCCTTTCAACCTCACCAAACTGCCCACTATGTACCAAAGAAGAAATTATGAATATGGAACATCTAGAATCATGCCAAGCTTTAAGATGTGTCCTAACATGTTGCCAAAAACAGGGAAGCTAGAAGGAAAATGACTTCATTGTCAATCCCTGTGCATTAATCTCTCTCTCTCTTTCTCTCTCACATATTTAGAATTTTCAAGTACTTGATCAATTATTTACTTTTTGTATGTTGATAGTTGAGCTTGAACTAGTTCATTTAAGTTTCCAGTATATACCTTCTATTTTAGGAAATGTAAATGATAGTTAACAGAATTTTAAATAAAAAGCTTAAGCATTGGTTAAATGAAATATTATAGCACAATGTTTCCTGTAAGTCACATTCAACTATGTGAAGGAAGGAAGGAAGGAAGGAAGGAAGGAAGAATCTGCTGTCATGGGAATTTGAACCTGCAATTTTAATGCACATGCACTCTCACACCATAGCTATTATGCTAGAACACACAGGCTCCAAATTCTTCCACTTGTTTTCTAAAAGTGCCTTACAGTTGAAATGGGCATGATAAGTGGCATACGTACGACCTAGCAATTTTAAGGCAAAACTCTGTAATTTGTATTCGGAGAACACAGGTTTTGTATACCAAATTGAGTGTCTATTAACCATCTATTAAATTTCATGCAGTGTTAGTTGCCCTACATGGTGTAATGGTTACCATGCTAACTTCATACACCCAAGGTCACAGGTTCAAATCCGGCAGAGGATAATGGATTTTTTCGGGTGTAAACATCCTTGGCATGGCTTCCTTCAGAAGAGAAGTAAAGCTGTTTGTCCTATGTCGTAGATTTACGGCATGTAAAAGAACTTCAAGCCCGATAGAGAGGCCTCGGAGCAAAATTAAGTGATCTTTCACGCCCAATTTAGAATGGGATGCTGAGAACCACAGCAGTTGAGGAGCATCCCATAAATAACATGCATTTTATTTTATTTCATGCAGTGTTATTTATTTACACTATATATACACAAATTAAAGACCATAGGTCATCTTGCATTTGCGATTACACTTGTCAAACAGTGTGCATAAAAAAAAAAAATCTGATGTGTACCATTCACATTCCTTTCTCTATATCCCTGCAACAAATTATTCTTAAAAAGCTTATACTTCTATTTACTTTATGCTAATCAGAAAAAATTAGCAGAAATAGTCTTATTACTTGCTTCCTGGTAAGTAGAAGCGAAATAAGGGACTACCATAGGTTAAAGTGATAGCCAAAAGCGGGTTGCTATGTCAATGAAGTTCCTTTGTTTATATGGATCGGAGTTGACAAGTTCCTGTATGAGAAAAATATGTTTTTCCTAGCAGAAACCAAAAATAAGGAATGTCACAAAAACGACGAACTCCATGAAAAAAATTTATATAACATAAATTGTGTGTTTTAACGTCCTCTACATTTTTTATGTAGTAAGTTTTTGTACATCTCTTACGGTTTAGCAGTTATGCAAAATTCCGTAAAATTCACCAGAATAAACTACTCTTCAGAGGCTATTCCTAGAAAATTCAAGATATACATTTTATTTGTCAGGTAAATATGTTTAATATATGAAATTTTAATCAAAATCGTTAGAGCCATTTTTAAGAAGATAAAAATTTTCGAAAAAAGTTCCATGTAAAGAGTAGTTGGGGGTGGGGGGATTTTTCTCAAAATCTTCGTGTCGCATCTCTGGAAGATACTAAACTTAAATACCAAGTTTGGTATTTTACAGACTTTTCATTTTTGAGTTATCATGTTCACAGACACGGACACACACAGGGACCTTTTTGTGAAAATGCCTTTTTTGGATATTGGGGACCCTAAAACATATATTTCCGGTGAAATCTCGGTATCGAATTTTTGGGTGGAGTGCAATACCTTCTCTATACACTATGTACATACTGTGTATAGAGAAAGTAATAAGCATCAAAATGCCTATGCCTGCTAAATTTTGGGGGAATGAGTTGTACTTGGTAAATGCTGATGATTTATACAGCACCCAAGACCACTGACAAATTGAAATAACCTGGCTGGTCCATCATTACCACTTTAATTATGCAAATACAATGTGATGTACAATTTTAAATTCAATTTTAAAATTTAAATCCTATTTAGAAAATTATATTCAGAGAAATATAACAACTGTATGAGTTATTAGTTTCATTGAAGTCTAAAATAAATGATGCTATATTATTAATTTATCCTATGTTTATATTGTAACAAAATGCATACTGTGTATGAGTGCAAATAAAAAAAATCTGATGTGTTCCATTTACTGCTGCACACACAAACTTTCCTTATAAAAGATTATTCGTTTATCTGTCATGCTAATCGACATAAACATTGCCAAAATTGGTCTTATTACTTGCTTCTTTGTAAGTAGAAGGAAAATAAGAGAATACACTAGGCTAAAATGATAAATCTTAAAAGCTGGTTGCTAAGTGAAACAATTGAAATTTGATTCTCTTTGCTGGCTAGGAGTAAACAAAACAGAGATGAAAGGAAAGGTGTCACTTTTTTGAGATATTCCAATAACAGAATATCTCCAAAATGGTTAACTCTACAAACAAAATGTATATTTTTTTGTGTAGTAAGTTTTTGTCTTCCTCTATAGTTTACCACTTATACAAAAGTCATTCGGAATGAAGAGGTTTTTAAAGTCTATTACCAGAAAATTCAAGATATACATTTTGTTTGTCATAAAATTATCTTAAACATGTAACATTTTAATAACAATCTTTAAAGCCATTTTTGAGAAAATAAAATTTTTCAAAAAATGTTCCATGTAAAGGATAGCTGGGGGTGGGGGGTTCTTTGAGTTGCATCCTTGGAAGATACTGATCTTAAATACCAAGTTTGGTATTTCAGCAACTTTTTGTTTTTGAACTATACTGTCGACACACACACACACAGACATGTTTCTAAAAATGTTTTTTTGGGATTCAGGGGTCTCAAAATGTATATTTCTGATGAAATCCATATATGACATTTTTGGGTGGAATACAATACCTTCTGTATCCAATGTGTACGTTATACATATGGGCTAGAGAAAGTAAAAAATTGATGAGGAAAATGACATCAACACACAAAACCTTCAAATAACTCAGTTAAAATAACTGTAGCAGATATAGCGAGGTTTACTTCTTTACCTATATCACTACTCTCCACTTTGTTTACCTATGGCACTGTCTCATGAGCTGTAGTGAGTGTATTAGAGGAGCAGTAAGGATTCCTAATCACTGGAATTACAAACATGAAACAGACTATACTTATCTGTTCCTAATAATGGACACATATCCTAACTTGAAACAATTTGCAGAATGCAATAATGTCCATGTTTGGAACACATACACATGTGAACACTAATTTCAATAATGAACAAAGTAAAGCGATTGGACTGTTCATTTAAATGATGATAATCTGTTCTCTATATTGTGCCTTGTAGCAAAACTACCCGAATAAACATACAGCATTTATTTAATTTCAAATTGCCATTTAGTACTGTGAACTTCGTGATGTGATAACCAAGATTAGGGTTCTTGTAACCGTACATCACTTAGTAATATTTAAATGGAAAACATGTTTCTGAAGCTACTTTGTTCACTTAAACAATAGTATGTGATGTAATATTACAAAAACCAACTCACTAAATAATCTAAATGGATAGAACACTTAGTTGAAAATAAGAGGTGTTAGCATTGTATTAATTACCAAAATAAAAAAAAATCATCGCAAATATGTATATTTTAAATTGTTTACAACTGATGTGCATGATATTGTATGTAAAGTATCTTTTTACATGTTCTCAGGACAAGTAAAGTTTGTATTGAAAATAATAAGCTCTTCAATGTTTTTAGTATTAATGTATAGCATTATGTAAGTAGTGTATTATCTTTGTGTTTCCAGCACATATATGTACATACCTAGGTATTTTGTACATATTAAATATTTGATAGCATTTTAAAGTATGTTTAATTGCTTTCAGTACAAGTATGAATAAAATCTTGTAGGTAGTGTTCACTTGTAACTGTTTTCAGCACCAGTAATTATGCTTTTGAGAATTTTAAAAGAATTTAATACTAATGTATATGATTATACAATACTTATCCAATTACAAGATGATCTTAATCCCCCTTTTTACATATCTTAATTTTGGAATTTTGCATATCGTCTACTTAAAAAGAAGGCATGATAATCAAACTAAAGAGCACTTAAGCTGATTAAGTCCTTTTTTTTTTTTTCATTTTTTTTTTTTTTTTTTTTTTTATGGAATTTGAATTTGTATGAAAGTTCACATAGACGGCGAGAGAAGAATAGATATGTACCAGCATGCATGCGGTGGGAGGTGACGATGATGGATAAAATGTTCTATTTAGACAATGTTCCCAACATAACAAATCGTAAAATGTTTTACATCTAATTCGAATTTTCATGTAAATTCACTTAATGGTTGGGAGGGGAGAATAGAAATGTTTCGGTATGTGTGGTGGCACAGCTAACCTCTCTATTTTTGTTTGACCACTAGCTCCCAATTCAACATTAAGAGCAACAACCGATTTGAAAGAAAATCCTGCAATTTTTTATTTTAGTCTTTGAGAAAAATCATATTTCTAATGAGATAGCTTATTCCCGCTAGATTCATTAACAATTAACTTTACATGACATATAAACTGCACAAAATCTGCCTCATATGTCATAACCTTGGCAGCATTCCTCACTACTTCCCTATGCTTTGTGATTGCTGTACCCAGGAAGTTGAAACTTACTTTTTCTCATACACTATTCAGAAAACATATCATGAATGGAAGAAGACTCCCAAGGTCTTAAATTTAATATCTGAGAAAAAAATTGTCTTGCGTTTGGATAAATGCAATATGTTTACAGTACATTCCAGTATTAATGTATGAATTTGTGTGTCAAGAATGCTTTTAGTACTAAGTATGCTTTGATATCAGTTTATGACATAACTATATGCTATTACTGACTCTGTAGACAGGGTTGTGCTGACAATGTTTGACACTAGGGGACTACCTTTCGCTAAGTGGACAGCCCTCTACTTTCCGAGTTTCCCATGCGTGATCCACGAGGGCAATTTAGAAAGTAAATCCTGATGCTCTTTTTTTTTCCCCTCCCCAGGAATCACTTTATGGGGACTCTTATTACACACACCCTTTCCACTATTTTTCAACATAATTTCACATTCAACATTTGCCATACAGCTTCACAAACTTCAAAATCCCTTCTGGGGCCTATGAGTGTAGTCACCCATTGAAGCTCTCCTTGAGCTCCTCATCTGTTTGAAACCACTGCCATCCAAGCCATTTTGGGAAAAGATGGAAGTTGCTAGGAGCCAAGTCAGGACTATATGGTGGATGCTAACGCCTCCCACTGGAACCATCGCAAAAGAGTTTGAGTATGTAAGGCAGAATGCGGCCAAGCATTGTCATAGACTAAAACAGTGCCAAAACTCAACATGCCATGTTCTTTGTTCTGCATTACTCTCCTTAGTTTGGTTAGTGTCACATTAGTACACATCCACATTTATTGCTGTTCCTCATGCGGTGAAATCCATCAACTAAATACCTTTCTTGACCCAAAAGACAGTTACCACATCTCTTCTCCAGTGACAACTAATTGAGAAACGTTACACCTTCATTCTGGTAGCACATAAGAAATGTCATTGCTGCTTCCATCCTTGTGTTTTTTTAGGCTTCAGACAGAAGTTTTGGCAACTTGTGATAGTATAACCTTTGTGTAACCACTTTGTACAGGACAGTCTGACTAATTGGTAGAAAATGCTCGAGAGTTCACAATTGTGTCTGACCTTTCATCCATTTCTGCAACAAGTTCTACATTCATCAGACAGTCGGTCACTTTATTCTACAAGGATGTTAGTGCAACTGTCACAAAGTCCATGTCACCAATGTCAAACAACCTGTACGTTTCAGTAATCTAATGATGAATTGCTGGTGTATCATTTGTTTTGCCCACAGAAATCATATTATTCCATGTATCTCACCCATGGCAGGATCTTCTATTGCAGCACACATTTTAAACTCCTGTATTGGTGAACGAAATGGCAAAATAAAACCTCTCAGTTATGCTGCTGGGAGTGTACTGAACTAAGTTATACAGTGAAACAAAGTTGGCAATGCTAGCGTCACTCATTTGCATGACAAAAGAGACCAGAGCTTACTTTCTGAATTACCCTTGCATACATCGCTCCAATATGGAAGAGAAAGAGTACAATAGGAATAATCAGCACCAGTACACACTGAGGTTATGCCAACCATTCCATTGCTAATTTTAATACAACTGAGAGTAACTTGTTTTCAAATTGATAGAATTCATGTAAATGTTAACACACAGAACTATGTGGCAAGAAACGGCATGCTTATAAAGAATGTGTTAAAATTGTTCTGTTTATTAAATTATACTTATAGTAGACGATTAAACATAACAATTATTAAATTTAGTTGAGTCGATTTTGTAACACTACATCACTTACTTTTTTATTTCGGAAAACATGTTTCAGAAGCCATGTGCTTCCATTGTCAATTCCTTTGGTCCTGTCTCAAAGTCCACCATATATCAGGATGATTAAACATAATCTTATTGCTATTAGTGGCTAAATTTTACTTTATCTATAGTTAATATAACTGCAATAAATAAGAACTCTCAACTTACCATGTTATCTTCCCAATATTTTGCCATACATTTATCCCCTTTATGCCACTGCCATGACTTGCTATCTGGTATATACTGATTAGATGGTGGCCCATCAGATGGTATCATTCCACCATAGGATGTTTGTGAAGAATAAATACCACTGTTGTATGCAGATGTGGAAGTCAGGTTTGACACTGCTTGGGAAGAATTGGTAAGATTTGGAGATTCCTTATATGAGAAGTCCATAGTATACAAATGATTGTTTTGGGGCCTTGAGAAATTAGTGAAAGAGTCTCGTGAGAGGTTATCTTGGTGGGAGTTATATTTGGAGGAAGACGACAGCTCCTGTGGCTGTCCAAAATTACGCCCATTTCCCACACCTTCATACCTCGCTGGTGGAGCTCGACCAGATCGTAATTCTAAAGGATTTTCAAAACTATTGCTATAAGCTCTACTTGATTGCTGTTGCTGTCTTGAAGGCTTATTTCTGCTGGTGTCATAACTTGAAGTCACAGCACCATAGGCATCTCGGTGATTGTTATTAGGCGTAACATATTCATCTCTTGGTCTAGTCACGGATCCAGGGGTACAATTGCGTCCAGGCCATGTACCTCCATAGTTTGAATCGTTGTATGAATTGGACCAATTCTGATGACCATACATGTCGGCTGTTGGTGGATTTTGATGAAGCTGCTGCTGTTGCTGCTGCTGCTGGAATCGTTGCTGGTTTTGAAAGCGAGGTGGTTTCTGTTGCTGTTGAGAACTGGAGCTTCCGGTGCTGCCACCACCCATTGATGTACTATGTCTTCCTCTGTCTCCTCGCTCATCACGGTGTGCAGGGTTGTTGTGATGATACGCAGACATTCCACCACTACCACCACCGGTATTTCCACCTTTATCCCTGTCCCGACCACTTTCGTTTCCACTCCAGGAAGCTGAACTTGCACCTCCCCTACCACCCCGAGATGATTTTCCCCCACCCCTACTGCCACCACTACCACCTCTAGTCTGATTGAAGTTGCCACGTTCAGATCTATTCGTTCGTGTGCTTGTGCCACTCTTGTTGGGTGTCTCTGAAGGAATACTCTTTCGCTCCCCAGTGCTGGTTGCAAATTTATTATCAGTTTCTTTTTCTGCAACAAAAAACAATTTGTGAAATTACTTACAGATCCAACTTTAACTAAGCACAACTTTATAAATTACACTAGAATGGTGTCTAATGAAGGTAGAATGTATAAAGTTAAAAGCCAATTCAGTACCTTGTTCTTTGCATCTATCATCTTGAATGTTAAAATATGCACAACATGTCAGCAGTCATAAGTTTAAAACCCCATTCAACTTTGATGACAGTAATTATTGTTATTACTGAATACATGAGTTATAATATTGTTACATATTATTAGTAAGCAGTTTTGATATTTGGCCATGATTATTCACATTGTTAAATTAATCACCTAATGAATAAATCTCTTCTCTTAGGAAGAATTCTTAATTAACACAGGAATGAAGCTCATCCTGAAGATACATGTAAGTAGGCTTTTCAGGGTAGTTCACGTTAGTGCGGGAATTTCCAAGCTGATGCCATGCATCTAGCAATAGGATGTTCAAAGCTGTAATGAATGTACTTGGCACTAATGATAATTACACAACTATTGAAAGATGCCCCAATTTCCTCCCACATCAGAAATCAACCAGAAATATAATCGTATAATTTTCTGCAGGGCAAGGGCAATTAGTTATTGGTAGTAGTTAGCTGGCAGTGAGTTGGGTAGAGTATGTTTGGACAACATTACACCCATCAGCTGATAGCATGAGATGCCATGCTTCATAAGGTATGGTTTATCTGCCTAGTGCACTTGTAACTATTCTCATACATATAATAAAAATATGTAAACATATGCCAAGTGAGTAATACTTATTTGAATGTGACAACCAAAGGAGACATCAGAATAGTGGAGGGGGGGCCTACTTTGGATTGTTGATTTATTGGTTACAATTGGAAATACTGTTTCGATCCCCTCCCTTCTATTTGGTTCTATGACAATCAAATTATTCCTCCTAAAGCAACAATATCAGTAACACCCATAATATATCTTTTCTAGATAGTTTAAAATTATTAACCACAGTTAACATCCATGAAAAAGTGTTATAAAATGCCTATCGTGTTAGTATGAAAATTGGACATAGCCTATCTATAAACGAAGTTGAAGTGCCAAATGTGAATTCAAAGTAAGCTTGGTATATACTTATGTTTATTCATACAAAACCAAGTAAATACTTAAATTCTGGCTAGTACAAGCAAATAGTAGCTTTTATTTACTTCATCCATTAGCTGGGCAACAGGATGCAATGTAGCTCAAGAACGTTTCTTTGAAGGTTAAATAGTCTGTTGCAAGTCAGTAGTGTGGAATGGTGGATGAACCTTCTAGGCTTATCCATAAGGCCTGGGAGGTTAATTCTTGAGAGTGCACAAATGCAGTTAACTGGTGAATTTGTAATTGAATTGGCAGATAGCAGATAACATAAAACATTAAGAACTTAATTTGATTGTTTCATTGTTACTTTGTTTTTATCTGAATCTTTCTGTACCAAGAACTAGTACACAATGATTCATAAAAACTCATGATTATTTTTATTCCATTATTTGAATAGGAATACAATAAAATATTTCATTGATCTATGAATTACGTGGACAGTCTTGAAATTTTAACTATGTCACATGAGAGTTTTAGGCATTTATCAAGAGATGACGCAGTTAGTGTTGCAACTTGTCATTGTTATTTGATTGTTTCAGTATGCATTAATGCTTTATCAGTTAAAGTGTTGGTTTTCTATAGATTGTGGAAAAAGGCATATTGATGTGGTTTTGGGTTGAATTGATTGCATTTGATGTTGTCTACAAGTGTTGGTTTTCTATAGATTCCAAATTTTAACCAACATATGAAGACAACTAAGTCAAATGTAATCAATGCAACCCAAAACCACATATATGCCACTTTCCACAGCTTGACACACAGACTAGTCAAAATTCTGCTAATAGAAGCCAAATATAAATGAGAATACACACACATAGATGATGTAGCAAAATTAAATAATTTCAGTTCAAAATCCATTGAAAAGATAATTCATAAAAATAAAATGCAGAAAATGCTAAATGAAACTACCACTTTGGAAAAGCTCAAAAAATCCACACACAATTACTGTAAATATACTTTCCATCCAAGATACTTCTGAAAATTTAGGAAATTATTTAGAGATCACAACATAAACTTGATACCACAAAATAAATACATATCAGAAATCTACTGAACTACCCTTTGAAAAATAGCACACCAGAAACAAAATTATCCAGCATTTATCAAATGAATTGCCTAGATTGCAGCAAAATATACATTGAACAAATGAAGAAACATCTTGATGTTAGGACAAAGGAACATATGAGAAACATCAGAATGAAATACATAGTCAAGTGCGCCATTGCCCATCATTTTTGGACAGAGAATCATAATATTGAACCAGAAATAAAATTGTTTAAACACTTAAAACAACCTTGGGAACTAAACAAATGGGAAAACTTTATTCATAAGCATAAAGGAACTCCATAGATGACGTCATTTGGTTAACAAAGATGAGAAAACATGGCAGCACAACTCTTAGTGGAACCAGACACAACACGAGAGCATAAGTCAACAAATTAACTGAGGATAGGGAGGACGTTCCCTGAAACTAGTCTTAAATAAAGACCAACATGTAAGTGGAGAAATTTAAAGTGTTTATAATTTCGACTCATTATTAAATGGTTCCACCTATGTACATATTGAGAGTTGGAGTTTACTGCACACATTCAGCAGAGAGAATAATGGGTCCAACTTTTTTCAACAATACAGTAAACAAGACCGTGCATTTTCAGTGAATTTGTTGAGTAACTGGATGATACTGGACTGTGGCAATGATACTCCAACAGAATGGTGCTACTTGCCATTTATCATGTAAGTCTATGGCATTCATCCAAAGTTACTTCAATGACTGCATAATCTCCAGAAACTTGTGGCCACCAAGATCACCAGACTTGATTTTGTGGAGGTTATTTTAAGGGAAGAGACTACATTACTTGCTCTTAGACTCGGAAGAATATTAAATGTCAATTAACAGTGTTGACAATTCAATGCACCAGTATATTGACAGAATTGCAGAATAACATATTGAGCTATGCCTGAAGGTGGATGGAGGGCATTTTAGGCACAACTTTTAATGGAAAAGTAATTTTCCAGATATTCTGTACATTTTCAGTATAACCTATAACGATAAAGTAATCTCCCAAATATTTAAAATGCATTGCACATTACTGGCATCCCTGTCAAAATAGACATGAAATTAAAATCATGAGTTTTATTGGAATTATCTTGTAGTTCAGTTGTATTAGATCTATCCTTTTGTGTGTTTGCTTAATCCTCTTTGAAAAAAGGCATAATTTTTTTTTTTGCTTAAAACACTACTGACTTTGGACTGTTTTATGCATTATGATATTCTATCCTCTTACCAGTATCATATGTTTCTACGTTTCTGAGCATTAGACATTAGATTTTTTAGCTCCAATAAAAGTGAAGCCTACATAACTTACCATTTTGAAGAGGAAGCTTATTCTGCACAAAATCAAAGAGTGACACACTGCCGGAAGGTTTAGGAGGTACACCAGCTTCATCTTCCCTTTCTCCTCTTTTCCTTCTCTCACGTGGTTCTTCTTTTGGTTTTACATCAGTTCGGTTACGATCATCTCTTTTTGAACCTTCATCCCTTTTCTAGAAAAATACATAAAAGATGCAAAGTTTGGATTAAGAGAGTGCATTTGAAAAGTACAGAAGTTCATCTTTACAAATTAGCATAATGAGAACCCTTTTTCCTCAGTAATAGAACCTCACTTATCCAAAAAATACTGGGATAGTTTTTATGGGTTATTTCACATAAAAGAACTGTTATTAAGCATGAACATCATGTTACAAAGGATGTTCAGAATACTAAAGTTATATAAACATGCATTATTAATGTATGCTTCTGATATACCATGTTTATCCAAATACAAGATGACCTAAAATGCAAGTTCCCATTTTTCAGAACTTCATTTTGAAAAACAGAAATACTGTATTTATCCAAATACAAGACTACCTCAAATGCAAGATAACCCCCATCTTTTGGAGCTTAATTTTGGAATTTAGCATATCAGCTATATAAAAAGACATGATAACTTATTTATTAAATAAAATTTAAAGTTTTTCCTTATATTTTGAACAAACTAAGGGACAGCTTAGTTAAGCTTATTAAGTCCTCACTTTTTTTACTTAATTTGAATTTGTGCAGACATTCATGTCGTGGGTAGGAGAGTGGGAAAGAGGAGAACAGAAATGATGTATCGATATATGTGTAACTAAAGTGTTAGTGGCAATGGCAGTGCAACTGAAACAATGATGATTGATAAAATTTTATATTTACACAACATGCCTAATAAAACACTACATTGTAAAAAGCTTTACCGACATTGGTAATTTGAATTTGTGTGGAAGTTCACGTTTTGAACGGCAGAGAGACAGAGGGGAGAGAACAGAAATGTATGTTATGTGCGTGATGGTAGAATGTGAGGTAGTGGTGGTGGCAGTGGCAGAAGCAGCAGCAGCAGCAAGAGCATAGCTGTAATGACGATTTTGGATATGATTTTCTATTTAGACAACATACTTAATATAACATTATAAAAACTTCAACCTAATTTAAATTTGCACAGAAATTCACACCATTACTGGAAGATAGAGAAGGAAGAATGGAAATGTACCAACTGGTATGTCTGTGCTCGGTGGTGACAGCATCAGCTTAGCGTAACAACGTTTATGGATACGATTTTCAATTAAGACAACATACTAAATATAATATCGTGAAACGTTTTACCTAATTAGAATTTGCATGTAATTCACATTTTGAGTGGGAGAGAGATGGAGATGTATGGAATGTGTGCAAAAATAGGAGTGTGATGGCAGCATTGCTGTAATGATTATACAATTTTCTATTAAGACAACAAACTTAATATAATAAATTGTAAAATGTTTTCACTAATTTGAATTGGTGCATAAATTCATGGTTTGAGCAGGAGAGATATGGAGAGGATAGTACGGAGATGTAAAGAATGTTTGCAATTAGATACGCAATAGCGGTGGTGGCAACAGCATAGTTATATTGACAGTTAAGGATGCGATTTTCTATTAAAACAACATGCTGAATATATAATAAAGCAATTTACCTAATTTGAATTTGATTAAGAATTCACATTGAAGGTTGCACAAAGAGGCAGAAGGGAAAACGGAAATGTACCAGTATATGTACTGCGGGAGGAGTGGAAAACATACACTTACTGCTGGACTTTGGCTCCCAATATAACATTATGTATAATGGTTTAACCACAGATATGAAAGGAAATCCTGTAATATTATTTTAGTCTCGGAAGTAGGTATTTGTTCCAAAAAGAATGCTCATATTCACAGCTAATTTTTGGCGCAAAATAAAATCACCAAAATCTGCCATATACATAATACCTGGTATTGGCAGTAATTTTTACAATCCCCCCCTACCTTCGCCTCTGCCGTACTTGCGAAGTTTGATACTTACTTTCTCCCTGCATGGCATTCAGAAAACATATTGTGAATGCAAGACAACCCCCAGTTTTGAACATTAATATTTTGGAAAAAACATTGCCTTGTATTTGGATAAATATGGTAAATGAGATAGAGATATAGAGATAGATATAGAGAGATCTTTATAGGCTTCTACATGTTGCACCAATTCTGACTAAACTTGGTACAAATAACTGTCTATCTAAGAATTCAAAATTCTGTCCCATTTCATGTGGTTAATTATTTCATTCCCTGTAAGGCCTACAAATATCATTTTCAATTCAAGATCTTCTCGGGCTTCTAGCCAGGTAAAAACTTGGTTTGACACCAACGTTTCGAAGAAGTGCATCTTCCTCGTCTTCAGGGTGAACTGATGGTTTGAGCTTGCGGAGACTGGTATTTATAAGAAACGTTGGTGTCAAACCAAGTTTTTACCTGGCTAGAAGCCCGAGAAGATCTTGAATTAACACGTCGCCAGGAAAGCTATAGTTCTTATCATTTTCAATGTCATAATAGTTTAAACATTGCCAATATAAAAATAATTACCTTCTTAGACTTTCACAGCCTCACAAAATAGCAAAGTAAGAGTGAGTTCACATACTCTATCCGACATTGATCATAAAGTAATAGAACAGTCTAACATTTCAACAGCTATTATGGTCGCACAAATAGAAAGGTGATATAATCACATAGTTGAATGATTAGCAAAATTCTGAAAGTATGTCGATAACAACATCCACACATTCTGTGATAATAGGTTTCTTTTTCTTGGGGAGTTTGTGATGTTTTATAAGCAGAAAAACATATATTGATACACTATCACTTCTTCCAGTGGAGATTTTTTTCTGCAAATAGTGATGAGTCACAGATGCATTCACAAGAAACCATCATTACAAACTATGATATTGGTTGCCATTCAACCATGCTTTTGCATACTGTTTTCTCAATTACTTTTCTTTCTTTAGAGTGTCCTGAATTTTAATTAACTATTTGATTGAGTGTACCCCTTAATCATTTCTAAACATAACAAATGTACAGTTAAAACATTAATGGGAATGCACAGTGAAGTAACTAATCAATTAGGAGTAAAAACATAGATTACACTCAAACTTCACTCTTGAAATAAAGTGGCTTACTTCGGTGGCTGTTGCCACCATTTTCAACGGAGATTCGCTAATGAACTCGTGGTAGCAGCCTGTGGAGGTCTCTCTTCTGGATAGATGAATTTTGAGAGGAGTCCATTTGTTTGTGGTATGTCAAAATGTATGACCTTGTTTTTGTTTTTTAAATTAATAGATTTTCCCAAAACATTAATCCAATTGGATTCTGCACTAATTTTAATAACTTGGGCGCACTGTGAAAATTACGGTTTTGAGTCCAAAAATGATGTGCTACAGCTGAATTATCTGTTTGCTTATATTTGATATATCTCATGTGTTCTTTAAACCATTGTCTAACGATTCGTTTTGTTTTTCCTATATATACCTTTTCACATTCCTTGCAGCTGATTTCATATATCCCTGATTGTTTCAATGTATCTTTTTTTTTATGTTTGTATGGAGGTTTTTTTAAACTGTGCTTATTAACAGGGGCTAAGTTGATGTTCCATTTTTTGAAAATATTTTGAAATTTTTGGTGTGCCAAAGGGTGATAAGTGAATTTTTTGTAGCTGGTTTCTGCTTTATTCTTTTCAGAGTGCTAATTTCTTTTACTTTCTTCTGTTTCATAAATTTATTAATCTTCTTTACCAAATGTTCTGTGTAGCCATTCTTTTGTGCAATTTCTATGATCTTATTAAGTTCTAATTTGTATTTCATCTGGCTTAATGGTAGGTATACCAGTCTGGATGCAAGGCTGTTGATCGTGGCATGTTTGCGTGAAATTGGGTTGTAGCTGTTGTTGAAGTTTGAGTGTAATCTATGTTTTTACTCCTAATTTACCGTACAGTTATTGGACAAGTAAGGCTAAATGTGGTAAGGATAAATTGTCAAACCACAGGTAAGGCTGGGTATTTCAGCTAGTATGTTATATAACAAAGTCTTGGTTACAAATAAATAAAAAAAATACATATAAATAAAAATTAAATACCTGCAGTGCGCGCAGTGCTCTATCTACATTATTTCTGTTCTGGCGAAGAGCATACTCTGCTTGTTCCACAGTAAATCCATAGTCTACTATTTGCTGTACATTATGGTCCAGAAGCTGCAACAACAATAATGCAAATTACTTATATGTCTTATGTTTACACAAAATCTATATAGATGAACCAAAGGTCAAATAACTTACTGGTTTATGCCCACCACCGAATATTTTCTTTGCTCCACCTCTTGCAGCTTCTGCGATGGCATCTTTTCTCTGTGCTTCAAATTCTGCATTTTCCTTGTTTTCTTTATCTCGATTGCTATCTAAGGACTAACAAACAATAAGTTTATGTTAATCATTATTAAATATTTCTCTATCTAAAATGTGCTTTAATTATATTTATCTATGTAAAATACTCCATTCAAGTTTGGTAGAGCACCATAATGAAACCTACTTAATATTAACTCCAAACTTTATCCCGGCATTTTGTTTTGCTTTTTTCATATATTTTTGTTCCTGGGATTACCAGTATTTTAAAATGTACAAAATTCTATGGAGCAGTGTAGTTATGCATGACTTAAATACATTTGCTATGTTATATGCTAGAAGCATTCAGGCATTGAATCTATGTAACATCAATGCAGAAATTACTGTATTGATTTTTTGAGCAACTCATGTGATGTTGGCACATATCTACTTAATTAAATTTCTCAGCTTTACTTTCCTGCTACATGAATAAACATTTTTAAAGGCAGAATTTTGTAACTCATTTTACAGTTCCTTATATGCACAAGAGCTTTTTAATAATGACTGATACGATATCTAATTAATGTTAAATATTTTTTCGCATAAGCCGTGTGTAGGATACAAGTTGAAAAGTGGAGTCAGGTTGAAATTCAATACTGTGCTGGCATGCTGTCATGGTAGCTCAGTGGTTAGAGCAACTGGCTAGAGACCAGTAGATCCAAGGTTCAAATACCGGCTATGGCATTGAATATTTTAAGATCATTGCTCTCTCCTGAGTGTTTTTAACCCCTTCACTTTTTCTACTTCCTCTTCTCTACCTGTTCATTTGTTCATTCTGCCATTTTGCCACCAATCAATAGTTTGAAGTTTCTAATAAATGCAGTAATCTGGATTTATGGCATGCAGTCTAAGGCACAATAGGTAGTAACTAACCTATCAAACCAAGGATAGTGAGATCAAATCTAGGCAAAATGTAAGTTCTTCATCCAAGAGAAACTGTGGAAAAGGATGGGGATGGCTCAACCAAAGCAACTCGTGTGATTGCATGTTTGGATGTTGACTGATTCAACTGAATTCAGATACATGTCTTTTAGAATATTTTTTGGTAAAAAATTTAGGATTATTGATCTTCATCATGCTCATGTTCTGGGCAGAGTTTCGCATTAAAGGAAGTCGAAGGGATGTGCTCATCTACTTGCTCATGTTCTGAAGCAGTTTCTTCTAAATGTGAAGATGAACTGTGAAATGGGAGCGCAGGTCCATGTGGAATAGGGCTTATCGCAAATGGAACACAAGGATATTCAATTTTGGATTTTGTTGTTTTTTTAATGTTTCCCCCCCAATTTTTGTTAGGCAGAAATAGCAGTCTTCTGCATGGCTAGTAGCTTTGTGCCAGACCATTGGCACTTTAAAAGGCATAGTGTGAGTTTTGTCACATTCATTCAATTAATGCGACTGGAATAACACATTATGCAGCACACGTGAGGAGCCCATCCTTTGTGTTCATCTTCAACATGACAGCCAAAGTAACTGAAATATGCTGTCAAAGCACGATGCAGACTTTTTATAGTAAACTGCCTGCACATGTAACAGAATTGTTTGGGGAATTTACACATGCACGACAAGATTTCTTCATTGCACAGAAAATGAAATTACCGATGACAAAAGCCACTTGAAGCCACCACTTTTCATAAGCGAGGCAAAATTTGAACTAAATTTAAAAGAGAATGCTCCATGAAGCGACCATATTTATCATTTCCTGCTGGTCTGGCAGAGAGCAACAAAGCAATAAATCACTCATCCCTCTCCCCTTAGCAAACCAAACTATCATAAACTAGGTTATTCTTAATTATGAACCTTAAACATTGGAAAAATTTGTGAAAGCTTGTTTAGACATCTGGAGCATTTATAGGTCCATGGTTTCTTACTTGGATTTTTGACAAATTTTACTGTTTTTAAATATATTTCAATGGCTTAAAAGAAAATGAAGGTGATAGAACATTTTGTTAATTGATCATAAAACTTGATCTCACATGCCTATTTTCACTTATGTGACAAAAACCTTGTTAACTAGAATCTGCATCTTCTCCAAGATTTCTATCCATTCTCTGCTTATTTTCACTTTTTTTTTCTGTCCTTTTTCCTACCTATATTTTGTTCCAAAACTTTCAAATCCCTTATTGCTGCTGCCATATTCTCTCCCATTGCCATGCATTTTATTCTCTTCTTCCTCTCACCTGAAGAGCCGCTTCGACTCACAGCAGCTCTCTTCCATTGCTAGTATAGCACACATCCTGGAATGTAGTCTTGGTCTTCTTCTTCTCTTCACCACTTCTTATTGTTTGATATACTGCCTGTTTAGTCATATGTTATATGTTTCATCATCATCATCACCACAATTACAACTTTGCACTTGATCCAAACGTTGTAGAATTGTTGAATTTTTTTATGTTCACTACCAAGTGTTCTAATATTTTAATTTGGCCTTATATTTCCTATATCAAAGGTCAAAACATCATCATGTTCACCAAACTACAAATATTTTTCCCCACAAATGTCTTCTTTGGAATTGGCTAGACTCTTGTGAAAGATTCTTTCATGTTTTGTGTCTTGCCGTGAAGACATTTTACTAAAAGCTGTGAATCTGCAAGGTTATTGAACATAGGTTGTCAAAGGTCATAGTGCTTCCATTACAAAAAAGATAAATTGTAGCCATCTAGCCCAAAAGGTTACTGAATAATGATTTTTCCCCCTGATATGAGGCATGTAAAGAATAATGAAATAACTGATGCAGCTTTAAAAATTTAGTTAAAACACTTTGGATGTGCACACATCCATGAAATGTATATCAAATTATGTAGAAAACTTCAAATACTATAACTATACAAAAACAAATAAATGCATTGGGGGGGGGGGGTTGAAAATTATAATTTAATCACCTCTTTTGATCAAGGATAAACTTTCCAACTCAGTTAGGATGAGTCACCCAGACAAAGCTTATCCAGGGCTTTACCTTAACCTGAGAAGACAAATGTCCATTAACATTAAGCTCCATGGACATTGAGCTCATTTGAGCATCATTTTGCTGATTTCTTTCATTGCCCAATATGACCTACCAAGTTAAAAGACAAGGATGATCTTATTATACATACCAAAAGTATGTGTGTTCAGTCATTTTTCACTTGGTCTATAATAGAAATGCAATCTTTGTTGAATATTCCTTGTACTTCAAATTCTTCTTCATGGCAAAACGTTTCACAAAAAATGTTATCAATAGGTATGTTTTCTATAATTATTTATTTAATGTTCTATTCATCTGTTAAAGTAAGTTACACAAACTGCACATAGCTATAGTATTTAAACCATAGAAAGAGGAAATGACATTTCAACTGTTCTATTGCACAAGGAAGCACTTTTGCTTTAGTTGATAAAATTCTGTAGCAATTGTGGTTTAAGTCAGGAAGTTGAATATTTTTTTATAGTCCAAAATATATCAAAAAGTGTCATAGCTTTTCACAAAATTGTCTCTAAGTACAATATGTAAGCATATATGGATTTGCAAGGACAGTTCCAATTCATTATGGAAGTGACTATTTCCAGCATGTCAAGATGCAACACCTTGTTTTGAAACACTTGCAAGGCATTTAATTTATTTGGAGGTGCACCATCTTAAAAGGAACAAATATGCAGGACTTCTAATCAAATAATGTGTACAAGTGCAAAACTCTTGGCAATGGCTTACAGTTTATGCTACAACATAACTTCATGAATAATAGAGTTTGTTGTTAATATATTTATGCCAGATGCTTGTGATGATGTAATTTTAAGAATTGAAGCAGAGAAAAGAATGTGGACTGATGTGTTCAAACAGTAGGCTTCATATTTATGCTGTGAGATAAAAAAAATGATATTCATAAGAAGATTACAAAACAAGGAATTTTTTCAATAATAACATTACTTTACTTAAATGAGATGATAATAAAATGTTCTTTGTGCCCAATAATGTAATTTTATGCATTAAGATAATGGTAAATTATAAAGCTGTTTTAGTGTTTGGAGCATTTATTTATTGGAGAAGGGAGAGAATTAAGTTCTGCAGATGCTTCTGATGGCATCTTAATTGGCGTAATTAACTATTAAAATAGTCATACTAAAACATAAAAACAACTCTGAGTTGATTTAAACTTTAGAACAGCAGCTAGTACTGCTTTTTTTTCTATAAACCACAATGTTCAATAAAGTTAACATTAAGCACGGAAAGCATGCTGCTATAATCTACATGATCCTGGCAGTTGTGCTGTAATGCACTACAGACTGCAATAGTAATTTAATTTTCTTTCGGTTTATGTAACTAACAGTATAGTAAGTTATACTTTTATCTAGTAAATGTTGAATAAAATAATTTACATTCATTTTTTGCATTTCTGTCAACGGTCAAAATAAAAGGTATTATTTTGCTTTTGCTCGTTTGGATTGAATACTTAGACATTAAATGCAAATTCCGTTTTGTATTTCACAGATATAAAAAAAATTGAACACCAGTTTAACATTACATATTAAAAACAGAAGCACTATTAGCAGTGAAGTATTCATTATCTTGGAATTATGCTGAGTCACACTTATTTACACTCCCTCCAGTTAATTAGTTGAAAAACGTTTCAATGATAACTTCAAGATTAGTTTAACAATGTGGTTTTTACTTTAAGTATGTACCTATATGTAAATGTTTAAGTTCAAACATTAACTTTTTTTGTTGTTTCATTCAAGGTTGTGTAATCCATTAGTTGACTTCCTTAAAATCTTTGACTGCAAATGCATTTAAGAATTGTCATTAAAAGTTAAATTACAATAGTAAAATTTAATATCTTCAGTTGCAGGTATCTTCTGAGGCTCACCACAACATTAGCATGCATTACCTCTATCTCGGCAAATGGACAATTACCAAATGTATCTTCTTCCAAACAAAGTTATTTGTCAAAAAGAGAAGAAAAATCTACCTTAAACCTCATGGAGGTCTATCTTGGATTTAAATTGAAACAGAGTTTTATTTATGGATGCCCTTTAATTGTTGTGGTTCTCAGAGTCTCATTCTATTTGGGTGTGAAAGACCACTTAATTTTGCTTTATCAGGCCTGAGGTTCTTTTACGTACCATAAATCTGACACAGGACTATCAGCTTTATTTCCCTTCCAAAGTAAGCCATGCTAGGGACTTTAATGTACGAAAAAATCCATTACTCTTTAAAAGATTTTGAACCAGCAACTTTGGGAACCAGAGGCTAGCATTTCCCCTAGACCAAGGAGGACAACTCTTTGATTTAAAGGATATCATTTAAACTTCTACTGTTTAATGGAATTTAATTTTTTTTTAATTGTCTTTATTCTGTATTAAGGAAAAAGCAATAGCACATAGCTAAATCGGGCCGCACCATGGCCAAGTGGTTAGACCACTGGCCTCTCCCCTAGATGACCCGGGTTCAATCCCAAGCGACCGCATGTGAGATTTGTGGTGGACAAAGCGGTGCTGGGGCAGGTTTTCTCCAGTTTCCCACCTCCATCGCATTCCACCAGTGCTCCATCTTCACTTATGTATCATCAGTATCACTGCCTGCGGTACCATAAGTAGTTAAAGTGGGCGTTAAACACTACCAAAAAGCTAAATCACAACCACAAATATTTAAGAATGCAATGGCTCTTAAGGTTGAAGGGATGGTAGTTAAGAAGAATTCTTACTAATGTGAAAAAAGGAGGAGATAGCATGAATTTTCTCTTTCTTTCCATCCCTTTTTGTTTTGTTTAATAAACATGTTTCCTCCTCTTATAGCAATCCTTTGCTCAATTGATGTTTGGAGGAATTTAGTAACAGTGACGGTCAAATTATATGTTTTATTAATTTGTTGAGTTGGTTTTTTAACACTATGTCACTTACATTGTTATTATGAGGGACTGGTTTCGAAAGCCTATGCTTTCATTTTCAACCTCACGGGTCCAACTGCCATTGCTGGCTGCATTTGCTTGTACACTCTTCTCTGGTGGCGAAATGATGAACTTCTTAACTAAGCTGTCTACTGGCGGGATTTCAAAGTTTATTAGCCGATCTTTGTTTTTCCATATGAGGATGTTTTCCCAGGTTGTGAGTTCATTGTGGCCTGACATGCTTTTAAGCAATTTTGGATTTGGATCTAGATTGTGGTTTTCTTTCCAAAAGTGAAATGCTACTGCCGATTGAAACAAGAAGACATATCGGCAGTAGCATTTCACTTTTGGAAAGAAAACCACAATCTAGATCCAAATCCAAAATTGCTTAAAACATGTCAGGCCACAATGAACTCACAACCTGGGAAAACATCCTCATATGGAAAAACAAAGATCGGCTAATAAACTTTGAAATCCCGCCAGTAGACAGCTTAGTTAAGAAGTTCATCATTTCGCCACCAGAGAAGAATTTACAAGCAAATGCAGCCAGCAATGGCAGTTGGACCCGTGAGGTTGAAAATAAAAGCATAGGCTTTTGAAACTAGTCCCTCATGATAACAATATAAGTGACGTAGTGTTAAAAAACCAACTCAACAAATTAATAAAACCTTTGCTCAATATTCCATTTACCTTGAAGTTACGGTCCTGAGGATTCGACCTCAAAATTTTTTGTCCAAAAGGAATCCAAGGTGGTGGTCCACCTTCTTCTCCAATGCGCCCTCGAATGTGTTTGGCCAATGACTGTAAAAGATAAAGACTTATTAGGATATAAGACCCACATTCCATACACAAGAATTAATTTTTTAAATTTATTCTTAAGCCTAGCTTCCAAATTGCTTTTTAAAAACATTACATGCCAGTGTCTCTATCTCTTCAAACTTTCGCTGTAGAGACAAGCAAGTCATTAATGCTTGAATTGAAACACATTTAGCAATAAATAACCATACTCTAAAGAAAAACACCTTAACTGTGTTATTAGCAATACAGAACTAATATACTAGTATTATATTTTGCAACACTGCAATCCTGCCTCAGAAATCTGCAAAACACTTAGTTCTTTTGTACTCTAATGGCTTTGTACTAGGGGAGCGGAATGGAAAGGGTAAGCAAAGTCTTACTTCTTGGAAATAAGTTTGTTTAGAGTCTGAATAGACATTAGAATGTGTTTACTAAGAATAATGGCTCCTTACGCTTTTCTCTTGTTTACCAAATGAGACGAAAGGGAAATTCACTGCTCAAAAATCAACATTGCAATACACAAATACTGCTAGGTTGACTTGAAGATGACAATGATAAACCTCAAATACTAAAAATGGTCACTGAGAAGCAATTGCTCAGAAAGTTTAACTCAATATTAATTTTAAGGCATTTATTACTTTACCTTTAGCTATATTAGGGATTGTCATTAAACTTCTCCCCTAAATTGCCTTAAACTTCCAGTAGGTAGAACCTCTCCTCTCATTAAATTCATTATATTGTAGATTGTTTTAAATAAAGAACCATCTTGCTGTTTTATATTCCAAATGTTGTCCTCGATTCTTTATAGCACATAAGTAAATTGGATTTTCAATCTTGCAAATATAAGAGGGCTGAGGCATACAAAGTCATGGTAACTATTTTATTTTGTGACACTGTTATTGGAGCACAAAATTATATGTATTACAAGGAAGAAAGGCAGTGCTAATGTGTGTTAACATCTTTAGTTGCTGGAATGGCTGTAGGAGCACAGTGAGTAATGTGAAATCAGGTGTCCAGTGACCACCATAGGGCCGCACTGTGGCCGAGTGGTTAGACTACTCGCCTCTCGATCCCAAGCGACTGCACGAGAGATTTGTGGTAGACAAAGTAGTGCAAAAGCAGGTTTTTTCCAGTTTCCCTTGCCATTGCATTCCACTGGTGCTCCATCTTCATTCCATGTATCACCTGTGTCATTGCCTGTGGTGCCACAAGTAGTAAAGTGGGCATTAAACACTGCAAAAAGTGACCACAATGCCAGATTGGACAGTGCATACACATCAAAGCAGCCAGAGAATGTCACAGGGAATTGATGGAAGGTTTCGGAGATAATTCCCCATTATACTGGACAGTTACGAGGCGGGTAGGTAGCACAGAGTATTACAGATAGCTATTGCATCGCTGGGGATGAGAAAAATTGAAGCATCCATCAACCTGATGTCTTGATGTAACGTGTAAAAGAACCATTATATAGTAGGCACTTTGAAACACATGAGGATATTAGAAATGTTGTGCAGCTATAGACGATTAGAACACAGGACGATATTGGAGATGCTGTACAGCTACAGGCGATTAGATTACCATATGGGAGGACAATAGTGCAGATGCTATTCAGCGCCTCCCACATCACCGGCAACATGTTGTGGATTTGTGGGAGACTACTTTATGGCCTTCAAAATGGGTATTTAAGCTGTATTGCAATGGGTGTGAAATAGCAAATCAATAACGCTATGTCAACTCTTTAATAAATGTTATGTGAAACCAATTTTGGGGTAGTGTTCAATGTCTATACTGTTTATACCCTTTCCTATCATTAGTATATTTCACATTTTCAACATGTACTTGTATTTTATTTTATTTAGTTATTTTTTTTTTAAAAAGTTGCTGTTTAATGCACCAACTTTATAATTACACAATACAACATACATAACAAAGCTGAGACAGAAATAGCAAAACATCATGCCTTTAAAAGCAACATGCAAGACAGAAGCAATTTTATTAAGGCATGCTTTAAAAACTATTAGGAAACATTGATCATTCTTGACTATAAATACCAATTAGTAGCATAAGAAATACAAGTTATTTTATTTGAATACAAGACAACTCCCCATTTTTCAGGACTTAATTTTGGAATTTATCATCTATATAAAAAGAAGACATAACATGTTTATATTAAAAATAAAGGTTTGCCATATATTTTGAACAAACAAATTGACACAAGCTTATTAAGTCCCTAATTTATTTTTACTTTCTCTATACGCACTATGTACATAGTGTGTAGAGAAGGCTTTGTATTGCACCCAAAAATTTGATACCGAGATTTCACTGGAAATATATGTTTTGAGACCCCCTGAATTAAAAAAAAAATCATTTTTAGAAAAATGTCTGTGTGTGTGTGTGTCTGTGGCCAGCATAGCTCAAAAATGAAAAGACCGTTAAAAACCAAACTTGGTATATAAGTTTGGTATCTTCCAAGGATGCGACATGGAAGATTTTCAAGAAAATCCCCCCCACCCCAAACTACCCTTTACTTGGAAAAAATTTCGAAAATTTTGATTTTCTTAAAATGACTAACGATTTTGATTAAAATGTCGTATAAAAGAGATGGACAAAAATTTAACACAGAAAATGTAGCGCACATTAAAACACACAATTTATGCTATATACATTTTTTTCGTGGAGTTGATCATTTTTAAGATATCCCTGATTTTTGCTTTCAGGATTGAAAAACATACTTTTCTCATACAGGAATTTGACAACTCCTGCCCATACAAACAAAGAAACTTTAGTCACATAGCAACCAGCTTTTGACTATGACTTTAATCTATGGTACTCCCTTTTTCCCTTCTACTTATATGGAAGCAAGTCATTAGACTATTTCTTCTAAAGTTTTCTCAATTAGCATGAAGTAAATAGAAGCCTAAGCTTTCTAACAATAATTTGTTGTAGAGATGTAGAGAAATCATGTGAATGGAACACATCAGATTTTTTTAACTTAATTTGAATTTGTGTGGAAATTCATGTTTTGAACAATTGACAGAGCAGGGAGTACAGAAATATATGGTAAGGGTGCTATGGTACGTGACAGGAGCAGTGTAACTGTAATGATGATGGATATGATTTTGTATTAATTAGACAACATATTTAATATAATACATGGTAAATGTTTTTACCTAATTTGAAGTTGTGCAGAAATTCACAATATGAGCAGGAGAGATGGAGAAAGGATAACATAAAAGTACTGGTATGTCTGTGTTTGGTGGCAAAGGCAGTATCTTAGCTGTAACGATAATTTTCAATTAAGACAACATAATATACTATTTTGTAAAACGTTTTACCTAATTCAAATTTGTGCATAAATTCATGTTTTGAACAGGAGGGATGGAAAGAGGAGTATGGAAATGTAAAGAATATATACAATAGTAGAACGTGATAATGGCAGCAGTGGCAGGAGCATAGCTATAATGATATTATGGATGCTTTTTTCTATTAAGACAACATACTTAATATATCATAAAACATTTTACCAAATTTGAGTTTGCGCATAAATTCACATTATAGGAAGCACACAGAGGAAGAGGGAAATCCAGAAATGTACCCATATATGTGCTGCAACAGGAGAAACATGCAGCTAACCTCTCTTTTTCTGCTTGCCCGTTGGCTTCCATTACAACATTACATGCAACCACTGATGTGAAAGGAAGTCCTCTAATTTTATTTTAGTCTCGGAGAATAATCTTTTTTTCCAATGACCAGTTCACTAGTTTAAAATCTGCTGCATACCATTGTAACCTTGGCAGTAACCTATACCACTTAGCCACTGCCGTACCTGCAAAATTTGAAACGTACTTCTTCCCTGCAGGGTATTCATATAACACATGTTGCAAATGCAAGGCAGCCCCTCAGTTGAATATTACTATATTTATCCAAATACCAATGTTTTTTTATTTCCTGAAATATTAATTTTGAAAACTGGGGGTCGTGATTATGTTTTCCAAATAGCATGCAGTAAAAATAAGTTTCAAACTTTACGAGTACAGCAGTGCTGAACCCTAGAGGAAATGAAAAATATTATTGCCAAAATCTGATGTATGCAGCAGATTCCATGCATTTCCTTTCGCACCAAAAAGTTAGTTGATAATGGGCCTATAAGCATTCACATTGGAAAAATATTTCTCTCTGAGACTGAAATAAAAAATGTAGCTTTTTTTTTTTTTTTTACATTGGTGGTTGCACATAATTTATATTTAGAACCAAGGTTCAAGCACAAAGAGAAGAGGTTTAGCTGTGCATTTACTCCTTCCACCACATATATACTGCATATTTTGGTTCATTCCTCTGCAGTCCATAACATGAATTTATGCAGAAATTCGAATTAGCTAAAACTTTTTATAATGATATATTAAGTAGGTTATTTTAATAGAAAACTGTATCCACCATCTTAGAGTGTGCTGCCATTGCTACTACCATCTATTGCACACAAACATTAAGTTTCCATTCTCCCCTCTCCCACTCATAATAAAAATTTTCATGCAAATTCAAATTAGCTAAAATGTTTACAATGATGTGTTATGTTAGGTATATTGTCTAATTAGAAAATCTTATCCATCTTTATCATTGAAGCCCTGCTGCTGTTATCACCACCTAGATAGCAATTCATGGTCTCTTTCTCCCACCAATTAACAAAAGTTGTTCCCTAATAAAGATTATTTATCATAAATTTAAAGAAGCCTGCCTAAGCAACAAATGAAATAACCAATAAGATTTCAGCAATACCTGGTTTCATATAAACTTTAATAAAGTAACAAATTAGGTTTAATACAAGGTCAAGTTTGTCCAGATTCAGGGCTAGTCTGCTAATTTGCTATTCTAATATATGCTGTTGTGATTTGAAGTATTAATTTCCATCGCCAAGATACTGAGATGTAACTCATAATGTATTAAAATTTCAATATATTGTTTATCAAAGTAGCAATATAAAGATATCACTTCCTAAGCACCTTAATCAATGTGTCACACAGTTAATGGTGCAATTTGAACAAATAAGTTATGGTGCAAAGTATTAGTGTATACATCAGTAGTGGGTCTGCAGAGCATATGTTTACGTGATGAAAGGTGTACCAGGCAAGATACTATTCTGCATATGAGAGATAAGTTAGGAGAGAGAAGAGTAAACCAAAACCGATCTTGCATATGCAAATGTCAGTGATTTCAAATTATGAGATGTTAATATGGCCCACCAGATCATTACCTTACTTTCTATTTCCTTCTCTCACTAAGTTATCATTTACAGCACACACACATTACGAGACAGATGCGAAGAAAAAAAAAACTTTTATTGTCTTCAGAATTTCGGGAGATTAAGTGGGTGGATATAACTTTCACTTACACCCTCCATCTCATGGCAACAATGTGGTAAACCCCCACACTTTGCACTTGATTATTGAGGTACATGATGCAATGACACTATAATGGATTTGGTAATTAGTTAAAATTGCAAATAATTTGGAATGTTCCTTAATACCAATAACGCCCAATTCTTTAGCCCATTTAGAAGTTTAGCTCATATGATACAGTTGTGATGGTTGCAAATCAACAAATTGGAAAGAGATGATTACAAAAGATGTTTCTTTAAGATACATTAACAAACCAATAATTATAGTAATTATGCAGTTAAAACTGGAAGGAGAGTATATGGTGATCTCTCTTTCTAAAACAATGATTAGAAAATGAAATCTTGTAATTTATATTTTGACACTGGAGAAAATTTCATGTGTAAATGGGAATCTTCATTAAATAGGAGTAAAAACATAGATTACACTCAAAATTCACTCTTGAAATAAGGTAACTTACTTCGTTTCATGTTTCGGTGGCTTTTTCCACCATTTTCAAATGGTGCAAAAAGCCACCGAAACATGAAACGAAGTAAGTTACCTTATTTCAAGAGTGAATTTTGAGTGTAATCTATGTTTTTACTCCTATTTAATTAGTTACTTCACTGTGCATTCCCATTAATGTTTTAATTGGGAATCTTCATATTTACGCACATGTTCAAAATTCACTAGACTTGTTGGTTAACGGCTTAACTTAATAATATGAGAAGTTGCAGAAACTAAATATGTTTTGGCCTTTATGATAATCTCATTCCTCATGAAAACAAATCTATGAAGTTTGAAGATAAATTTTTCCCATGCATTAGTCAGGAAGTATGTATTGCAAACACATAACCAGTGGTTTACAATTTTATTATTACAATATAGTAATCAGAGAAGTATGGTAAACAGTAATGAATATTGACTGTTAGGAATGAACATTTATCTCTGTTCCTTAAACATTATGAGTAAAATCTGGAACATGGTTGTTTCAATTACTCTATTACATAGCACACATTACAAAAACCTTCCCTTCCATCTCCTAGAGTTGAAGATGGATTCTGAAACAAGTAGCTGAAATTGGAAAAGAAGGCTTCTAAACATGTACAGCTCAAATTCAAAGTGAAAGCTTCAAAAAATGGAGATGAAGGCTCTGAAACAAGTACAACTGAAATTGGAAGTTAAGATTTCTGAAACATTTACAGCTGAAATTGCAATGAAGGCTTTTGAAACATGTGGAACAGTAGACGGTAGTGAAGGCTTCTGAAACATGTGCAGCTAAAGATGGAAACGAAGTCTTCTGAAGCATGTACACAGAAGATGAAAGTGAAGGCTTTTGAAACATGTACTGCTAAAATGGGAAGAGAAGGCTTCTGAAATATGTACAGCTGAAATTCTGAAACAAGTACATCTGGAGATACAAATTGATAATTCTAATAGGGAGTTTTGTATAGAAGTGAGAGAATAATTGAAGAATATGGGTAGGCACAATTTAAGTGCAGATAGAATAAGATGAGATAGAATAAAAATATTGTAATCATACAAAAGGATGAAGGAAAACATAGGAAAGGAAGAGTATCTAAAAGTTTATAATAGAAATGAAAGAGCAGGAATTGTTGGGTTTCGACGAGGGATCTGGAAATTGAAAGGTTTTAGGGGAGGAGGATGAACTGTACATAATGATTAAATAAGGGAACAAGTGAATGAAGAGTGGAGTTAATCAAATGGAAAAGAGTAGAGAAAGATGAGGAAGGGGTAAAGATGTTCAAAGATCAAGGGCAGTTAAGAAATCTAGGGGAATCCTCATGGAAAGTTAGGAATAAATGGACAAGACAAGTAGATATAATATGATTAAAAAATACTCATTATGAACTAATTTTAATGTACAGTGTGTATGTTATATAGCCGATGCTGCATTTAGTGGTAGCTACCAATGTATTGAACTAGTACTGCAATAATAAATAGAAGAAAAAAATAGCTAAAGTTAGAAGTAAACACTTTTTACAACACATCCTGTGCAACAACAGAGTTAAGTGAAGCAAGAGTGTTCCAAATACAACTCCTAATGCTTAGGCAATTAACTTCAGCATCACTGTTAAAAAGCTTCAAAATACAATTAATACTTTTGTCTGTTCTTTGCATTACTATACTGTTAACCTGTACATTTTCCATTGTCCATGAAAATTCTGAAAAAAGGAGTGATTATTTAATCAAAATTATGTTAAAACAGGTGTTAACAAGGTATTACAACAAATAAGCACATGCACTTGTTTTAATTTCAGCCAGTTGTCTGACATTTGCACAATAAAAGCACATGCACTTCAGCATTAATTTCAGCCAGTTGTCTGACATTAATTCTAGCTTGTGACATGTTGCAAGTTATGTTCAGAAATGTAGCAGAGGTAAAAACATGCAAGTGAGTTTCAGAGGAATGCAAGAGAAAGTTTTCAACACAGCTACTACCTACATACACAAATTCATTTGTACCCGGTTTAATTCCCATTTTTCCACTAGAGGTGCAACTTTTCCTCCCAGCACATCAATGTACACTGACTTTAGTAACAGGAATCCATGTGCCATTGGGACATTTTCACTCTTCAGATATAGTTTTGTCCCTGGTGGAGTATTCAGGCTGAAATCATAAGCAGAATGATAAGCTAATTTTTACTCCAGATACTTAAACTTAGTAATCTCAAAAGAGAACAAGACATAAATATATTATTTATTTAACAACAATTTTAATGAAAGAATATTTTGGAAGTGATACATATGAATAGAATATTTCTGAATTGGGTATGTATCACTTAAGTATAGTTTTTCTAGACCAGTTTCGAACCCATGTGGGCTTCATTGTAGATGGTTTCCGACTAAATTTCCACAGGTGTTCTATGTTGAGGTGTGACGGTCTCTGGTGGCTGAGTGCTGAACCTCCACTATATTTTGTGGCGGCAATTCAAAGTTGAATATGTGACATTGGTTTTTAATGATATGGATTTGAATTGCCACCACAAAATATATTGTGGAGGTTCGTCACTCAGCCACCAGGGACCGTCACACCTGAACCTTTTGTTTTGCTGCAAAAACTGCTTTAACTACTCAGTGATGTATGTTACCCTTTAGTAATTAAAACTAGTACATAATAGGATATTTTAGGGAGGGATTGATTGTGTATATGCCACACTTTATCAGCAGAACAAATATTATAGATCACTCTTTCTCAGTTATAGGTCTACTAAGCTTGTTTAAAATTGTGTCAGTCCATAATTCCAACATATAGATGTAGTACTCAAAACTCATCAGCCAGAATGAAGGAAGAGCTATTAATTTTCTGGGAGTTTACCAACCAGTCCAACAGATGGCAACAAAATCAGACTTGCACAATAGGAAACTGCTACTATATTGGTTCAATTGATCACTGACTGAGGACTCCCAAAATGTTCAGAGTTGTGAACTGTAAGTATTAACAATTTGTCACTCTCTCTCTCTCTTTCAAATATTCAATCTATTTATTGACATCCTGTGGCATGTATGCGGTAAAAAATAGTGACTAAGTTTGAGTTTTGTTAATTCTGAATGTTCAAAAATCAATTTCCTATCCATTACCATTCATAGGCACCTCATTGATTATTTACACAGGAGACTTTTGTCCTTATACATCTCATGCAAAATATCATAACTTTTGCAGATGGCAATAATAATTATTAACTTTAAATAGTTTTGGTAGTTCATGATTTTGAAATGCTAATGCATTCAATATATAAGTGCACACAAATTCATTACAGTTTATGGCTTATGGCCATGAAACAATGATCTTATAATTTCTTTTTTCTGAAATATTTTAAATTTTGTGTTGAAGCATAACGTAGCCTGTTGGAAAAATATTATCATGTGTTGAAAAAATTGCAACCTTACACATTTTTTCCCTTCCTTTATTTTCTTTTATGAGTTTAATATTCCTTAGTTGGATAGGTCACATCACACATGAGTGAATGAAATGAATCAAATGAATACCCCAAAGGTTCCACAGAACTTACCCAATCCTGACCAATAAAAAATTCTGGACTCTATAAAACATGTATCATAAATATTGATTTCATTGGAAATTACCTTAGTTTCTTAAGTAAAAATTCATTGCCAATCAGTATAATCTTTCCTGAAGTAGATGACTGGCAGTATTCATAATCCCTTCACATGCTAACTATAAATAACAAGCATTGCAGAATATGTTATTTTTACACAGTCTTTTACATACAATGTGAAGACATTTCATTGGCCTACCTTATAGACTGAATGAGCTCCACTTCCACAGCTTGGCAAGAAGTCTGTCCATCTGTCAGAGTCAATTTCAACATTCGTGGAGCTGCTCTTGATTCTTCATTAGCTTTAGGGGCTGAGACATTACGAATTTTCTGCACCTGGACCACTATCTTGCCAGGAATCTAAAGATTATTATTTATATTAATTGGATACATAATAATTGTGAATAAAAATTTATGGTAAACAATATATGCAGCTAAATCACTGCATATTCTGCCATGTATCTCTATCATCACATTGTATTACAAATTTGCATTCATGGTAACATTGTCATGTTTGAAATTATGTCAATGCAAAAAATTGGATGTCTTTATATCAACTTTCTCTACTTATTCTACAACAAACTATTCCCACAAATGCACTTTTTATTATTTGCTTGTAGATACAAGGGAAATAAACACATTAAGAGATAGTTAAATCTTTTAAAAGCCGATTGCTATTTGATGCTATTGACATTCCATTCCTTTTTTATGGAGACAGAAAGAAAACGAAAAAAAAAAAAAGCTTCACACATATTACCTGAATAGGAGATGTACTTAGCTTCTCTTTTAGTGTAACTGCATAAGTTTTCACCATAATAGTTTTGTAAATGACAAAACCCATCATAAATATCCGTAAAAACCTTTTTTCATTTTCTCCTCTACTTTTAGAAAGTATTGCATTTTCTCACACAGATCTCTAGTTAAGGTTTGGCTATCGCTACCTGGCAACTCTGCATAGAGTTCTTTGCCATCCTGCTACACATCTGTTAAATGCCTGAAAACCTCCACATATTTTTTATATTTTAAAGATAACTGACTTATTATCTTTGACACACTTTGGCTATTGGCATGTTAGTCAATAATGTTATTTATAAAAGGTTAAATGATTATAGAACACACATTTTTCAAAGTCTGATTATGCCAAGGTTGCAGGTTCAAACCTGGCCAAGACCAATGATTTTTAAGGTGCTGAAGAGTGACAGTTCTATGACACTAGATTTACTGGTATGTAAAAGAACTCCAGCAGGACAAAATTCCAATATTCTGGCAGTGCTGATATGATCCTGGGAATTGGCAACATTGATAACAAACTAGTAACTTTTTTACTCTCCAAACTTTGTTAGGAAATAGCCTTTATCACATAGTTCCTTAATTTGATACTAGGAGTAATAACCAATTAGTTGCTAAATGACATTTGAGTGAGGGGGGATAGAGGGGGCCTTAACACTTTTAGTGCCAATCATGATCTAATCGTGATCTGAAAATTCTGCGAAAATTACATTGTGATGCCATTTCCATACGTTTTAACTCTTTCCAGCGGGAAAGTCTGTGTATTTTCTATGTCATAGCCATAGAGAAAAGTTTTCTGGAGCATTTCCAGACCTTATCTTCACTCCAAAGCATTAGATCCAAATTTAATTTCTCTTGCCAGTGATGTTTATTGTGGTTGAAACATCCAAAGGTTACAAACCAATGAGAAAATAAGAGCTTCAGTTTGCGATATATTAGAAGAAAGCAAGTGATTTTGAATTTTCAGACCTTGATGAAGGAGTTTCTGACATCAACGTAAGAGAGGAAGATATATATTCTAGCTTCAGCAATGAAAATACATCTAATAACAATGGCCCTTGTACACATACAAACAGTCAGCGTACTTATCAAAATGGATTTACGGAAATGTTACCAGATGATGAATACGAGGTGTGATCAAAAAGTTTCCAGAATGGCTTCACAACCATGCTGACGCTGAGATTTCTTTAATTCTTACCCAGACTGTACATGTAGCATTCCTTCCTGATAAAAATGAGAGGTCATGTGACTTCCTGTGACCATGCAGTGACAAGGTAGAAGCACTGAAGTGAACACGTGTTTTGCATGTGTTGTGATTTTTCCGCGTAGCAAAAATGTCAGATTACGAAGAACAAAGAACGAACATCAAATGTTAAGAACAACTTATCGGGCGGAAGTTATGGGCAAAACTCAAGCATTTGACAAGTTTTCAAAATTTAAAAGGGGTAACATTAGTTAAAGATGCAGGTCGTTCAGGGCGACCCTGTTCTAGCAAAACTGATGAAAATATCAATCAAGTGAGAGAAATGGTCTTAAATGATAGGCGCATTACAATAAGAGAATTTTCTGACTCATTAGGACTCTCCTTTGGAAGTGTTCAAAGCATTTTGAAAGACAATTTGTACATGAGAAGAATTGCAACCAAGTTCATGCCCCGCCTGCTTTCAAATGACCAAAAGGAAAGCTGTGTGATTGCCTGCACAGATCTTAAAAACCAGCTACAAAATGACCCACAATTTATGGAGAAAATTTTTACTGGTGATGAAATATGGATTTAAGGGTACAATCCAGAAATGAAGCAACAATCTTAACAATGGAAGAGTCCTTCATCTCCACGCCCGAAAAAGGCCAGACAAGTTCGATCCAAAGTGAAGTCAATGATGATTGTGTTTTTTGACATTAAAGGCATTGTACATAAGGAATTTCTGTCACAGGTTAAACAGTGAATCAAGTGTTCTACAAACAAGTGCTGGGGAGAATTAAGGGAGATTGTCTAACGCAAACGGCCAGAGAATTGGAGGAATGGTGACTGGTTCCTGCATTATGACAATGCGCCTGACACAAAGTCCTTTCTATTCGCCAATTATTTGCTAAAAATAGGATGAATACTGTTCTCATCCTGCCTATTCTCCAGGTTTGGCACCAGCAGACTTTTTTCTTTGCCAATGACTTAAAACGAGGCTTCGAGGACACCGTTTTGAGGACATAGATGTCATCCATCGCAAATCACAGAAGGCTCTGAACATGTTGAAAGAAGAGGACTTCCAGAGGTGCTTCCAGCAGTGACAGAAGCGCTGGACAAGTATATCAACTCCCAAGGAAACTACTTTGAGGGTGACAGTGCAGTTTAGACAAAACAAACTGCTGTGTAGTATTTATGATGTCATGAACTTTTTGATCACATCTCGTACAAGGTGAATCAATTATTCAGATACGCAACAACATAGATTAGATTAGAAAGCATTCATAAGTGCTAAATTGTATAGTAATCGACATTACATTTCATACCTATTGCTATATGCCGTTTTTATTAATAGTGGCATCATGCTTATGTGTGGTGTGTTTTTGGTGACTTTTTTTCTCAGTTTCAAGTTACGTGAATTCATTTTTTGTATTTTAAAAAATAAAACACCAGATCACAACAGGTTGCTGTTTTAGTAAATAAATATCCATACTTTCATTTAATTAGCCTGAACTTTCTGTGTAGTGAGATTCTGTATGCCAATTATGGATTATTTTGGGATTTTTAATTTTATTTTAAAAAATGTATTTGGTTTTCAATTTTTTAAAAATATTGAAGAGACTTCCCATACATATAATGCATATTATACAGTAGACAGAAGGGTTTTCTAAAACTGAAAAAAAGATTCAGCTCTCTATGTCATTTGATACTCATTTTATTACTAATTATTTAAAACCCTGCATTCTCCTCTAAAACTGCTTGGCACTTTTCAGACCGCATTTTGCTATTTGGACTGGCACTAAAAGGGTTAATCAGCTCAAGTATCCCTTAGTTTGACCAAAAAGTGTGTTTAAGAATATTAAATTATCATGTCTTGTTCTTATATAGCTGATACGTTCAATTCAAAATTTAGTTCTGAAAAAAGGGGATCATCTTGCTTTTGAGGTCATCTTGTATTCAGTTAAGTCCGGTATCTTTAGGAGTATATTTTATGATATTCGAATACATAGTGCATTCAAAACCTTTTATAAACATAACTGACATTGAGGGATTTTACAACGAATATGACTGAAATCAATACTCACACTTTCAAGTTTTCCTTTATTGATGTCTTCAGGAAATGCACCTGTTGCTATCTCACGCAGATCATACTGTGAAACAAAAATGTTGTTATATTAAGTTGTAAGCAGTAAATTGCTGAAACAATAAAATACTTTGAATAATAGAAAAGAAAGAAAACCCATTGATAACTATTGATGTTGAAAATGGCAAGATATTAACTTGGTGAGGAAAAAGTATTCATATTTTTCTCACTTCAGGCCCTTTTGTAATAAATTACAAAATATTATATCATATATCTTGCATAATTTGGGCAATGGATCTTTATGTGATATACAGCAACACCACAAATAAAAACCTATTAAGGTGAAGAAAAACACAGACTCTAACCGTAAGTCTGTATAAAAGTTTTAATTATTCACTCTAAGTTCAGATTAACTCATTTTCTTGTAAACTAAATGCTAGAACAATGTATGCATACTTAAGTGAAATAAGTCTATATTCAGTAAATTTTCTAACACCAGCGACTGTGTATCAAAATGTTATGGCACATGTGACTAGCTGCTGCAGTAAAATTTTTAACACTGAATAATTTTTCTATTTTATTAAGAGAGAACAGACTTTTCTCTCTAGCAGAACATAAAAATAAAACTAGAGATTTAAATCTATAAATACTCAAAATTAGTTATTACTGCCCAGAACTCTACATTATTTTGTATGTTATACCATTTATCTCTATCTGTAAAACATCATCTATTGTACCAAATCTTTCCGCTGGCATGTTATGAGGTCATTCTGAAAGTTTTAGGAATGAATGGGAAAAAATCTTAAAAAATTAGATATGATCATTGTAACTTTTCACAGTACTCTCCATTGCATTCCATATTCTCCATTGCATTCCATATGTTCTTTCATTCTTTCAAACCACTCTTCTTTGGAGAGAGTGCAAATACTTCATAAGCAACAGCTGATGTTTCAGGTGATGCAAATTGTTGACCTCAAATTTTCAGTTTTATTTTGGGGAATAAAAAGTCATACTGCAGGGAGGATGGGATACATATTTGATTCCTAACCTGCAGAAATTGAGCTGTTTCCCATACAGCATGGGCAGAGGTATTGCCACGAGCAACAAACTTCCACTCAGATCAGTCTTAGGATGTTCACTTTGTTCTCAGTTAATTGAAAACTTGTGGCACTCATTTTGTGGTGTATCATCTGGCAGTGATAGTTACAATATGTCCCCTAGCTGAGAAGAAAGAGCAGATCATTTTCTTGACTACACTTCTTGGTCATCTAACTTTTGTAGTGAATCCTCTCCTGTGATGACACAGACTGATGGTCTTTTTTTTGTAGTGTTTAATGCCTGTTTTTACTACTATGGCATTGCAAGTGATGAAGCTGATGATTCATGAAATGAAGATGGAGCCCAGTGGAATGCGATGGCATGGGAAAATGGAGAACCTGGAGAAAACCTACCCTGCGCCACATTGTCCACCACAAATTTCAAATGCGGTCAATTGGGATTGAACCCAGACCTGATGACTTGTTTGGTTTGTGATCATATTGGTATTGGTTTTCGTCACCTGTTATGATGTTAAGTTTGGAGTTTCTCCCATCAAATTTTTCTATCATTTTCTAGCACCATTGCACATGCCTGTTTCTGCTCATTTGTGAGGTAGTACAGGATTCAATCAATGACTGCAGAGCTTCTTAACGTAAAATTTGTCTCCAAGGATTGCCCTCACTGCTGCTGATCCAATATTTAGGACTTCTTGACTCTGATATGTGCAATGACCATCTTCCCACAAAATGCACTCTTTCACAGCATTTTCATTCGTTGCTGAAGCTGGCCGTCCTGCACTGTTTTCATCTTCGAGGGCAATCCCTTCCTTTCCGAAACTCAGTAAACCATTGATAAATGGTGGATTGCAAAGGGCAAAGATCATTAAATGCATGATACAATCTTTCAAGGCATTCTCTCTCCCCTAAACTGATTTTGAAGTTGTAGAAAATCATAGCATGAAAATGCTCTCCCTTGAGATCCATTCTAGTGTCTGGTGCAGTAACATGTGCATGCACATACACAGCAGTGCTGGCACTGCACATTGTTGGAGTGTTCCCAGGCATGCATATACCTATTACTATTGAACTTTAATCTAAAGCTAGGAAGAACTGTGTTGGCTTATTGCAACTCCTTGTTGCTGATTCTAAACCCTCATACATTTTGTATCCAGGTTTTAGCAGATTGTCTTCTTCCTTTCATCTCCTTTATTTTCCATTCCTGCACAAATTTGGGTATTCTTCCTTCTTCCATGGCCATACCACTTTTAATTGTGACAACACTATCTTCTTCCATTTTCATAAGTTGTCATATTCTGTGTTACTTATTTTGTCTTTTCTGGATACTCTGGCTGATCTTCTCCAGAAGTCCATTTATAATACTGTTAGCTTATTAACATGTTTTTTATTTAAAGTAACACCTCATGAGAAGAAGTACAGGATACAGTGTTATTTACAAGCAAGGCCATTTTCCATTATGTCTTCCTACATATCATCCCAATTTGAACCCCATTAAAATGGTATAGGGTAATATAAAGGAAAATGTTGCATGCCAATAAAACGGCAGAACTGTAAAGGACAAAGAAGAGCTCTGCTGAATATTGTTTTCAGAAATTTCTGTTGAAGTGGGTTAAGTGCTGTGAAAAAGTCAAGTCAACTGAAACGAATCATCTTGAACATAACCTCACTGTTGATCAAGAAATGGACAGAATTATTATTTTGCTAAATGCTGAAGAAGGGAGTAGTGATTTGGAGGAAAATGCAAACAATGGAAGTGAATATGAATGATGCAACACAGGCCAGCAGAGAGGAAAGAGAGTTGAGGAAGAATAGAGGGGAATCAGCTGCATGGATTAAGTTACAGTGAATCCTGCCTCCAGCTTTTTGTTGTTTGCGATTTAGTTATAACACTATTTTATAAATAAAGTACACAGATGAAAGGAAAGGGTATGGGAGTACGTGTCTACCTTACACTCAGATTAAGACGAGTTACCTGGATAAGTTTTTCGCTTATCCTGAAAAGATGAATTGTCAGATAACTAAGCTCTATGAATTTGGGCTCATTTGAGCATCATTTCACTCTTTTATGCACTCAACATGTCTAACCTGGTTTAAGAAAGGAAAAAGAAAGAAAAGGTCAGTCATTTGTGTTCTTATATTTGAAAACTTGCTCTCTTACTGCATTACTTACATAATAAGAACTGCAAGTAAGGGGTTGAAAAAATTGAGAAAGAGTAGCTTTTGTAACCATATGGCAAACTCTCCAGGTCATATTAAGTGCAAGTGTGCAAAGTTCTCTTCAGATTTTTGTATATGGGGTTGAAAGTAACTATGGATTCTTGCTGAAGGCAGTAAGCATTTTAATTTTTGTGTCCTAAGATTTGTTTAAAATTGGCCAAACATTTAAGTGGTGCAAGTGATACAGGGACAGTTTTTTAAATTTGTAAAGCATTATATATCTTTAATGCTGGCTCACAATAACCTGAAAACAGAAACAAGAATGGAAAGGAAAGCATAATTTTATGCTTTAGGATATTTGTTCACCTACTTCCAAATCAACCAGCATAATACAGGAATACAAAAACAAAATTTGATAGAGTAAACATTTTCTAAATGCAGATTCATTAATATTTCTGATTCTTCTAGCTGTACTCTAGTCACTTTCTTTTATTAATAGCCTACATTGAAACTGTTTGTAATTCTTTGTTAATTTCTACCAGTTTTGAGTTGCATAAGCAACTAAACTTTTGCTTAGAAGAATGCTTTTGCTAGAAGAACCAATGGATCTGAGGGAGACAATCTATCATCAGAACATATATTTGCTAGAATATCTTCCAGCTTGTGACTAGAGAGCTCTATTAGCTATTTCATATCAAGACCACTTTTAATTTCTACAAAAGAGTGTAATATACACAAAATGAATCTAGTATGCTGTGTCTGAGAATGTTAGATGAAACTTAACCAGGTTTTCTTGCACATTTCTGAAACATGAGAAAGCTTCCCATTAATTGTGAATGCTTAAATTATAATACTTATCAAGGACTTGAAACTTTCCCGGCACTCGAGCTCAAAGTTTTAACTGTCAATATAAGGATTGGTGGTTGGAATTGTATTTGCCTAAACTGCTTGACTTCAACACCCCTATAAATTTGAAATAAATCATACACATAATATTGGCTTTAAAATAAACATATTTTAAAACTTAATCTGTAAGAAGTGTAATTACAACAGAGGTTCACTTGCAGACTTCCAGGATGAAATGTTTAAAAGAACATAACATAGGTGTAAAGTTTTGTGTTCTATTCCTACTTTAGAACCAAGCTCAATATCTTGCATTTCACAAAGTACGCTATTTCAGTAAAAAAAACTATAGTACTGTACCTTCATTAAGGTAAGCTCCTGATACTCGAGCTTGCAGCAGATATGCATTACTAGGTATTAGTTTGTGGGGCAGAAGGAAATAAAATATTGTATTAAGTTGGAAATGAAGTTGTCTGCCTGATGGGTGCCATGATTACTCAACAGTGGAGAATAAGTTTTCAACTTTTGAAGCTGGAGCTATTTAAGCATAATCCAAAGGACTTTGCATTCAGTTGTCACCATCGATGAGACTTAGATTCTTCATTATACTCCAAAGCCAAGAAACAATGTGATGAATCTGCTCCAAAAAAGGCAATGGGCAGTCCCATTGGCTAGAAAAGTGTTGACCCTTGTTGACTTCTTAGTAAAAGGAAAAACAATTACTATTGGACAATACTACATTGGGTTCTTGGCACCATTTGGCGAAGAAACTGATGTTTCACCGTAACACACCAGTATATTCATCACTGCAAAACTGCATTAATTGAATTAGGAATTGCTGCCACATCCTCCATATTTGCCCAACCTAGCTTTATATGTCATCTTCTTGTTCCCAAACATACAGAAATAGCTCAAAGGAAGAAATTTAGATATCAAATGAGCTCATCATTGAGACTGAGGCAGATTTTGCAGAGCTACTTTTAGGAGGGTAAAAAAAAAAATGGCACAAACTTTGGGAGAAGCGTATTTCCCTAAGAGGGGACTATGTTAAGAAATAAATAATTTGTGTTTGAAAAACATGGCTTCTTCATTTCTGACACAGGTACTTATTGAGCCACGCTTACATACTGTAGTACAAAGTGCAATAGAGCAACTTTTCTCCAAGGTGACAGTGAAATGGTCTCAATTCTTTTGTATTCCAAACTGAGCTACATTTATTTCTTAAGGCTTACCTTACAGAAATCTGCAATCAATGCAACTGCAAATGAATGCCCTGCACATGTTACAGACTATGAGCAAGTTCTGCATTGTGCTCTGAAAGTTCTCAATATTACTACTGCTGTAAAATTTTGAATATTCTGATAGTCCAGTCAAAATATATATTGAGTATTCCAGGAGAATGATCAGTTACACATTTCTATTGCACTTATATCGAAGGTTGAATGGTTTTCGCCATCGAAGTGAGTTTCTGTGAATTACGTGATTGTTCAAAATGAAGTGATACAAGGTTTGGAGTTTTTAATGCTCAAAAGTTGAAATCCAAAGAAATTTATATCAACTAGAGAGAGTATAGTGATAATAAACAAAAGTGATATTAAATGTTGAACAATACCAAACAAATGTGCATCACAAAACTTGACCTGGACATACGTCACAATTCATTGATGATTTTAAAAATTAAACAATAAAATCTTCCAAGAGAGACATAAATCTCAAAATGAGTTACACATTTCTTTACCAAACATTTCTCATACTGCCTGGATTGGTGTCTGGATATTTTGACTAGATGGACTAGTGGTGACTGACTACAGCATGGGAATTCTAAAGCTCTTGGGCAGTTATGACAAATGCTTAAATATTGGAGATGATTAAGTGGAGAAATAAAGTAAGCTTCAATTTTGCAACATGCTTATTTTAACAAAATATGCTTTTCTGAATACATTAAAAATAAGTGGTGGTTACTTCCTGGATTACCAATCACACAACTTTGCTAGTTTAACCACAGTGCAAACCTTATTCCTAGATTTTGAGCAATAGTACTGTCTCTCTCTCTTTCCTTATGCTTGCTCTAACCCCTTCCTTATCTTTTCTGCTATTTCTTCCTTACTCTGAAATGTCTGAGCCTAGTTGGACCAATGCACAGTGCATAGAACCTCTGCACCTAGTTTGCACACATGACATTTTACACACTTCAGAGATCTGGACTTAACTTAATAAAATATCATTTGTTATATTCCAGGGTTTTAAAATTGACGGTTTTCATGTTAATATTGAATTGTGAAATATTTCAAGTATATTAATTATTACAGCAATCTGAAGTTGTAAAGATTTTTTTTAAAAATGATTTTCTAATATGAAATTATCACAGAGAATAATTTAAAAGCAGCAAATGCAGCAGCTTTATTAGAGTTAGGAAAGGTAAGTGTGAAAGGATTAATGATGGAGAAAATCCTGAAATATTTATTTTGAGTCCAAGAGTTACCTGATATAGAATTAGTGAAAAAATGCCTGATATATCAAGAGAAAAGTTTGGGTACTACATAAAATGGGTGGTTGAAAAGAATCAGGGAACAGTAATTAAAAATGAGTTAGGAGATATTTGGGTCAACATTTTTTGGAGAGAAGTGAGATCGAGATGGAAGATATAGATAAGCAGATCTTATTTGTTGAGGTTATGGAGAAACGCTCATTGTCACTGTACAAGGAACTAAAAGATGACCCAGAGAAGGAGAAGTACATCTTAATTTGTAAAAAACCATAAAGGAGAAGGGTTAGCCTGGTTTAGATTGGGTGTTTGGAAACTAAGGGGAATGACAGGGGGAGGTTATCCCAGGAGTGTGCACCATCTATGAGGACAAGGAAGATGAAAGTCACATTTTAATTCAATATAAGACCACAAAGGATTGGAGAGAAAGCCTAACAAATAAGAAATGTTATTGCCTAACAAATAAGAAATGTTATTGAAGAACAAAGAAATTGTACTTAGGAAGATTTTTGTAAATCAGAAGCAGATAACTAAATTAGGGGAGCTTTTGTGGAAGGTAAAGAGGAAATGGAAATAGTCAGTTGAAGAACATGATACTTAGATCAGATTTTAGGTGACAAAGGATAGCTATGTAATATTATAAAACTTTGTATAGTGAAATAGTTATAGCCAACTAACTAGGATTAAGGTCAGTCCTAAATATGTACGTACATAGCTCTTAATAAATAAAATAAAATAAAATTTTAAGGGCAATGAGATAAACAGTAAAAGAAAAACAAAAATACCCTGCTGGAAGAATAATCTACCTTTACATCTACAATTTATCAATGAAGCTGAAATTCAACATAACAGGATCAATGTTGTGCAAGGGTATAAGAAGTGTCCACAGGGGAAAAATTTGATGATATGGCTGTTCAATGACAAATTGCAAATCTAGCACGAGTGGTATCAGATATCAGTAAACTCTGTTGTAAAATTGCTGAAGTGCATGCCTTACAGCCTTTGACCCGAAAAAAAAAAAAAAAAAAAAAACAAAGACCATTTAGCAACTTAAGTCTACTAGAATGTTAACCAAAGTAATCAATCCTGTTCAATGAAGAACTCCCATCCCCAGTATATTAAGCCAATTATGTGACAATGAAGTCAGTATATGAGTTTCTATACGATATGATTCATTGGCCCTAAGTAAAAGACTTTTAATGCTGAGGAAAACTGTGAAGTGAACAATCACACTTTCCTCAATTATTCAAGGAATGAATGCACAGTGTATTTTATGATAACGCAACTCACCTACAATACTGTTAAAGACTTCATTATATGCAAGTGCTGAGATCTTGATGAAGTTAATAATTTCTAAAGGAGTCGGACAACCTCAGTTCCTGAACTTTGATGGGTCTTATGAAATCAAAATCTCAAAACACTGGATAAATTGTGAAACAAAATGTTAGCAGAAATAGTAACATTGGGGAAGCATTTTTGGAACATGTGAAAAAAAAATCTGATGTGCTACATTCACATAACTTTTTCTACCCCTTTTCAACAAACTATTCTCACAAAATTTATTTATCTATTTAATTTATGTGAATTCAAACTAAACACTTGGAGAAGTGCTTTTATTACATACTTCATTGTATGAGGGGAGAAGGGGAATTAAATTGGTTCAAGCAAATATCAAATCTCTTAAGAGTTATGCTTTATGAACTCTGTTTTCTTTGCATAGTCATGGGTAAAAAAAAAAAAATTGGAGTTGAAACTATTTAACAATCCAAACCAACAACAAAGAATATCTCAAAAATTGTTAATGCAAAAAATAAATTTGACAAACTGAGTATTGTAATGAAAGCTACATTTTTTTGTGTACTAAGCTTTTGTTTATCTCTTAGGTTTTATGGATTATGGAAAATTAATTGAGAATGAAAAGAGCTTCACAGTCTTTTGAGAAAATTCAACGTATACATTTAACATGTCATGCAAATATCTTAAATTGATGGTATTTTAACAAAAATCATTAGCAGCATTTTTACTTTCTCTATAGGCACTATGTACGTAGTGAATAGAGAAAGTATTGCACTCCACCAAAAAATTCGATACCGAGATTTCACCGGAAATATATGTTTTAGGGTCCCCTTTATCTAAAAAAAGCATTTTCACAAAAAGGTCCGCATGTGTGTGTGTCCGTGAACATGATAACTCAAAAACGAAAAGTCGGTAAAATACCAAGCCTGGTATTTAAGTTTAGTATCTTCCAGGGATGCGACACAAAGATTTTGAGAAAAATCTCCCCACCCCAAACTACCCTTTACATGGAACTTTTTTCAAAAATTTTGATTTTCTAAAAAATGGCTCTAACGATTTTGATTAAAATATCATATATTAAACATATTTACCTGACAAATAAAATGTATATTTTGAATTTTCTGGGAATAGCCTCTGAAGACTACTTTATTCTGGATGAATTTTGAATAATTACTAAACCGTAAGAGATGAACAAAATCTTAACACACTAAAAATGTAGAGCACGTTAAAACACACAATTTATGTTATATACATTTTTTTCGTGGAGTGGATCGTTTTTAAGATATTCCTTTATCTTGGTTTCAGCTTTGAAAAACATACTTTTCTCATACAGGAATTTGTCAACTCCTGTTCACACAAACAAAGGAACACCAGTCACATAGCAACCAGTTTTTGGCTTTCACTTTAACCTATTGTACTCGTTTATTTTGCTTGTATTTACAATAAAGCAAGGAATAAGACTATTTCTGCTAATTTTCTTCGAGTAACGTGAAATAAATAAAAGATTAGCTTATTAACAATAATTTGTTACAGAGAGATAGAAAAGTCATGTGAATGGAACACATCAGATTTTTGAGACTAGTAATGCAAAATTTTCAATCTAATTGCTAGTTTGGCAAGAGGGTATGTATGTTCTTGGAAATCTTTGTGTCCTTAGAAGATGCTGAACATGAATGCAAATTTGGTATTTAGCTGGCTCTCGATTCCAGAGTTATGCTGTTCACAGGCATGCACACAGATTTTGATTTTTCCAGATTCAATGAGCCTCAAAACATATATTTCTACATTTTTGGGATGCATTAAACACCTTATCCATCTACCATGACTTGCAACCAATGGGAAACACTGAAATAGGTATATGCTGTTTCCAACACAAGTTTGCAGCCGATTGAGTTTTGCAGCTGCACTGGTGGAACAAACTGAAGGCTTATTTAAGTTATAATTGCAGTTAATGAAATGGAGCGCAGTAAAACAATGAATGATCTGCAATAAAACCAGACTTAGCATTATCTGGCTGCTTTTCAAATGTAATTTTGTTTCCAATCAAGCTTAGACTTTAATAGTTTAGATTTAGTTTATAATTTGTGTACATCAGATTTAATCTAATATAAACACAAACTTATGTTCAGTTTTTACTTTCTCTACCACATAATATGTATATAATAGATAAAGCATTTTACTCCATCCCAAAATTTGATGTTAGATTTCACCAAGATTATATCTTTTGAGGTCCCCAGTATTAAAAAAGTGCATTTTTAGAACAAAACAAAACAAAAAAAAAAACAAAAAAAAAAAAAAAAAACATATATATGTGTGTGTGTGTATTTCTATAACCTTAAGAGGTAAACAAATCCACAAAAAATGCAGATTTTGTTAAATGTAAATCAATGTATGTCAAATTGTTTTGTTGTGTTAACTATTACCAAAATATTCTTTATTATTGATTTAATTTTCAAATATTTATACCTTCTTGAAGTAGTATTGTTTATTTTCTCCACCAAATACTATGTACATACATAGGCAAGGCAGATATTGTACTCTACCCAAAAAATTTGATACTGAGATTTCACCAGAAAAGCATGTTTTGGGAACCCTCGAATAATAATAATAATAATAATAATAGTAACAATAATAAAATGCATTTATAGAAAAAAATCCATCTCTGGTCTGTAAGCAGCATAGCTCAAAATCGAAAACTCTGTTAAATACCAAACCTTGCATTTAAGTTTAGAATCTTCCAAGGATGTGACACAAAGATATCTCTCACATCTCACATCAAATCCTCCATTCCAAGCTTGCCTTTACATGGAAAAATGTTTGAAAATTTAGCTTTTCTCAAAAATGGCTGTAACAATTTTGATAAAAATACTATACATTAAAGATATTTACATAACAGAGTGTAACTTGAATTTTCTGGGAAGCCTCTGAAGATGAATTTTGCATAATTCGTAAACACGTAGGAGATAAACAAAAACTTAATACAAATAAAATGTATATCTCGTTAAAACACAATTTATGTCATACATTTTTTGGAGGAAATTTCTATTTCCAAGATATTTCTTGTTATTGATTTCAATTTTAAAATACTTACCCTACAATGTGATTTTGTCATTCCTCTATCATTTTAATTCTAGCCATGCAAAGAAAACCGAAATCCAATCTCACAGCAACAGCTTTCAAAAGATTTGCCTTTTGCTTTAACCTAGTGCATTACCTAGTGCATTCCCTTATTTCACTTCTACTTATATGGGATAATGCAATTAGGCCATTCCTGCTTGTTTTACTTTGATTAGCATGAAGTAGACAGAGTAGTTTGTTACAGAGTAGGTAGAGAAAATCATGTGAATAGAGCACATCAGATTTCTTCTTGTGGGTATGCAAACAGCAGGGAATTTCAGTAATTACAGAGTGATCAGCTGTTTAATAATCTATCACTTTAGACTAATGTTCTTCCTAAAACTTGCATTGCAAGATCTGTTCTCCAACCCAAAATCACCTTGTCCCTTGTTCTCTTCTCATCAAAGCTTCAAATAATTGAGATTGCTAATTTACCAGAATTAGTTAATCAGACAAAAAAGTTCAAGTTGGATTTGGGCTTGTTGCATCATAGCTCAGCAGAAGGGCAATCATAGGGAAAGATAAATTTGAAAAAACCTGACATGTTCCATTACTTGACTTTCTCTAGGTGTTCCACAAACTACTCCTACAAAAGCTTATTTTTTTATCTACATTATGCTAACCAGGCAAAACATTAGCAAAAATGGTCTTATTACTTAGTTCCTTATAAGTAGAAGGGAAACAAGAGAATACACTATGCTGAAGTAATAGTAATATCTTATAAAAGCTGGTTATTACCAATTGAAAGTTGGCTCCGTTTCCAAAGCCAGTAGTAAAACAAAAGAGATGAAAGGAAGATAACTTCCTTTTTGAGTAGTTTAAAATTGAAACTGATAACATATCTTGGAAATGGTTTACTCTATAAAAAAATTTGATGTGTTCTGTTCACATGACTTTCTCTACATCTCTGCAACAAATTGTTACAAAGCCTATGCTTCTATTTAATTCATGATAATCGAGAAAAAATTAGCAGAAATAGTCTTATTACTTGCGTCCTTGTAAGTAGAAGCGAAATAAGGGAGTACCATAAGTTAAAAGTGATAGTCAAAAACTGGTTGCTATGTGACTGAAGTTCCTTTGTTTGTATGGACAGGAGTTGACAAATTCCTGTATGAGAAAAGTATTAATTTTTTCAAAGCTGAAACCAATAACAAGGAATACATCAAAACTGATCATCTCCACAAAAAAAAATGTACATAACATAAATTGTGGGTTTTAACATGCTCTACATTTTTTGTGTGGTAAGTTTTTGTCCATCGCTTATGCTGTAGCAGTTATGCAAAATTCCGTAAAATTCATCCAGAATAAAGTAGTCTTCAGAGACTATTCCTAGAAAATTCAAGATATACATTTTATTTGTCAGGTAAAGATCTTTAATATACAATATTAATCAAAATCATTAGCTATTTTTGAGAGTCAATTTTTTTTTTAAAAAATGTGTTTAATGGTCATTTGGTTTTTTGAACTATACTGTCCACAGACACAAACACACAGATGGGCCTTTTTCTGAAAATGCTTTTTTTGGATTCAGGGGGACCTAAATATTTCCGGTGAAATCTCAGTATGAAATTTTTGGGTGGAATACAATACCTTCTCCTATACACTATGTACATAGTATGTGTAGAGAAAGTACAAATATTCATAACAGGAGTTGTGTGTTTTGTAGATATACATCTTTTGTGTAATAGGTTTTTGTCTACCTCTTACAGTTTACCAGTACGACAAAAGTCATCCAGAATGAAGAAGTTTTCAGAGGCTATTCCCAGAAAGTTTAAGAAATGAATTTAAATTGTCATTAAAATATCTTAAACTTACGACATTTTAATTAAAACCGTTAAGAGTCATTCTTGAGAGAAAAAAAATTGAAAAATGTTAGCCAAATGTTGCATGTAAAGGGTAGTTTGGGGTGGTAATTTTCCTGAAAATCTTCATGTCACACCTTTGGAAGTTACTGAACTTAAATACCAAATTTGATATTTAAGCAAATTTTTGTTTTTAAATACAATGGGTGAAGTGAATAAAAAGAAACATTTGCTTGTACTACCCAGTTTTTAAGCATTTGCTTGAGTTTGGTGTGAATAAAAAAGTAAGTATCTGCTAAGACAAGTAAAACCTAAGATTTTTCCGGGAGCTAGCATTTACTAGGTATAACTGATGAATAAACCTTAGATAATACTAAATGGGGTAGTATTTCTCAAGTCTTCCATCATTTTTGCTTAGCATCTGCTATGGAGCATGTTCATGAAAGTTCTCAATGGGAAGATGTACCCTGGGCACAGGCAAATTGATGACTGTAAAAGGTTACTACGATTTGAAGAAGATAGTACAAAATTTTTAACGACTGAATTTCTGCCTGAGCACGAAGACATTAGAGGCAGGCACGCCTTCTCGAAAATGTCAGATGGAAGTATTGTTTCATTACTTCACTGACCCAGGTGAGCATTTGAATAATTCTACAGTTTGGTGAATGGTCAATGCATATAGAAATATGTATCAGCTCTATTAAGATATAATTTTATGACAAAATATATGAACTACAAGAATGAAATAATTTCATTACAGGTTTCCAGAGTGGGGTGGCCAATGATTTCGGTATTCATTGCAGTACCATAACAAAAACTCTGCATATGGTCATGGATTGCATTGTCAATATATGTGACAACTGGATAAAGTTCTCTTGAATGCTGTGTGAAATGAATGAGGTTCAACTTCTGTGGCAAACATGTTTTTCAATGCCTACAGTAATCAGAGCACTGGATTGCACACATATAGAGATTAAAAAACCCAACTTCCATGGAGATGAATATATAAATAGCAAGGGTTATCCCAGTATAAATGTACAAATTACTTGCGATGTAACTGAAAAAATTACAAGCATATCAGCGGAATGGCCTGGAAGTGTTCATGATGCCAGGATTTGGCAGAGCATCCCTATTAGAGGATTGATGTCCCATTTTGATGGTGCCACTTGCATGTTAGGTGATTTGGGGTTTGGGATAATACCTTGGCTTATTACACCCTTTAAGCCACCAAGAAATGAAGATGAAAATTATCGCATTCCAAAGAAAGAGTGATAGTTGAAAGAATGTTTCGACAAATGAAAAAAAAAAAAAAAAAAAGTTTCCAATCCTCGGCAACTGTGTTAGAGTGCCACTTGTAAATGTTCTCAAAGTACTGATATCTTGCGCTGTCTTACATAATGTAGCAAAGAGTCTAAATTATGTTTTTGATGATGACGAGGTTCAAGTGGAAGAAAATAATGAGGTTTGCAAGAGCAGATTGAGAACATGGTGACTAACAAAAGAGAACAAATCAAACACAACAAAATATTACAGTTTATCATAACTAATAGGATTGATAAAAGAAATGATATTTGTAAAATTCTAATACATGTTTTAAAAATAAAATTCATTTCCGAGCACCTCTCTCCCTCTTATCATATTACTTATATTAATATCCCTACCCACTATATATTAAAAATAAAATAAAATATATTTTCAAAAGATTTAGGTAAAATAGAGAAAGAGTATAGAGCAACAAATATACAAGCAACCACATGCACGATTGTACGAATGTACAAGAAGAATGACGTGCCCTACACGTTAAGAGTGCATTTGTACAAAGCATGTTATTTCTTTCTCTTATTTTAATCTTTATTTTCTTATTTTTTATAGTTTTCTCTAAGGATTAAGGAGTGGGCATGATTATTGCATTTATTTTATAACTAATAATTTACAAATATGTAAAAACTAAAAATTCCTCCAAATCTACTCAGTTTGCATCCATTTATCATGTGATGTTTGCTTATTGGCTTCTTTTTCAATGTTCATTTTGTTTGTTTTGTAGCGCTGTGGTAAAACTACTCTTTGCAATTCCAAGACTGACAGCAGCTTTGTTTCTTCAGTTTCATTTGGTGCAACTGTTGCAGTCTTCCTTATTTTGAAGGGAAGTGTTATTTCCATACTCTCTGCTGTGTTGTCATTTTGACTACTCATCCCGTGACTTGCATCGTCTACCACTGCTTTGCTGTCAAAGCTTCTTTTGATCCTGTCAAAGCGCCTAGTATTTTGTGGAAAACTGGATTTTTTTCAATCTTATCAAGAATTTCCAACATCTGCTTTTCCCATGGCTTCAATTTAATTACTTTGTTCCCAGTAGCCTATATATCTGTTTTTCTTGTTATTTAATAGTTTCTTAAGCTGGCCAACATCTGCTTTCTTCCCAATTGCTTTGAGTACTCATCAGCCAGCATACTCCAGGCTCTTGTTTTTGATGAAACAACAGTAGGTATTTGTGATTTAGATAGTATAGCAGAATATTTATTAAGCAATGCCATCAATAAAGTCCAATCCAGATGTTTTGCATTTCCAGCTTCTGTATAAGCACTTGTATCAACAGTGTCCTCATCAGATAATGTCATTGCTCCAACTAACACATATGACTCAGTTTGAGTTTCTTACTGTTGTCATGGAGGCGGCACTTTCAGGTTTAGTATTAACATTAACCACAGGTGATATTGTTACACTAGTTTTGTGGAATGTAACGACAATGGTCCCTGCCTATTTTAATGCAGAGGTGTAATTTATTTGCAAAACAAAAGTAAAGTATGTACTATATTTTAAAACCTACATGTTACTATACATTTGTGAGCAATTATAAAGAGGGGAAGAGGAGGAACTTGCTGACTCAGCATAATTTGGGAGGGAAATTAGTAAATGCTATGGCTTAGTATTTATAAGTTTTTATTCCGGGTAGCTTAGCATTTACTACCTGCTTTTAGTAAAATATTATTCACCTCATTTTTAGCAAGTTCTAAACTATCTAGTATTTACTAGCTAGCATTTACTTCTTTTATTCACTTCACCCAATACCTTCTTTAGCTACTATGAATATTGTATGCACATACAGCCAGAGAAAGTAAAAATTCAATGCTACTACCATAATCTTATTCCTCATACACTTACCCTAAACTACATGCATAAGATATCTCATTCACATTAAATATTTTCTTCTGATTCATGTATCTCAATAACCTCCCAAGGTATTCTCCATTACTAGCTATCATTCTTTTAAAAGCGATTTGCAATTTTGGAGGATTATCTTAATTTTCAGCCTTTCTGGGAGAGCTTTGGATGAGTCTGTACAGTATGTTTCCATAAATTTGATGTAGACTTTAAAGGAAAATCTACTCTTGATCAGATTATGCATATGCATCATCTATACTGTTCCACATGGAACTGGCTTTCATATGTTTACTCATTTGCAGTTTTAGTACTAAGCTTCTGAAATTTAAATTAAGTTTTATTTATGGATGCTCTTGAACTGGTATGGTTCTCAGCATCCCATTCTATATTGAGTATGAAAAAATATTTAATTTTGCTCAGAGGCCTCTTTATTAGGTCTGAGGTGCTTTTATGTGTCATGAATTTACATCATGGGGCCACCAGCCTAACTTTCCTTCTGAAGGAAGCCATGCCAAGGATTTTACGCCTGAAAAAAGTTCATCCCCCTCCACTAGGTTTGAACGTTGACCTTGGGACCTAGAGGCTAGCTGTTACCCCTAGACCATGGAGAATAACACTCAGCATCCGAATTGAACAGATGAACTACGGGTAACATATCCTAATCGCTGAATTACTAGAGGAGCACCAATATCATGGCCAGCATGTACACCAGATCTAACTCCGTTGATTATTTCCTTGGGGACATGTTCAGACTTTTGTAATACAAGGTGCCAGTTATAATAAAGAGGAGCAAATGGCCAGGATCTTTGTAACATTTGATGCTATATGTGATATGCCAGCTATTGTTGAAAGAACTCTGCAATCATTACTAGGCGCTATCAACTCTGCTTGGTCGTCTCCTTAGCACGGTGGTAGCATTACTGCTTGCCAAGCAGAAGACCTGGGTTCCATTCCCAGAACCGGCGTGGGGTTTTTTTCACCCACTGGACCAGGGCGAACTCAGCCTCGTGAGGTCCCTGGGTGGCCGATTGAGGAGCTACCTGATGGAGAAGTAGCGGCTCCAGGTCATAAGGCCCGCATTAACCAGCTGGGGGGGGGGTTCCAAGGTGCTGACCATGGCTCACCCTCCCCAATACTGCATCCCAGGTTCCTTGTGAGCTGTCGTGCTCTTAAGCTATTATCAATCTGCTTCGAAGTCCAATTTTGGCATTTGAAACATCTATTGTAAACATTTATGCACTTGTTCAATTCTTGTTTTATTCTTATTTTAGATATGTTTAAAGTCTTTTAAAAGTACATATGTATTTGCATCATTTAACACTGTTTTAACCTTTTTGAAATAATTTGTATAAAGGTGGAGAAAATTAGACCAACAATAGAAGTATCTGCACATGTTATTGACAATAACGTGTATTGTAGTGTCTGACCTATTTCAGAGTACATGAATTTAGTTTCTATTAAATCAAGATTTACAAGAGCCTTTTGTATAGCAGTATTTTTTTACGATTAAAGATACAGCTACTCTTATTTCAGAACTCTCATAATGCCTTGAGCAAAAATGTATGGCTATATTTTCGGCAGAATTTGCATAAATGAAAAAACTGTGCATGTTAGCCTTACCTTTTATGCATGATGAGGAGTATATAGCTGTCCAACTGCTTTGAAGAAAGCATGAAGTTGGTGCCAGTGGTCTGAATATGTTCTTTTAAACATAAATTCTGCCAGACCATACCTTGAAATTTTGCATCACACTTCTCTCTAGGGCTCTTTTATATTTTGTGTGTTCATTGGTATCTGGGTCAACAAAATTTACGCTATGGTTGACCATAAAGTAGAGAAGCCCCCATTTTGAACAGGCACATGAGAGTTTTCCAGCAATCACTCACAATTTTACTCCCTGGGAGAGTATATCCTTCATTACTGATAGTAGAGAAGCAATATCCCATTTTCCAGTGAGGACAGCAAATATTTTGCAGGTTCGTTCGTTCTCTCTCTCTCCAAAAATTCACTGACCCTAAATTACCCTCCCACAATTATATTTTCTTGTCCCTACCGCTGCTTCCATCTAGCTTTATAGAAACACCAATCTATGCAAATGTTCTACAGAGAATGAACACCAATTCACCATTGTGTGTGCAGAAATGTCTAGCCCATGTTGCAGAAAAGTTTGTCTTCATGGAACCCTGGTTAAACAATACACAACTAATAAACACACAGATTCCACTCTCTAGTGAACGCAGAGAAAAGTGTTGTCATATATGGACATTTTAAAGCTGCACTCTTTAGGTTTCTTTTTTGACACAGTGAGTTTTTTCTACATCGGAATGCTTTCGAGTTCCAGTTTACAACAAGAATAGCATCACAGTTAGGGCAAATGTGAGTGTTTGACAGGATACCATGATTCATTAAAACTCTTAATGTTTGCATATCTGGCATGGTTTGCATAAATTTGCTTATAATAATTCTAAAACCATCAATCACATGTGTTGAACCTGTATCTTTAGATGTATATGCTGTCATTTTACATGTTCAACTACATATGGTGACAAGAAATAATTGTAGGACTGCACACATGCTACAGATACTTTTAAATAAAAATAGCAAAGAACCCAGTAAACCATTGTTTTCTAAGTTAAAGGTTATGACCAATCTATTTATACCCACCTGGGCAGTTCAAATCTCAGTTAAGGGAATTTACCCGGTAAGGTTTTTTCCAGGGATTACCCTTATCCTGAGAAGACAAATGTTGAGTAATTTTAAGATTCATGGATCCTGAGATCATTAGAGCATCATTTCACCAAATTCATTCATCGTCTGATATGACCAACTAGGTTATATAAAAAAAAAAATTATTATAATAACAATAAAAATTATTTATATACAAGTCACTAATTTACGTCATAATGAACATTAACCAACATTCCTCAAACTGATCCCCACAATTTTAATACAAGAAATAAGCATAAAGTAGACTATCTGAGGTGCAGATTAACCCTTGGAGTAAACACTTTTATATTGCTATTAATACGTTCAACATTGACAGAAGCAGCAAGAGTCGCCTCAATAGATTAAAAGTGTGTATTTATAACTGGCTAATAAATAACCCATTTTACTCAATGAGTTTATGAATAGTATTGTTGGAATTATTCTGTAACCTGAATCAATATAAATAAGCTGTAATAAGAATGTAAATATATTTGACGATGTCATTTCTGAATGTATTCTGGTCTATGACAAATAAATATTATCATTATTATTATTATTATGCTCTCTTCTTGACACGATGTATACACCTGTGTCACCTATAGCCACAGGAAGCACAGAAGAATATGACAAAAATTAAATAGTAGTTTTGCATATAAAAATAATGTACAGAAATAATAGGAAATACAACACCAGCCTTAATGCAATGTAAACAAACAATATTTAAAATATATATTTTCATTTAGCAGCTCTGAAATAACTATGATTAATATTCATTACTGATGTTTCCTCTAACTTCTAACAGTGCAATGGATAGTGTGAAAGGCTTCTTATTACTTTCTTCCTTGTATGTAAAGTTATAGTGATAGTCAAAAGCTGGTTGCCATGGGAATGGAGTTCCTTTATTTGTATGGACAGCAGTTGACAAATTCCTGTATGAGAAAAGGTTTTTCAAAACTGAAACAAAAAACAAGGAATATCTCAAAAACGATCAGCTCCACGAAAAAAATGTATATAACATAAAATGTGTGTTTGAATGTGATCTACTTTTTTTGTGCAGTACGTTTTTGTCCATCTCTTACGGTTTAGCAGTTATGCAATATTCTGTAAAATTCACTCAGAATAGTCTTCAGAGGCTATTCCCAGAAAATTCAAAATATGCAATTTATTTGTCAGGTAAATATCTTTAATATACAATATTTTAATCAAAATCGTTAGAGCCATTTTTTAGAAAATCAAAATTTTTGAAAAAAGTTCCATGGAAAGGGTAGTTTATGGTGGGGGGATTTTTCTCAAAATCTTCATGTCGCATCCCTGGAAGATACTAAACTTAAATACCAAGTTTGGTAATTTAGCGACTTTCCGTTTTTGAGTTATTGTGTTCACAGACACAAGGACACACATGGACCTTTTTTCTGAAAATACTTTTTTTGGATGCAGGTGACCCTAAAACATATATTTCCGGTGAAATCTCGGTATCAAATTTTTTGGTGGAGTGCAATACCTTCTCTATACAGTATGTACATAGTACGTGTAGAGAAAGTAAAAAGAAGAACAGATGGAAGGAAATGAGGCAAAGAGCTGTAGGAGGATAAAAGGAAGAAGTCAGCAACTTAGTTTTTAAACTGTCTCCCTACTGATAATCCTCCTACATCGACGCCAGTCCTGTTAGAGCACAAAACTGGCCTAAGTCGCAGTGTAGAGAATAAATGCCCCACATAATCGAATTGTAGAGTCAAACTGAAAATTTTGTATTATATAAATCTACCTTCACAATAAAACTAAAAATGTGTGTTCCATTCACATGACTTTCTCTACATATCTGTAACAAATTATAGTTAATGAGTTTATTCTTCCATTTCATGCTAATGGAGATACAAATTAACAGAAATTGTCTTATTACTTAGATCCTTATAAATATACGAGAAATAAGGGAATATACTAAGCTAAACCGACGGTCAAATGTTTTAAAATGTGGTTGCTATGGGATTGAAATCAGTTTCTTTGCATGGCCAGGAGTTGACAGTTCCCATATGAAAAAAGTTTAAGTATTTACAACTGAATCCAATAACAAGGAATATCTCAAAAATGGTGAACTGCACAAAAAATGTATATGGCATAAATTGTGCATTTTAAATAGATCTACATGTTTTGTATAATATGTTTACTAGTTATTCAAAATTAAGAAAACTTTATCAAGAATAAATAGGTCTTCAGAGGCTTTTCTCAGAAAATTAAAAATGTACCTAAATTTTGTCATATACATATTTTAAACATAAGAGATTTTAATCAAAATAATTTTTGAGAAAACCAAAATTGTTGAAATTTTTTTCATGCAGAAAATAGTTGGGGGTTGGAGGATTTTCTTTAAAATCTTGTGTCTCATCTGTTGAAGATACTGGACTTAAATATGAATATATTTTCGTTTTTGAGCTATTCTGCCCACAGACACACACAAGGACATTTTTCTAAAAATGCTGCTTTTTTTTTTTGTATTCAGGGGGTCCCAAAATATATTTCTAGTGAAATCTTAGTATCAAATTTTTGGGTGCAATAAAATACATTTCATGGCTGTGTTGTTTATAAGCAACAGCTGCCAACATCTGAATGAAAAACATAGTGAGGCCCTACCTGCAGAGCATAGCTCCGGATTGAGCATACTAAGTTGCAAAGCTAGCCAACGGATTGTTTTATATTGAAGGAATAAGCAGTTGCTGCTAAAGATTGCAGCTGCAGAATGATGACAGAGTGAAGCCGAGATTTATGATGTTAAACCCCAATGTCAGAAGATATTAAAACCCTACCAGTCCAGGGAATTTCATTCCCTACAGTAGATTATCACTTGCCTCTCTCTGTGCATACACAATAGCTGCAAGAAGGTGTGACTTGTTGAAAACATGCCATCCTATAAAAGAAAGCTTCCTTAAAAGGATGGCACAGTGGATTACAAGCATTTGAATCTTTCACAGCTCCTTCTAAACTGAGTAATATAGATATGCATTTTCTTTCTTTAAATGATCACTTAAGACATTTTTTATACCTATAGTTGCAAGCTGAAAGTTTGCCAATACTCCCTGGAGAGTACTTCCCAACTATCGCTGTTGTCATTTACAACTATAAATAGCTAACAAATACTGCCATACTTTCAGAGTCCTAAGCTACAAAGTGTAACTGAGGAATGATTGTTCAAAGTAGGGGAGTGAAGTGGTTTATGACCAAAATGGCTAGGGCATAGCTGAGGGGTCTAAACTCTAATGATCCCTGTAGTTTTCACTATATTTTCATACACTTTCTACAGAACTATTCTTATCAGAGAAACACCCACCTTTCTTCTAGATTAGCACAGAAAGGTATTTAGGGAACTATTGCCAATTACCATCTTTCTTCTGGATTTTCACTGAAAGGAATTTATGGGACTGTTGCCAATTATACTACTGACCAAATTATAGCTAAAGCTTCACAGGAACTTCAGGAGGACATTACAAAATACTAGATGATTACTACCATTATTGATTACATGCTTTGAGGTTATATTCGTCATTATAGTCTTACAGCACTAGGCAAGGTTTCACGAACATTATTATGTACCAAAAGCACATAAATAATGAAAATTTAACATCATAGTACAAAATTAAAACTGATGTAAATTGTGGTCTGTAATGAGGTCATCAGCATGGTCATGCATCACTTTATAAAATATTAAATTATACCATGGTTTGTTTTATGGAACCACATCTTACATAACTGCATGCAAGACATGAACAGTGTATTCCAAAGTAAAGCAGCTGTAATCTAAAATCTGCAATATGTGGCACTTCTTATCATCTCCGTATGCTGCTTATTTTCTACACATAGTGGATTTACATGAAACTTTCAATTACTTCTAGGTCGCACAATTTGGTTACCCACTGAGTTTATCTTGTAATATCCAACACAACTTAAAACTGTAACTTGGGTTCAGGTGATGACCTACACTGTAAATTGTAAAATACAGCTAAAAAATTGCATAAGTTAAAAGATATGCTACACTACTGTCATATTACCTATCTAATAACATAAGTAAAATAAGTGAATAGAAGTGCCCATGTTCTGAAGATTAGGTACTGTGCTAATACAGCCCTTACAGCTAAGTTATAGGTTACGTATCTGGATTAATGCTGATTGTAACTTACATCAAGGGCTTTCCGGATAATTTGCTTGACGTCTGTAATCGTCCCATTCTCTCCAAACTGTAAAATAGCTTCTTCGGTAAGGAACCTAAAAAATTATTCACATTGTAAGTACCATCACCGGACGCCATTTTTTCATTTCATTTCATACATGTCTAACAGAACTACATATATGAAATACATAGCTTAGCTATCTTATTTAGTTTCTCAATGTATGCTGAAATCATTCAATATTTTAATTGTACGTGGGAAGCAAACCTACCACCCCTGTGCTTTCAATTTATCGGCGACATCCATTTTGCTTGAACACCGTTCCTACCAGAAGCAGGTGGTGTAAAATCACTCACTTTGAGTCATCGCATGTTGCTTTCGGTGCAATTCCATCGCTTTTCTACTGAAGAAGCCGATGGAAAAGCAAATTCAAAGCTGTTAATTCTGAAATTTCACACTAAGTTCACGAACCTAGACAGATTATAGGTTCGCCACACGGACACCATTGAATACACATGGTTAGAATTTACATTCACAGATGGCGAAATGAAAGCGCAAGTACACAAGTATTATCGCATCGCATTACAAGATGGCAGCACTAACGATAAATCGATACTGACAAAAATCGGTCGAAAGCGCCGAATTGTTGTCAGTGATTGTATATAGATGTCTCCCAATATCTCAACAGAAAGAGAGGTAATTTTAAAACTAGTTCTTTTAAGGCTTTCTTCCTTCATAGATAACAGTAGTGACTCTTACGAGTCGTACATTCATAAAAGTGTAGATCGGATAGCCCTGAAAATGTGAAACATCATCCGATGCATAATGAATCATGTTATGAATAAATTGATACAAATGCAGCCAATCCTAAAAACGATGATGATGATGATGATGATAATAATAATAATAATAATAATAATAATAATAATAATAACAACAACAACTTATACGCTTGTACACATTAGCTGCTTCTGCCGCAATGGGCTACCACCTAGTGTCATTAACATAAAAATAGTGATTAGTAAGAAGACACGTGGCAGAGGCTTCGTGCACATATTCAAGTATGTATGTATACAGTTATACAATAAGCATGATTATGCATACATGACTCGGATAAAGTTAACTCCAATAAAAAATAAAAATACATTTCACATAAATTGTGTGGCTTTCCTTGAAATATACTGAACGTAAATGTGAAATGTTGGTATTTATCCGACTTTTAGTTTTTTAGTATGCTCTTCACACACAAGGACCTTTTTCTAAAAAAAGTTGTATATGGTCCTCAAAACGTGTATTTTCAGTGAAATTTCTAAATCAAATGTTTAATGGAATGCAATACCTTCTACCTATAGTATATGGTAGGTAAAGTAAGAAAGCGCATCGCTAAAGTATAATAATAGTAGATTTCAACTAAGCATAACATGATTTTGTTTTAATAGATAATAATCAGAAATTTTGTTGCAGTGATTTATTATTGCACATTTGGCTCACACGAAATTGTGGTAAATTTTAATTTTGTCTCTGAATGCGCATTTAAATAAATTCGTATAATACTAATAGTAAAAATAAAATTAATATGTGAATTCTTAAGATTTCTCTGCCATAATTAGCAACAAGATTTTTATCGACTGCCTCCGTGGTCGAGTGGTCAGCGAGCTGACTTCTCACCCAGAGGTCCCGGGTTCGATTCCCGATTTAAAACAATCATTGTTGTCAAAACAGCAGCTCTAAATAATCATGTGTGCTTGTGGTACTGTACGGCAGATTCAGTGAGGAAATTTCTTAATTCAATGAACGAAACATAGCAATATATCTGAGGCTGAGAGAACTAGGACTTTCAAAATGCAAGTTTTGCAAGAAGGCGATGAAGATTTTGGATGAAGAGAGGCTGCATAAAGTTGGAAAATGTGTCACCAATCTAAAAAAAAAAAAAACTGGTCAGGTTGAGAAGAAACAGTATTAAAAGGAGATTGGAAGACAAATATGAGGAGGAAAAAATCCAAATGACCCTTTATATGGCTCAGGAATGCACTAATAACAGGTAAATTACACGCGTAACTTAAAACTGTTTTTCCGTAACTTTGATTTTTTTTTATTACAATATAACCATTTTCTCAGTAATGGTTAGAGATAACTTTATGAAACTTTTACAACATACTTATGGACGAGTGCTACAAACTTTAACATGTTTTTTTTTTCTCCAAAATATAGAAAAATAAACTTTTTCAGTATCTATTGTATCAATTCTTATGCTATAAAATTATGTATATATTAAAAAATTAATAAAACTGAAAAATTTCAGGAGAAAATTAAAAACAAACTGCTAAAGTTAGGATAAAGGATAATAAAACTTACCCTGAAAGTTACATACGTCTGCTGCTTATAGACGTAGAGAAAATGGGTCATCAATTTGATCAATTTAACTTTGTTGAGATAGGACTGCACTGACTAATAATAGAAGGAGGTAAAAGTCAAAAGCTTAACGTTTAACATATATGAGACACATTGCTTTTCAGGTTCATATCGTATTATCTGCCACCCGGAGAATGCGTCTGAAAGGTATGCGCTTGTATCGACAACTCGAATGCAATTGAGAATTCAACTTTCTAGCTTACCAACTCTTACAAAAACAGCGCACTTAGGCTAGCAATGATGAATACATTAAGTACACGGTTAATACTAACATTGCGCAATGTATTTATCGTAGATAGTAGACCTATTTATCACACCATCCTGAGCTAGTATGAGGTAATGTGCCTCCTTACCCTTCCAGAGAGCAGAACACCCCGCAAATGTATTCTCGTCAGAGGACTACATCTCTTTGCATTATTTAATAGAATTGAAATGGTAAAAACGTGAAGAGATAGTGTCTGGGCTGGAAAATAGGAACAATTGCCACAATATGTAAAGGCGTTCAAATGCTGATGACATGGGCAGCGATGTGTTCCATTCACATGCCTCTTTCTATCGCTCTGTATCAAATTATTTTTAAGAAGCTTATTCGTCTAACTACTTAATGCCAATCAAGATAAACCTTAGCAGAAATGACCTTATTACTTAGTACGTTATAAGTAGGAGGGAAATAAGGAAATACGAAAGCTAAAGTGACAGTTAAATCTTACAAAAGCTGATTGCAATGTGGTTGACATTCGGTTCTATTTGCATGGGCAGGAGTTGACAAATTTCCATTTGAGAAAAGTTTAAGTATTTTAAAAATGAAACCAATAGCAATGAATATCTCGGAAATGAATAACTCAAAAATGTATATGACATAAATCATGTGTTTTAAGGCGACCTGTGTTGTTGCGCATTCCAAGGTCTCCAATTGCACCGACTGTCACACAACGTGAACATGAGAACGAAAGCACACAGACGGCACCATCACAATATTTAGTTTTGATAATGATGTCTTGTGTTCCTGTTCGGTAATTAGAGCATACTACACGTGTCTACAATTCAGATGCGTGATTTTTGCTATTTGGCAAAACGGGTTATGTTTCCAAGTAAGATCAGAATTTGCAGACTGCAGTCGTGGCCCGGCTCTTGGCCCTTATACGGCGCGAGTGCTGGGGAATACCTGGTGCGTTTCTGGTCTCTCGTTTTTTGTGTTGTTTGTAGATCGAGTGCCGGCAGTGAAACGGAGCAACAGAAACTACGTAAACAAGAGGGAGTCTTTCGGTTTTCTCTAATGTCCGGTGAAGTGACAAGACGGCGGCAGACAGAGAGTATACTTTGGTTCGCGTCTACAATATGCCACCGGAAATCAGTAATGACAAGGTTGCATACAAGCTACACCAGTACGACAAAAATTCTGAACATCAATAACCCTAGATGATGATTTTGACATAACTGATCGGCAGAAAGTTAGAGTTTCCAAAAAAACACAAGAGCGCGTCTATATACGAGACAAACCGAGCGAGAACGGTGACGGAATCAATTAAACGTTTCAGGTCTGCTGTTGTACCGTCTATTAGTATGTTTCAATCCGTTGATTGTGCTATAGAATCCTCTCTTACTCATATATTTCTATATGATACCTCTTTATGTCTTTATCACTATTAATGCTAGTAGCCTTCGAAATCCGGTGAATCAGAGACTATGCGCCAAGTTTCTACAGCCCCATGATGTTGACGTGGGATTTTTGCAGGAAATTAATGTGCTTACTCTTTGTTTTCTGTAAAACAATGAGAACGTTATGAATCTTGGTATTGACGCCCGCGGAACGCATTGAACTACATAGGATGGCTATAACTAATGTCGACTTCCATGCTTCAGAACGCCTCATCTCCGCTTTGTATACTGAATAGTTTTGATGAACCTATACGCAACTTCCGAATCTCAACTAGAAGTGGACGTGAATCTTTGTTTAAAATAGATTTTAACTGTACTGCTGCCACCAAAGATCAACGTGGGATGCCCAATATTAGTACTATGCTCAAGCAGATTACGCCGGAATTTAACCTTGTGGATGTTTGGGAGTCAAAACATAGTTCTCGTGTGGATTTTACTTTTGTCCGTGGATTGCCGGCTTCTAGAACTGTCAGTTTTTATTTTTCTCGCGTTTCTGTTTTCACTGTTCACAATATACGAGTTCTCCCTCTTGCTTTCAGTGACCATCGGGACGTTGTAGTTTCAACCTAACGGGTTGCGTATATCCCCACTCATGGTAAAGATTACTGGAGGATTCCTATGTCGGTTATCTTGGAGGAGCAGTATCGCCGAGAATTCCGCTGGCTGCGGGGAAATATACAACCCTCCTTTATCGACTCTCACAACAAGCTCTCTTGGCGACTTTATAAAACTAAACCAGCAATTATTTCCTTCTCAAAACAGAACGTTTTCCATCGGCCCAGAGAACGGCGTGAGCTCTTGGACTTCGATTATGCTGTTTTACAGGATTTCGCAACCTGCAAACTCTCGGCCTCGACAAGTCCCACCATCTTCATGCCATCAAGAAAAACATCTGCTAACACAATTGGAAATGCTTCGCCTACATAATGTGTCCCATCGTCGGCTTATGGCTGCAGAAGGAAAAATTCTCGTTCTCCACCTTGCCGGGAATCGCAACTAATACAATCAACGCCTTATACAGGAACTTTGTGACAATAGGTGAATGCTTTCTGGAACCTCTGCCATCCTGGATTGTTTTCATGATTAAATTAGGGAATCCTTTTCCAAAGGTGTCGATAGCAACCCCACATTGTCTCCACTGCCTTTTCGGGTAACTTCGCAAATCGGCTCTTCATTTTGTGCCCTATTACCACTGAGGAACTTTCTACAGGTTTGAAGAGCGTAAAACAGAACACTGCTCCTGGGCCTGATGGTATTTCCTATGCCTTCTATTCTACATTCTGGGATGTTATTGCTGCAGAACTATCCATAGTGTTTTAAGAAGCTCGTCAGACTGTTGTTATTCCAGAGAAATTTGTTGAAAGCGTAGTTATTTTGCTCCCCGCAACAATGTTCTAGAACCGTTGCCGAGTTTCAGCCAACCACCTTGCTGAACTGTGATTATAGAATGTTAACTAAAGCTTTATCTTCGCGGCTAAATTTGCTTTATGAGGCAATCCTCTGCAAAGCCCAAACTGCCGTATCGGGTGGCAGGAACATCATACAGAATGGTGGCTTATTGAGGGATATTATTTCTCATGCTGAAACCGAGAAACAGCCAGTGGCTGTGGTTAATCTTGATTTTGAAAAGGCTTTTGCCTTCTTACAAAACTTCTACCCTGCTGCAACTTCTAGGATACTCTGCAACGGCCATCTTTCTCCGTTCATCCGCATTGAACGGCCAGTTCGACAGGGTTGTTCCTTGTCTATGGGTTTATTTGCCTTGAGCCTCGATCCCCTTTTGCGACAACTGCAGTTACCCCTGGGCGGTCTGTTTACCCAGTCAAGGTTACGGCTAATGATGTGACAATATTCATGGAAAACAATGGTGATATGGAAACCTTACGTTGGTGTTGTCGGGAATATAGCGCCCTTTCTAGGACCAGATTGAATCTTACCAAGTCAGAGGTTTTACAGTTTGGTCATTGGTAAGAGCCCCTTCATCTCTTAGATATGAGGAATGTAAACTAAATGAAGATCTTGGTGTTGCGTTTATACATTATGGCACTCAGTTGGAATGCAAAATGACGAAATTGCGGTTTCTCTTAGCAGAGCAGTACACGGACACTGAACCTTTTACAACGGTATAGTATGTGCACACTTATGCACTCAGTAAAATTTGGTACTTTGCTCATGTGTTACCCATTTCTAAGCGGTTTCTCAGAGGATTTAACGTCTCATATGTTATTTTCTGTGGTCTGGGGCCGCAAATCGGATTGCTAGGGAGAAACTGGGTCTTCCCACTGCTAAAGGTGGATGTGGATTAATAGAGTGGATGCAAAATGTATTGCAGTTCTTCGGATATCGCCACTGCATATTTGGATGGTGAAGGCCCCCCGCTTCAGCAAGCCCTTTGAGCAGAACAACTACGTCATCCAGGAAAGCACATATCTGTATTTCGTCGCTGGTGGCACACTTTTTCAAACCTGTGTGAAATAGATACTCAACGCCCACGCTTTAACAGTCAGCTTACTTTTTTTATACTTTTTTTTTAGACATCAACCTGCGTTCTACCCCGGGTGCAATGGAACTATCCCTGTGACAATGGAGTCCATATAGAAGACAATTACGAACTCGAAGATCTCCACAGTCTAGAAGGCTAGAGTATACTTTGCTCTCAATGATGTTATACCCACAGCACACAAATTGTAACGGCATGGCAGATCGACTTCTAACCTCTGCTCCTACTGTACTGAGGTGGAAACATTGCACCGTAAGTAGTGGACTGTGCCTACGTGCACTCTATTTGGAACTGGAAATTTGGCAGAATCTGTCATCTACTGTGGGGCATAAGGGTCTTCAAGAGAAAACTAGTTGACTTTGAAATCCAATAGGCAAACAGACAGCTGTCGATGTCCTGGTATGGATCACATTTGCTACATAATATTGCTTACTGCTAGCTGGAGACGCGGCACAGGTACCGGATTTCCAAATTTTTATCCGGAAAGAGTGCTGGGAGTTGGATCTCCCGAAGTAATGGATTCTCTAGGTGCTGAAATATAGCATGGCCTGCAATTATACACACTCTCTCTCACTCTCAAAAACAAACAAAACAGACTCACCTCCTGTCTCTCTAGGAATTTCTGTCCCCTGCATCCTTTTCCTTAAGCTAATAAATACGAAATCAGAAAAAAAAGAACCACTAAGGTACGTTGATTCACTAAAACATTTATTCTAAGCTTTATGGAACTAACGCTCTATGGACCTCTAAGACTAAATCAGACCAGTCCATCAGTAACTGATAATAATGCGCTCACAGAGCTATGCAGTTATTCCATTTAGTGTATCTAGAAAATCTGATGTCTTCCGTTCACATGACTTTCTCAAGCTGTTCCACGAAAAAGCTTTCCTTAGAAAAGATTATTCTTTTATCTATGTCATGCTAATCAATATACGAGGGTCGGTGAATTATTAATGCCTCCTATTTTTTCTCTTTTAATTTGTAAGAAAATTAAACTTTGATTACACAGCATGAAAGCCACAACATTGAGGATTAGATTGTCACTTTTCAATATAATCCCCGTCTTTTAGCACAGTTTTGGTCCACCTTTTAACAAGGGCATGTATTCCAGTATGGTAAAAGGCATGGTCTCGCTACCGAAATCATTGACGCACAGATGTTTTTATGGCCTTTGCATTTTCAAAATGAATCCCATGATGAGCTTCCTTTAGCGACCCAAACAGATGGTAGTCTGATAGTGATAGGTCAGGGCTGTATGAGAGATGAGGCAAGACTTCCCATCCAATTTTCACATTCGTGCTAAAGAAGAACATCCGCCATGGTTTTTGTTGGGCGAATTCGCCGAAGACGTGCTTTAAGTTTATTGAGGGTGCTGACGTATCGGACAGAATTTATTGTGCATCCCTTCTCCAAAAATTGAATCAGAATCACCCTGTGCATCCCAGAACATAGTCGCAAACTCTTTCCCTGCCGATGGCACAGCTTTGAAGTTTTTCTTCTTCGGTGAGGTTGTGCGATGCCATTCCATTGACTATCTGTGATTCGGTTCAAAAAATGAACCCATGTTTCGTCTCCAGTCACAATGTTTTCCAGAAACTCCTCTTCCTCCAAATTGAAGCACTGCGAGAGTTCGGCGGCTATTGCTTTTCTTGTCTCCTTATTCTCGTTGGCTAACATTCTTGGTACCCATCGTGAACAAACTTTTGAGTACTCCAGTTGTTGAATGATCGTCATCACACTGTCTTTACTGAGGGACATAATGCAACACAATTCATCCGCTTCTACCGGGCGATCAGTACGAATGATCTCATCCACTCGCTCATTGTTGCGTGGAGTCACTGCAGTCACCGGCCTACCCCTCCGATTTTCATCAGTCAACGGTGTTTGCCATTCTACTTTATTACAGCGACGGACCCATCTTCTAACAGTGCTGCATCCATTGTTGCATCACCATACACATTTTACATCCTTTCACAAATGCGAATAGGCGTTTCGCCTTCCGCATGCAGAATTCAATTACGGAACGCTGTCTAATACGCACATCGATGTCAGCCGTTTTACAAAAGGCATCACTGCTGCCACCTGTTGACTTGGGAAGTTGCTACTACAGTGGATTAGAGAAGAAGTTTTGAGGAATTGCTCTAAATTCAAATCGGTCACATCGCTAACTTAGTTAAGGAGAAAAAAAAAATAAATAGAAGGCATTAGTTATTGACTGAACACTCGTATACATAAGCAGAAATGGTCTTATTACTTGCTTCCTTGTAGAATAGATATAAGGGAATGCACTAGGCTAAAGTGACAGTCAAATTTTTTAAAAACTATCGATGCGAACAATTGAAATTCGGTTCTCTTTTGCATTCTGGGGAGTAAAACATAAAATATGGAACGAAATTTCACTTAGCGATTAGGAAAAGTTTAAGTAGTTTAAAATTGAAACCAATAACAAGGAATATCTTATAAACGATTAACTCTACAGACAATCCATATGGCATAAATGGTGTGTTTTAACGAGATCTATAATATTTGCGCAGTAAGTTTTGGTCTATCTCTTTCGATTTACGACTTATACCAAAGCCATCCAGGATGAAAAGGTCTTCAAGTGTTATTCCCAGAAAATTTAAGATATTAATTTTGTTTGTCATGAAAATATTTTAAATATTTGGCATTTTAATAAAATTCGTTAGTCCTTTTTTGAAAATAAATATTTTCGAAAAATGTTCCATGTAAGAGTAATCCAAGGTGGAGAGTTTTTCTTGTAACTTTTTGTGTCGCATCCTTGGAAGATACTGAACTTTAATACTAAGCTTGGTGTTTGATGGGCTTTTCATTTTTGGGCTATGCTAGCCGCTCGTACACACGAATACTTTTCTAAAAATGCTTCTTTTTTGAATTCGAGGGGTCACCGGTGAATACTCGATATTAATTTTTAGTGGAATACAATATCCTTTCTATCTGCTATGTACATTGTACATACGTGCTAGAGAAAGTAATAAAATCCTGTGTGCATTGTCTCTCAGCAGCAATTTCTTGCACCTACGTAACGTGGATATGAGGTTATCTAGGTTAAGCCGTATAAAATTACCTTTCAAAATCTGAGGGATCCTGTAAGGAGTAGATTTTGTAAACGGATTTTTATCCCAGATGCGCGCCGCAGCTATTGATTCCGCAATTTATTTTCTGGAGAAAATCCTTTGTACTTTTATGGATACGAAAGTACACCCTGATATCGTAAAAATAAAAACAAAAACAAATAAACTATAAAAAACTAAAATCACTGAGTGCAGTTACTAACCTCAAAAGATCGGCTCCTTTTATAGGAGAAGGGAGCAATTTATTAATGATATTGGACAAGTGAAACTTCTTTTATGACAATGTTATACTGAATTACATTGAAAAAACAATCTCCTGATTTTCGAGTAAGAATATGCATCAGTCAGATCACAGAGTGTTTATTCTAAAACATTCTGATACTACTTTCTCTACAAGGTACTCAGTAGGTGGAGAAGGTATTCCATTCCACCCAGAAGTTTGACACGGAATTTTTATAAGAAATAAATGTTTTGAGAGGCTGAATAACATTTTAATGTACTGTATTCCCATGGTTTTCTTACCTCTATCGTTTATTAGTGGGTATACAAACGAATGCTACTCACTCAATTACTTAACTTTAATTGAGATAAATATAGATAGGTTGAGCATAGAACTTGTTATACGATAAAAAATTAAATACACCAAGTATACAACAGTTGAAGTTATTGCATTATAATTAATAATAAATATCTTAAACTTTCAATATCACTAGGCTTTTACAGCCTATGTCACTATACGATGCTTACATCCTTACATACAAGGGTATCCAAATTTAATGTTAAGATTTGCATTCTCAAGATATTAAATATGTACATAGAAATTTTGTCAATGTATTTCTAAATTGTGAATTATTAGTTTTAAAACTACTTATACAAGTGTATATTTCAAATTTCAGAACAAAAAAAATCTGATGTGTTCCATTCACATGACTTTCTGTACATCTCTGCAACAAATTATTGTTAAAAAGCTAATGCTTCTATTTACTTCATGCTAATCAAGAAAAAATTAGCAGAAATAGTCTTATTACTTGCTTTCTCGCCCTCCGTGGTGTAATGGTTACCATGCTGACTTCATATACCCAAGGTCGTCGGTTCAAACCCGGCGGAGGACAATGGATTTTTTCGGTTTAAAAATCCTTAGCATGGCTTCCTTCGGAAGGGAAGTAAAGTCGTTGGTCCCGTGTCGTAGATTTACGGCACGTAAAAGAACCTCAAGCCTGATAGAGAGGCCTCTGAGCAAAATTAAGCGGTCTTTCACACCCAGTATAGAATGGGACGCTGAGAACCACAACAGCTAAGAGCGTCCATAAATAACACGGCATTTGCATTCCTTGTAAGTAGAAGCGAAATAAGGGAATACCATAGGTTAAAATGGTAGTCAAAGCTGGTTGCTATGTGACTGAAGTTCCTTTGTTTGTATGGACATGATGTGACAAATTCCTGTATGAGAAAACTGAAACCAAAGACAAAGAATATCTCAAAAATGATCAACTCCAAGAAAACAATGTATATAACATAAATTGTGTGTTTTAATGAGCTCTACATTTTTTGTGTGGTAAGGTTTCTGTCCATCTTTTACGGTTTAGCAGCTATGCAACATGTTGTAGTTCATCCAGAATAAAGTAGTCTTCAGAGGTTATTTCCAGAAAATTCAAAATATGCATATTATTTGTCAGGTAAATATCTTTAATATACGATATTTTAATCAAAATCGTTGGAGACATTTTTAAGAAAATAAAAAATTTCGAAATTTTTTCTATGTAAAGGGTTGGGGTGATTTTCTTGAAAATCTTCGTGTCGCATCCTTGCAAGATATCAAACTTAAATACCAAGCTTGGTATTTAACAGTGTTTTGGTTGTTGAGGGGCTATGCTGTCAACACACACACATACACACACTCGCACACACACGGACGTTTTTCCAGAAATGTTTTTTTTTTGGATTCAGGGGACCCAAAACATGTATTTCAGGCGAAATCTCGGTATCGAATTTTTGAGTGAATTAAAATACCTTCTCTATACACTGTACCTAGTACGCGTAGAGAAAGTAATACATACAGGCAATACATATTAATTTTCTAGTCCTTTTAATGTAAGAGTTATTAAACATAAAATACTTCGCCTGACTTTTAGTCTGTGTCATACCACTGTTTATATTCTTAGTTATGTGTACGGAGTGCCAACATTTGGTAATAAAATATACATTTTTATATTAAAATGTGAGTACATTCACATATTAAAGGCACGTATATCCTTATTTTTATGTAAAGAGATGCAAAGGGAACAGCGACAGTCAGTGCTTAACAACAGGACGCTATTTATACTCTTTAGAATTCCATAATATTTCCATATTATCACGAGAAACTACTGAGCATCGAAAGGACTTTGAAGGAATACCAAGTACTGGACGATTTTACCCATTAACAACTAATAAACTAGAAATAGTTTACAGCATAAAATGTTATTTAAAATAAATTTGTGTTTTTAAAGAAATGTATATTTTTGTCTAGTACTTTTCGTTTAACATTTATTAATTATACAAGAATAAGAAATTCCTTTCGGATGAAAAGGACTTCAAAGCTATTTCCAGAAAATTCAATAATATATATTTTATTTATGATGTAAATACCTATATTATATTGTATTTTAATCAGTATCGTTAGAATCACTTTTGAGTAAATCGAAATTTTCGAAAAATGTTCCATGTAAATTGTAGCTTGAGGTGGGGAATTCTGTTGATAATTTTCGTGTCACATCTTTGGAAGACACCGAACTTAAATACCAAGTTTTGCATCCAATTAAGGTATCGTTTTTGAGTTATGGTGTTCACACATATATGGAATTTTTCTAAGAATCTGGAATTCGGTATTCTCAAAACCTGTATTTCCGGTGAAATATAGGTGTATTGAACGTTTGGATGTTAGCAATAAATACTTCTGCTTACTACGTGAAAGTAAAAAGGCATTTATTAAAATGGTTCATGTTTATATAGCTCAAAAATGAAAATGTGGTATTTTTGTTCAGTATATTTCGAAGGTTTTCAAGGAAACGCTCCTAAACAAACTACCTTTTATATTGAACATTGTCGAAAATTTTGATTACCTCAAAAATATTTACGGTTTTGATTAACATACCGTATATGAATCTACGTACTTACAATAAAATGTATATCTTGAATTTTCTCGCAATAGCCTGAGAAGTCCATAATTCGTAAACAATTTTATATAAGCTTGTAGGCTAACTGGTAAACTTTAAGCGATCGACAATAACTCACTGTACAAAATGTAGCTCTCTTAAAAGTCACAATTTCAAATAAGTCTTTTGTGCCATTGGTACTTTTTTAGATATCTGTTATCGATTTGTTGAATACTCTGTCATTCTTTTAAAGTACAGGTGACATTCAGTCGTTCTCGCGATTGCACGTAGGGATAGGCCGCCATATCTATAGCGTCCAGTTTTTAAACATTTGAATATCGATATTCCTAATGCACGTACAACGAGGTGTGAAATGGTAGCTATTTCTGCAACGCCTTTCTCGATTAAAATGAAATAGAGAGAAAAAATCTGATGTGTTCCATTCATATGACTTTCTTTACATCTCTGTAACAAATTATTGTTAAAAAGCTTATGATTCTATTTACTTCATGCTAATCGAGAAAAAATACGCAGACATAATCTTATTACTTGCTTCCTTGTATATAGAAGCGAAATAAGGGAGTACCATAGTTTAAAGTGATAGTCAAAAGCTGGTATCAATGTGACTGAAGTTCCTTTGTTTGTATGGACAGGAATTGACAAATTCCTGTATGAGAGAAATACAAATTTTATCAAAGCTGAAATCAGAAACAAGGAATATCTAAAATACGGTCAACTCCACGAAAAAATATACCTAACATAAATTGTGTGTTTTAATGTGTTCTACGTTTTTTGTATGGTAAGTTTTTGTCCATCTCTTACGGTTGAGCATTTATGAAAAATTCCGTAAAAATGATCCAGAATAAATTAGTCTCCAGAGGTTATTCACAGAAAATTCAAGATATACATTTTATTTGTCAGGTAAATATCTTTAATATACGATATTTTAATAAAAATCGTTAGAGCCATTGTTAAGAAAATCAACATTTTCGAAAAAAGTTCAATGTAAAGGGTCGTTAGGGGTGGGGGGATTTTGTTGAAAATCTTCGTGTCGCATCCTTGAAAGATACCAAACTTAAATACCAAGTTTGGTATTCAACGATCTTTTCGTTTTTGAGCTATGCTCTCCACAGACACACACACACACACACACACACACATACACTTACGAACCTTTTTTTTTGGATTCAGGGGGTCCCAAAACATGTATTTCCGGCAAAATCTCGGTATCGAATTTTTGGGCGCAATAAAACACCTTCTCTATACACTATGTAGATAGTACGAGGAGAGAAAGTAAAAAGCAGGCAGGTCCTCACTTTCTTCAAGGACTAACAGTTTTCCTTTAATAAATTTAAAGCAGGATCCACACTAATATAATGTGTTATGTTAGTAGTGTGTTTCTTGTTCCAAATTAGATGAACCACGTATAACATAGTCACTTACAGACCGGAAGATCTAATGACAACACAAACTAATACACAAGTTCAAACTTTGGTATTTGAGTTACGGAAGTGATCAATTAATTGATCCAGTCACCCTCCAGAATACCTTGAAATAGGGTCATTCCATCTCAGATGAAATAGGCATCTGAACCTGAATGGTTCATTTATCGATGGAGGTAGTTCAAAATAAAGATTTTTTAGAGAATTTTCAAAATGTTATAGAATTTTAAAAATGGAGGGCTAAAAGTAATATTACATTAAGTTGTACCTCAGTATAACATCTCATTTTTAAAAGAAACCTAATGAGAGTTATCGAATATTTGAAATTACTGTTACCTTATGACCTACTCAACTAAATCTATCATATTTCAAAATGAGAAAAAAAAATCTATCGTCTTCCATTCATATGAATTTCTCTACATCTCTGTAACAAATTACTATTAAAAAGCTTATTCTTCTCTCTACCTCATGCTAATTGAGATAATCGGTAGGTGTCGAGGTTTTTAAAAGAAATTTCCATCTTTCAGGCCTTTGCTTCGTTTGCTTCCAGTACCTTTCCTTTCAAAATCTCCTTCATCAGTTCATCCTAGGTTTCTCTAGGTCGTCCATTTGGTCTCTTTCTCTTCTCTCTGGCTTGCCACTTTCTTTTGGGGGGGGATTTCTTTTCTGGCACATTCGATGTATAAGGCCGTACCACTTCAATTGTGAGAATACTTTATATTGTTGCAAAAGTTGAATTATTAGGCACATTCCAATTGTCTGATTTCTAATCCTGTCTCTTTTTGTTTTACTTTCCCATTATCCTGTTAATATTTTTCATTTCATTTGTTTGTAATTGGATGCTATTTTTAGATGTTAATGTCCATATTTTAAGTCCATATATTAATGTTGGAATTTATGTTGTTTTATACTCTTTCAACGTAGTTTTATTTGTGATATCTTCTTGTTTATAAAGTTCCTATTTAAAGCTTGATATAATCTCCCTGTTGCTGCTATTCTATTATCAACTTCACCAATTCTTCCATCACTTCTAATATTAGAGTCTAATATTAATAATTAAAACAACTGTTTGTTCTATTTCCTTATTCATTCATTTCATGTCCTATATGATTTAAACTGTTAAAGGACGGTAAACTTTAAAATAATGATGAAGTACTAAAAATTCAAACGAGTAACGATGGATATTTTGAAAACATGTTTGAAATAATTTGTGGTTTTTTAAAGAGATCATGTTTTTTGTCGTAAATTTTATCTATATCTCACTGGATGTAAAAATATACAAAACTCATAACTGAAGAATATTTCCAAGTATCTGCCCAAACATTTTGTTTTGCTTAGTTTGTAGTTTAACGTATTTTAACCTGATAGCTCATATCGTACGATGAATGAATGAAATGTGGAATTGTGCTCAAATGAGCATGGGGTCAATAGAGCGTAGAGTTACTGGGCATTTTCATCTCAGGATAAGGGGAAAACACCGGAAAACCCATTATCTTGGTAATTCACGTACTATGCTAACTTCATATACCCAAGTTCGCCTGTTCAACCCAGCGGAGGACGACGGATTTTTTTCGGGTGTAAAAATCCTTAGAATGGCTTCCTTCCGAAGGGAAGTAAAGCCGTTCGTCCCGTGTCGTAGATTTACCTCTTGAATGCGAGGCAGACGTGCTACCACCATACTATGGAGGCGGGTCTATAGTTTATTAGTCATGCAAATATCTTAATATGGTGATTTACCAAAATCGTTAGTCTCATTTTTGAAAAAAATGAAAAGTAACAAAACATGTTCCATCTATAGGAAGTTTTAAGCGGAAGGATTTTCATGAAAATATTAGTTCACATCTTTGAAAGATATTTAACTTAATCACCAAGTTTGGTATTAATACATTTTGTTTTTGAATTAAGCTGTTCACAAACAGACATACACATACATGCGTGCGCACGAACCTTGTTTGAAAATTCTCTTTTTTATTCAGTGCGTATTTCTAGTGAAATCTCAGAAAATAATTTTGGGTAGAATATAATATTTGCTCTACATAATTAGTGCGTGATAGAGAAAGTAAAAACGATAATTTGGATAAAATTGACACTTAAAAGCAGCGTCTTCCAAAGGTGCATCAAAATGCTTTAAACAAAGTTCCCCTCCCCAAAATAGTATTTACACGAGATCATTTTTTATTCTTTTAATTTCTCATTGCTCGAACGTTTTTGTTTAAAAACTATGTGCTTAAAATATTCACATAACAAATAATATGTACATATTGAAACTTATACGAATAGCCTGTAAAGTCGTGTTCATTGTGAATGCATTTTTTATAATTTTTATATAATTGGCATACCCCAAAGGATAAGAAACTTACTGTATGAAAAACGGTTGGCAGCTTTTAAACACCCAATTTAAGACAACTACATATTTTTGGCGTTAATAATCATTTCCGAGGTATTGGTTTTAAAGTTATAATACGTTTACATGTTAATTTCTCTAGCATGTATGTAAAATGTGCACACTATATAGGGAATATATAGTACAGATGTAACGGATTTTATTATTTTGGGAGGATAGGCCTTTGTTCTATTTACTTCCTCTACACGTACTATGTAGTACATAGTGTATAGAGAAGGTATTGTATTGTACCCAACATTTTTTTATCGAGATTTCACTGAAAATATATGTTTTGAGACCCCCAGAGTAAAAAAAAAGGCACATTTTTAGAAAAATGTCCATGTGTGTGTCTTTCTGTGGGTGATGTGTGTTTCTATGGGCAGCATAGTTCAAAAACGAAAAGTCTATTAAATGCCAAACTTGGTATTTAAGTTCAATATCCTACAAGGATGCGACACGAAGATTTTCAACAAAATCCTCCCTCCCCCAACTACCCTTTGCATGGAAACATTTTCGAAAAATTTTATTTTCTCAAAAATGGCTCTAACGATTTTGATTAAAATATCGTATATTAAAGATACTTATATGACAAATAAAATGCATATCCTGAAATTTCTGGGAATAACCTCTGAAACATCTTTATTCTGGATGAATTTTGTGGCATTTTAAATAGCTAATAAGCCATAAAATATAGACAAAAACTTACTTAATAGAAAATACAGATCTCTGCATACAATTTATGTTATATATTTTGTTTCGTGGAGTTTTTAAGAGTTTTTAAGATATTACTTGCTATTGGTCAGTTTTAAAACACTCATACTTTTTTCATACGGACATTTGTCAACTCCTGGCCATACAAAGGAACTTCAATCACATATCATATTTTAAAAGATATGACTATCACTTTAGCCTATCGTACTCCCTTATTTCCCTTCTACTTACCAGTAATAAGACCGTTTCTGCTATTTTACTCTCGATTAGCATGAAGCAAATAGAAGAATATGCTTTTCAACCATAATTTATTGCAGAGATGTAGAGAAAGTCATGTGAAGAGCACATAAGATATTTTACTTAACACACCTCTCATGTACTGATACAACAAACTATTTACTTAACAATTCAAAACTGTCACACTCTTTTGGGTAGAGATATTAACTTTAACCAATGTTCTAAGTCAGCTTTTCGCTAATATTGGTACTGCTGTTAAGTACGGCAGCTTCTTGCACTCAAGGCAACTGTTTTCTTTCTCTGCAAATTGCTTGGAACAGTTTTTCTTATGAATGCTTTTCGTATACATGACCCTTTTCTCAGAAACTATAAAGGATACCCAAATAAAATTTTAGTGTGATAAAAAAAACTCTAAGTGATATTGAGAATCTACTTTAGTGTTAACAAGATATAAGGTTATATTTAAACACTAATGACTTATGAATTTTAATCAAATTAGTATAATAATTGATAAAATCGTATATTGGTTAATAAATAAACATATTGGATAGTAGTGAACTTGGAGAGCTTCATCCTGTAAAAGATTCGGCGTATTGCATTCAAGTAGACCAATGAACTTATGAGGACTAATAAAGATTCAGATTCATACCTTAAATGTAGGTTTACAACTTACAAAAAATGTTGAGGGGAAGTTATTTTTTGCTGATTGATGCACCGCTTCCCCACTCTTGCCTCTCATGCCCTTCCTCTCTCCTGTCTCTTGCTTCTTGTTACCCACCAGCAAGTCACTCTTCAATCATCGTCACTGTATGGGAAACGTGCTCACTATTTATGTGCATGCGCCTAGTGGAGGAAGAAAGGATGTAGTGGCTGAAACGTTTTCCCCTATTTGGTCACGCCTGCGTAGAACAACATTCTTTCCTCCGGTGTTCACCTTAATTTCTGAGATAATGGGTTATGAATGTAGAGGTAGGTAGGATAGAGCTTTGGAGCTTCCCTTAATTACGATAAATGTGAGAGAATATTTGGCTTGTATCCAATTTCTACAGTTTTGAAAAGATATAGTCAGACTGAAAAATTGAATCCAAATTCAAATTCCAACTATTCCTACACACATCTTATGTGTAAAGTGCAATTAATTATCAAGTACTAGTTTTATTTCTCATTTTATAAATGACTTCAACATTCATTTCTATACGACAATGTTAGCTTTTTAAAGGTAGAGTCAGACTGAAAAATTCAATGCCATAGCCGAGATTTGAACCATGGATCTCCTGATCTCCGGCTAGTTATTACCATCGAGCTTCCATGGCAACATGCCGACACGACATTAAATTCCCCAACTGACTAGCGTTTTTGCCGGTAAACCACAAGGATTTGAGATGACATACTCCAATGGCGACTTACAAGAACCTTTAGTCCCAATCTTCAAAGTGTAACCAATTTGTAGGCCAATCATTGTTAACTCTTGTCCTACACACGATAGTGTGGCAGAAACAATTGACAATTGTAGCATTGTTTAACATCTGTTCCTGACGATCAGACCTTGCTTGAAATATTCTTGCGTTATTGATCACAATCTAGGCATTTGTTTGACTTTAGAGAGAAGTACGAGGAATTTGAATTGTGCATGAATGCTAAAATAATGGAAATAGCTTAGTATTCATTGAAAATTTCAGCACCTTGTAAACTATGCATATTTTTGATATAGTCATTGTTTATATTTGTTCAGTACTCTTTAAAATTTAGTAAAACGATATCTTCGAGACAGAAAGTATCCAAAAAGGAAGAAAGGAAAGAACAACAATTGTGGTCGTTTTTATGGGATATAAAGGTTGGTAATATTGAGTTATAAGGATACCATGAAACATTATAACGTCTGCTTAGCATTTATTTCAAGAAAAATAAATTACATTATATGGACAAATAGAAATTGCACTACAAGTACAGAGAATATTTAGTACAAATGCATTGATTTAGAAACGTTTGGAAGGGAAATTAAATATGTTAATGCGTTTGCAAGAGGAAAATATTGCATCATCATTATTTTCGAGCATTAACATCAAAATGAGTATAATGAACATACATGCAAAATACCATCTATGTTCGATGTATTTTCCACAATCATCTTTATTAACAACATGAACTTACGTCAGTGACAATTTCTGTGTTAAATTACTGGAAATAAAACAGAAATGGACAGAATGAAGTTGACGAAACAGTTGCAACTATACTAGTAGTCGTACACCACGTCATTGTCCCTGGATCTTTTTCTGCCGAGGTACCAGTCATAGACGGACTCTCCCTTGAATCCCTGAAAAGATAATAACGCATATATGAAACAGCAATCATTTCTTCACTCCAAGCTGTAGGTTATATATACCATAACAAGAATAATATTTTCAAAATTAATATTTGAAACTTGTGAATAGAAACATAATAATTCTGAACAATATCTTTCTACTTTTCTAATAGAGGTATACTATAGGTATCTGAGGACAGGTAATTAACAACATTACATCAATATTTATTTCATTTGTAGACTGATAACTTTAGTTATTATGATTACTATGTTTTCAGGTTGATTAGTACTCCAAGTACGCATGTCCCACACATCATCTATACATGTTTATTTTCCCCAATAGCGAGAGGTAAGGCAGAGACCATAGACTCGTGATAACGAATGCTGAGGATACTTGCACGAAACTAATAATAAAACATTTATTTTACACCATATTAAGACAAAGAGAGAGGTATATATGTATATAAATATATAAAATAGATTATCATTATTTTCAGAGACTGTTTTAAATAGTTACAAATTTGTTAGTGGTTATTTTTACGGCATTTCTATTGGGTAAATATATCCTTTTGTTGTCTAATATGTTTTTTTTCCACAGCTTTCACCAATTATTGGAGGCTGCCATTAACAAAGCATACTAACAACAAAAGGATAGAAATGCTTGCGTCCACAATACATTGCAGCATATTTGTATGCTACAAATTATGAAAGAGCCCATTCTTCCCTTAATATCCGACCAACTCTTGTGGGGTGCATCTCGTAATTGTGTACAGCAGTATTCCATCACTGAATAAGAAGACTGCTTGTGTGTTATGAACAGCAAAAGGGAGAGGTCGCTTGACACGCGGTTTTGCTTTACTCAGTGCTACCGTTCCAACTAACTGACATTGTTTAAGGTGACGCATCTGTGAAATTAGACAAAAAATTGTGGAAAATAAACAAAAAAATTAATGATAAAATAATATGAATTTTAAATTTTAAGAAAACATATGACTTTCTCGCTTGGTGGACTTTAAATTAACTGAAGCTTTAAAAGGGCAGGCGCATACTTATTAATAGGCATGGCCAACTTTAAACTTCGTTTTCTCGCAAACATTTGACGACACTTTTCCATATTCAATATGCTTCATTCGATGCAATTTTTTACTAATTTGTTTCAACGTTTAATACTAATCCCTCAAAAGTACAGCAATGACTATTGTAATATTAGTCTTCGAAATATTCCTCCAATTTTGAAAAATGAAAATGATCTAATAAAACCTCTTGATAATCGTCGCCATCACAATGTGATAGGCACTGACCTTCAGTAAAACAACATTCACTTTTAGCAACAAAAAAAAAAAAAAAAGTTCTACACCCATTTAGGTATGTGATAATCAAGTCCTGGATTCTTAGGTTGCAATCTATTTACTTCTTGACCTTTCCTTTCAGTTTATTTTAATACTTTAGGTACTAATAAGTAAAATACTTCAATTTTATAGAACCTAAATTGGATCTAATAAGATCTGTTTTCATGAAAGGATCTAAAAATATCAATTCGGTGATTTAGGCAATTAGAAATACATTTATTTATATAAACTATTTTCAAAGCGAAATGAGGCCGTTGTAATAAGGAAAAAGTTAAATAATTGTCGTATGGTATTTATGATATTGTATTTGCTTAAATCACCGAATTAGTTATTTTTAGGTTCTATCACGCTAAATAAATCTCATTATGTTCTAACGCAAAATTAGGTGTGTGTGTCCGTGAACATGATAACTCAAAAACGAAAAGTCGGTAAAACATCAAATTTGGTATTTAGCTTAGTATCTTCCAAGTAAGCGACACGCAGACTTTGAGGAAAATCCGCCAACTCTAAACTACCCTTTACGAGGTAAAAACTCAAGTTATACATTTTAGTTTTCATGTAAATAGATTTAATATACGATATTTTAATAAAAATCGTTAGAGCCATTTTTGCGAAAATCAAAATTTTCGAAAAATGTTCCATGTAAAGGGTAGTTGGGGGTGGGAGGATTTCCTTGAAAATCTTCGTGTCGTATACTTGGATAATACTGAACTTAAATACGAAGTTTGGTATTTAACGGACTTATCGTTTTTTAGCTATGCTGCCCACAGACCCACTCACACAGATTCACACACACACACACACACACACACACACACACACACGCACGGACGTTTTTTTAAAAATGTTTTTTTTGGAGTCAGGGGTCCCAAAACATGTATTTCCTTTAAAATCTCGGTATAGAAGTTTTGGGTGCAATAAACTACCTTCTTTATGTACATAGTACGTGTAGAGAAAGTAAAAATTAGCAGAAATGGTCTTACTATTCGCTTCCTTGTAAGCTGTCGCTCTTACCATGCTAACTTCATATACCCAATGTCGTGGGTTCAAACCCGGCGGAGGACGATGGATTTTTTCGGGTGTAAAAATCCTTAGCATGGCTTCCTTTGAAAGCTGTGGGTCCCGTGTCGTAGATTTACGGCACGTTAACGAACCTCAAGCCTGATAGAGAGGTCTCTGAACGGTCTTTCACGCCCAATTTAGAATGGGACCACAGTGATTAAAGAGCGTCCATAAATAACACGCAATTTCTATTTTCCTTGACGGGAAATAAGGGAAATAAGGCATTTACCATACGCTAAAGCGATAGTCAAATCTTATAAAAGTTGATTGCTATGTGATTCAAATGCCTTTGTTTGTATGGCCAGGAGTTGACAAATTCCCGTATGAGAAAAGTATTTTAAAACTTAAACCAATAACAAGGAAAATCTCAAAACGGTCAGCTCTACGAAAAAAAGTACATGACATGAATTGCTCGTTTTAAGGAGATTTTCATTTTTGTGAAATACATTTTGGTCTATCTATTACACTTTACTAGTTATACAAAATGAGGTGGTCTTCAGAGGTTATTCCCAGAAAATTCATGTAAATATCTTGACATGTAAATATCTTTAATGTACACTATTTTAATCAAACACGTCAGGTCGAAATTTTTGAGAAAATAACAATTTTCGAAATGTTTTTTATGTAAAGGGTACTTTTGTGTTCGGGGAGTTTTCCTCATACGCATACACCTTTTATAAAAATGTTTTTATTTTTCTTTCTTTTTTGATTACAGGAGACACTAAAACGTGTTTTTTCGGTGACATTTCAGTATGGAATGTTTGCGTGGAGTGCAATACCTTCTCTATCTAAGTAATATGTATTAAGTACATAAAGTAAAACACCTCTTTAAATAGTTTAGTGTATCTCCTACAGAGGTTGTGAAATGCGCGGAGAGTGTTCTATAAAACACATAGAATTTTGAGCCAGGTGAAAGCTTAGGCAGGTATTATTAAAGTTTCATAACGGCCATTGTGGTCAGAAGACCAGGCAGAAACCAAAAGGAAAGTATGCGAGGTAGTCCAGAAAGTAAGTTCCGTTTGGTAATAAAATTAAATTGTGTACAGATACTGAATAATTATTTATTGCACAAAATTCTACAACTCCTAAACTACTTTTCCACATAACTGCCGAAATTTTGCAGGCATTTGTCATAGCGTGGCACAAGTTTCTGTATACCTTCTTCATAGAAGTTTGCCGCCTGTGTCTTCAAAAAGTTGGAAACATTTTCTTTCAGCTCTTCGTCATTGTTGAAGTGTTGACCGCCAAGGAAAGACTTGAGATGTAAGAACAGATGAAAGTCGCTAGGAGCGAGGTCAGGGCTGTACGGAGGATGGTCAAACACGTCCCAGCCAAATCCCTGTAGGAGGTTTTTCGTCACATTTGCAGTGTGTGGTCGTGCGTTGTCGTGAAGAAAAACAACACCTTTTGACAGCAAACCTCGGCGCTTATTCTGTATTGCGCGGCGCAATTTCCTAAGTGTCTCGCAATAAACATCTGCTTTGATTGTTTGACCACGCGGTAAGAAATCAATGATTAAGATGCCTTTCCAGTCCCAGAACACTGTGCACATCATTTTTCGAGGTGTCAAGATTTGTTTCGGCTTAACCTTTGCTGGGGATGAAGTGTGTCTCCATTCCATTGATTGCCGCTTACTTTCAGGGGTGTCGTAAGAAACCCAAGTCTCATCTCCTGTGACTATCTTCGCCGTCTTCATCATAACGGGTTAAAAACTGAAGTGCACTACCCATCCGTTTTGTTTTGTGTTGCTCAGTAAGAATCGTTGGTACCCAACGTGAGCAAAGTTTACGAAATTTCAGTTTTTCGGTAACAATTTCATGAATTAGTGATCGTGAGCTTTGGGGAAATCCCATACCGATAGCACTAATTGTAAACTTGCGGTTTACCTGGATCTTGTCATCAATCGCGTGAACCGGTTCTTCTGTAACCAAAGACGGACGCCCACTTCGTTCTTCATCGTGCACTTCACTACGTCCTTCATTGAACTCTCGGACCCATCTTCTCACCATTGAATCACTCATCGCATTTTGTCCGTAAACTTCGCAAATTTGCCGATAAATTTCAATTGGTTTCACTTTCCTAGCATTCAGAAAATGAATCACAGATCTGATTTCACAAGCGGCGGGATTTTCAATCAACACCGACATTGTAAACAAGCACAACAAAGCGTATGTGGCTGACAGCGATCTCAAAATGGCGCACGTTTCTTCTCCTTGATACAGAGCGTCTACTGCGCATGTGCGGAACTGCGATCGCAGCGCTGCAGCGGAGATAAATTGAAACGGAACTTACTTTCTGGACTTACCTCGTATATTTACTTTCTCTATACGTACAATATACATAGTGTATAGAGAAGGTATTGCACTCCACCCAGAAATTCGATACCGAGATTTTACCGGAAATATATGTTTTAGGGTGCCCTGTACCTATCCAAAAAAAGCATTTTCAGAAAAAGGTCCGTGTGTGTCCGTGTGTCTGTGAACACGATAGCTCAAAAACGAAAAGTCGATAAAATACCAAAGTTGGCATTTAAGTTTAGTATCTTCTAGGGATGCGACACGAAGATTTTGAGAAAAATATCCCCACTCCAAACTACCCTTTACTTGGAACCTTTTTTCGAAAAAATTGATTTTCTCAAAAAGGTCTAACAATTTTGATTAAAATTTCGTACATTAAAGACATTTACCTGGCAAATAAAATGTTATCTTGAATTTTTTGGGAATAGTCTCTGAAGACCACTTTATTCTGGGTGAATTTTACGGAATTATACTGCTAAACTGTAAGAGGTGGACAAAAACTTACTACACAAAAATGTAGAGCACATTAAAACACACAATTTATGTATATATATTTTTTTCGTGGAGTTGATCGTTTTCGAGATATTCCTTGTTTTTGGTTTCAGCTTTGAAAAACTTATACTTTTCTCATAAAGGAATTTGTCAACTCCCGTTCATACAATCAAAGGCACTTCAGTCACAAAGCAACCAGCTTTTGACTTTCACTTTAACCTATGGTACTCCCTTATTTCTCTTATACTTACAAGGAAGCAGATAATAAAACTATTTCCGCTAATGTTTTGTCGATGAGTATGAAATAAATAGAAGCATATGCTTTTTAAGAATAATTTGTTGCAGAGATGTAGAGAAAGTCATGTGAATGGAACACATCAGATTTTTAAGAATATTTTCCAAAAGTCTGTGGTTTCTGTTTTAGTGTCAATGTGAAGTTATTTAGTTTCAAAAGAGAATATTTTTTGTTTTATTACGTTTTTTTTTGTTCTCCCCATAAATCTTGCAAATTGTAATTGCATATTAGAGTTATAGTTTACAAAAGAGCAATAGAGTTTTTGAATGGGAGTGGTGGAGAGCTGTTAAGAAGGGTTTGCTCCTTTCACCCAGTTCTAATAATAACTTAAAAGTGGATATGTTCATTCCTTGCAGGCTATAATATATTTTTTCCGTATAAAATGAATATTGATACGACTACTTAGGACAATCCCAAGAAACATTCAACCGATTTTGATGGTTCTTACACCATTAAATATCCCATTTTTACTTTCTCCACATAGTACATGGTACGTAAGTAGAGAAGTTATTACACTCAATCAAAAATTCGATACCGATATTCACTAGAAATACACGTTTTAGGGTCCTCTGTATCCAGAAAAAGCATTTTTAGAAAAAGGTCCGTGTGCGCGTGTGTGTCTGCGTGTCTATTAACATGATAACTCAAAAACGAAAAGCCGGTAAAATAAACTTGGTATTAAGTTTAGTATCTTTCAAGGATGTGACACGAAGATTTGGAGGAGAATCCCCCACCCCAAAATTACCCTTTACGTGGAAAAAATTCCCTAATTTTAATTTTCTCAAAAATGGCTCTAAAGATTTTGATTAAAATACCGTATATTAAAGATATTTACATGGCAAATAAAATTTACATTTTGAATTTTCTGTGAATAGCCTCTGAAGTCTTCTTTATTTAGGATTAATTTTTCTGAATTTGCATAACTGGTAAACCGTAAGAGATAGACAAAAACTTACTATAAAAATATGGATTTCGTTTAAACACATACTTTATGTCATACATATGCATTTTTCCTGGAGTTGAACATTTTTTAGATATTCCTTGTTATTGGTTTCAGTTTTAAAATATTTAGTCGTGATTGGACTGTTTTGTTCATATACTTTTTTAATGTTTATTACATTTTTATTTCCAATATTATTTTGTACATACATTTCACTCTGCAACCATTAATACCCACTTGCAGAGGAATACACACACATACAGACATACATATACACATATTCACACATGCACACTTACACGCACATGCGTATACACACATACACATAGACACACATTCACACTTACGCACATGTACATACACATAATCACATAAACACCTACACACACCTACTTACATACACATATATACATATACATATTCATACGTACATTCACGCATGTATACATATATACGTATACAGGATGTTTCAAAAATACGGGGCATAATTTCAGGTATGTATTTCCCAAATGAAGACAATCAAAATAGTTCATCATAACATGTGTCCGGAAATGCTTTATTTCCGAGTTATGGCCTTTACAACATTGAAAGTCCCACCTGTAGACAATCAAAATTGTTCATGTCCGGAAATGCTTCATTTCCAAATTATGGCCTTCACAACATTGGAATTCACTGGAACGTTTTTCTTTCCGTAGGTCTTTGCCGTCGAAGGAGACATTAGGAGGGCGCTCTGATAGTTCATTCTGAGGAAGGTTACATTCAGTGTTCTTTAGGCGTTAAGACTGTGCGACATGTATTCAAATCAAGAGCTGGCAGAGATACACTTCATGTACGGTAAGGCGGACGACAATGCTGCGCTGGCCAGGAGAGGTACCCACAGCGACAATGTCCAGATCGGAAGACATTTGTACGTCTCCATTCCCGTCTGTGCAAGTATGGAACATTCACCTCTCCTGGTTTGGGAAGGAGACGACCAAGATCTACAACTCCAGAAGTGCAGGAGGAGATTCTAGAGGCTGTGGACAGGACTCCTTCTATCAGCACACGACGGTTAGCGTTGCAAGTCAATGTTCCTCATACGACTGTCTGGAGACTGTTGAACGAGTATCAATTGTATCCTTATCATTTGCAACGTGTACAGGCCCTGTCACCAGCAGATTACCCTGCACGAGTTAGGTTCTGTCAGTGGTTCTTGCAGCAGTGTGGTGTAAATCCGAACTTTTCTGCCGTCGTATTATTTACAGATGAAGCACAGTTCACAAGAGATGGCATAACAAATTTTCACAATCAGCATGTATGGTCGCATGAAAACCCACGTGCAACTGTTGTATCTTATCACCAGGTGCGGTTCTCCCTCAACATGTGGGCCGGTATCATTGGTGATCGATTAGTTGGCCCCCATGTACTTGTAAACAGACTTACGGGGCAGGCGTACACAAATTTCCTGGAAAACACCATACCTGACGTTTTCGAAGACACTCCACTGGTCAATCATCAACACATTCACTTCTTGCATGATGGCGCTCCTGCCCACTTCAGTCTTACGGCTCGCCGGTACTTGGATCCAAAGTTTCCTGATCGATGGATAGGTAGAAGTGGCCCAATTGCTTGGCCTCCACGTTCACCTGATCTGAACCCTCTCGATTTCTACTTGTGGGGCCATTTAAAATCATTGGTTTATTCGTCTCCGGTGCCGGATTTGGAATCCCTTCGGAATCGAATTGTGACAAGTTGTGAGGACATACGCAATACTCCTGGAGTTTGGGATCGTGTTCGCAGGTCAATGAGACATCGATGTGAGGTCTGTATTCAAGCAGGAGGTGGACATTTTGAACATCTTCTGTAATGACAACAACCTGCGGAAAGAAAAACGTTCCAGTGAATTTCAATGTTGTGAAGGCCATAACTCGGAAATGAAGCATTTCCGGACACATGTTAGAATGAACTAATTTGATTGTCTACATGTGGGAAATACATACCTGAAATTATGCCCCGTATTTTTGAAACACCTGTATACATTCATACGTACATACACACAAGTATACAAACACATACATACACAGATGTATGCTTACATGTATATATGCAGACATACATACATACACATATGCATATTCACATACATACTACATACATGCATACATTCACACTTATATACATTTATATGCATACACATACAATCATTCATACACATACATAACACATGCATACATACAGCATACACATACAAATGACACCTGCATACATAATACTCGCATACATGCACATACGCATGTATCACCACATACACTCACTTCAGGGGGATGTTAAGAAGTTCAGATGTACGCCATCATCGTTTAGCGTAGATACAAGGTACCTTTCATCCGTTATTAGTAATAGCCGAGGCTTTACGAAATTTCTGTCCTAAGAGATAAAGGCGAGGATGACCATAAACATCTTCTAGATGGATATTAAATATGGGGGATTTTAAATTAATCAATTAAATTGTCATTCGAAAAACCAACTAGTAAATAATAAGTGTTACGTCCACTTTAATTTGCTTTGTTTTTTCTACTTTAAGGTGATGCAACTGTGAAATTTGGAAAATCCACGATATGATATTTTATTGAAATTTATAACTGCTATTATAAAAAATCTGATGTGTTCCATTCACATGACTTTCTCTATATCACTGCAACAAATTATTCTATTTACTTCTTCTAATGGAGCAAAAATTAGCAGAAATAGTCTTATTACTTGCTTCCTTGTTAGTAGAAGCGAAATAAGGGGGTACCATAGGTTAAAGGGATAGTCGAAGGCTGGTTGCTCTGCGACTGAAGTTCCTTTGTCTGTATGGACACGAGTTCACAAAGTCCTGTATGAGAAAATTATGTTTTTATAGCTGAAATCAAAAACAAGGAAAATCTAAAAAACAATCAACTCCACGAAAAAAATTTATATAACATAAATGGTGTGTTTTAAGGGGCTCTACATTTGTTGTGCGGCAAGTTTTTGTCCATCTCTTACGGTTTAGCAGTTATGCAAAATCCCATAAAATTGACCCAGAATAAAGTAGTCTTCAGAGACCATTCCCAGAAAATTCAAAATATACATTTTATTTGTCAGGTAAATATCTTTAATATACAATATTTGAAACAAATCGTTACAGCCATATTTTAGAAAATCAAAATTTTCGAAAAAAGTTCCATGTAAAGGGTAGTTGGGGCTGGGGGAATTTTTCTCAAAATCTTCGTGTCTCATCCCTGGAAGATAATAAACTTAAATACCAAATTTGGTATTTTACCGACTTTTCGTTTTTGAGTTATCGTGTTCACAGACACATGTACACACTGAAAAATTATTATTTTTCGATTCTCCAAATCTCTGATTTTTCAAATGTTAATAATTTATTTATCATAATTGGTTCATTATTTAAAAAAATGATGATATCCATTCACGTGACTTTCTCTGGCTGTTCCACAAACAAATTTGACTTACAAAAGATGTATTCTTTTATCTTCACCATGCTACTCGAAATAAACATTAACAGAAATGGTCTTATTACGTTTTTCCTTGTAAGTAGAAGAGAAATAAAAGCAATAGTCAAATGTTTTAATTGCTGGTTGCTATGTGAAGCATTTGCAATTCGATTCTCTTTTCCAAACAGAGATGTAAAACAAAAGAGATGAACTGAAATTTGAGAATATCGGAAACGTTTAATCCTACATGAATGCATATGACATAACTTGTGTTATAATGTGATGCACATTTTTGTGTAGCAAATTTTTGTCTATATATTACGGTTTACACAAAACTCACTAAGAATGAAGAGGTCTTCAGAGGTATTTCCCAAAATTCAAGACATACATTTCGTTTGTCATGAAAATGTCTTAAACATACGGCGTTTTACTGAAAATAGATTGAACAAATTTTGAGGAAATCAAACTTTTCGAATGATGTTCCATGTAAAAGGTAGTTTGGGGTGAGGGGACTTTCTCGAAAATCTTCGTGCCGCATCCTTGGAAGATAATGAACTTAAATACCAAGTTATACTTTCGTTATTGAGTTATAATGTCTACAGACAAACACACATACACACAAATACACACACTGAATTTTTTAAAAAAAATGCTTATTTTTTTTTTTTTTTTTTTTTTTTTTTTTTTTTTGGGATTCAGTGAGCTCCAAAAATGTATTTCGTGAAATATCGGTATCGAATTTTTGGGTGGAATACAACACCTTCTCTATCTACTATGTACGTTGTATATACGTGCTAGAGAAAGTAAAACGAATTATGGATATTCTTTATTGTGCCTTTAATAGGCAGCATGCAATTTTTAAAACAAATTAGTGAAAAATTACATTGTATGGAACATTTTAAGTATGGAAAAATTTGGGAAAAAGTTTTGGAGAAAATAAGCTTTAAAGATATGAATGTCATTGATAAGCAGGCACCTGATCATTTATACCTTCAGGTAATTGGTAATGAAACTGCGTCAAGTGGGAAAAACTATATATTTTCATAAAATTTAGAAGTCATATTACTTTTTTATGAAACTAAAAAAAATCAAATTTCATATGCATCACTTTAATATAGCATATATTCTACTCACATAACTGTAATTTTGTATTTACATAATAATCTAGAACTTTCTATAAAACTACTTTCATGGACTGGATTTTCCTTACCGAAGTGTATTCCCTTTTCTCATTCGAGAAATGGCTGCCTATGGGTACTATCGATTCTGAAAAATCTGATATGTTTGTTCACATGACTTTCTATACATCTCTGTAACAAATTATTGTTAATAAGCTTATTCTTCTCTCTATTCCATGCTAATCGAGATAAATATTAGCAGAAACGTTAGTAGTCATATCGATGTACATTTTTGTGCCGAAAATACATAATACAGCCTGCAAATGAATATATCCACTTTTAAGTTACTAAGAGAACTGTGTAAACGGAGCAAACCATTCATAACAGCTTTCCATTATTTCCATTATTTATTCAAAAACTCTATTGTTCTTTTGTAAACTATATATTTATATAGTTTACAATATATTTTTACTCTATATTTTGTAAACTATATAAAATAGTTTTTTGTATTATTACGTTGTTAAACATTTTTTCTCCTCATAAATGACAACCCTTCTTGCAAATGTAGATGCATATTAAGAGTTAAAGTTATATAAAAATCAGAACTGTCTATAAAACTGCAGTGTTTAATGTCCATCATGAACAAGATTGTCCTTCTGAAGTGTATTCCCTTTTCTCATTCGAGAAATGGATGCCTATGGGCACTATCGATTCTGAAAAATGTACAGGCAGTTTTAACCTTGGAACCGAGAGGAAATGAGCAACACTAGTGTTTGTGAAATACTCACATCACCACGCGCACTCCAAGGTGCCAGGGGCTGTTGCACCCTCAAGTTGGATCTCTGCTGTTCTGCTCTGTTCTGGGGCTGGGAATGAGGTTGTGGCGTAGCGTATAGACCTAGTACTTCTTCCAGGTTACTGTCTCCCTTCCTGTAAACATGTCATATACATTACTGAAATGCCATGCGAGTTATAAGGACACAAAGTTTGATGTCTTATAATCAGGGCCCAAATTTTTACGGTCGAATAATGTTTGAAAAATCTGTTATGTTCCGGCGTTTCTCGGGGAACTAGAAAGGAAAATATACGCTTTTATTATTTATTCATTTAAAAAGTATAAATTTTAGCCATATTTTCACAAAAATCACACCATAATATAAAGTACCTCAAAATAATATAGACATTTCAAGATAAAATAGATACAAGATGACTTTCTTTACTTATTCTGCAACAAATTATTCTTACAAAAACATTTCTTCTAGATAAACCATGATATAAATTAACAGAAATTTTCTTATTACTTAGTTCCTTATAAGAAGAATCTGAATGTTCCATTCACATAACTTTATGTGGCTGTTCCATATACAACTATCCTCACAAAATATACAGAATAAACACCGATGGTTTTCTGTATATCGAATATGTAGATTCTGGTGTTTACTATAAACTTTTTACATTTTATGCTTCGTGTGGTGAACTCAAAGCCAACTTTGATAGTGAGATAGAAGCAATATAATATATTCCTATCTCCCAACTGCCTATCAGAATGAGGCCATTCCAAAAGGCTGTTATACTCTGAGATTCAAGCTCAGCAATCCGAGCATAGGCAAAGCATAAATACCCTACACTATCGTTCAGAATAAAGAGGTCTTCAGAGGCTATTCCCAGAAAATTCCAAACAGACATTTCATTGTAGTTTAAATATCTTTAATATGCGATGTCTTAATCAAAGTCCCTAAAGTTATTTTTGGGAACATTTTGCCAACAAAAGGGTAGTTCGTTTTTGAGCTATGCTGTCTACAGACACACACAGACCTTTTTTCTAAAAATGTGTTTTTTGGTTTCAGGGCATCTCAACATGTATTTCTGGTGAAATCTCGGTATCGAATTTTGGGTGCAATGCAATACCTTCTCTATACACTACGTGCATTCTACGTGCAGAGAAAGTAATACTCAACAGTATTGCTTATTTCCTAGTATGCTTGTTCACTTTTACGTATACTCCACATATAAGTGCTTTTAGCATCGCTTTTCCACAAAATAAATTCTCCCAACAAACCGAGTTAAGTTCAAATTCATGAAAATGTCGTCGACATATCCTTGTATCAAGGATGTTTATAGAGAAAAACATCTTTTCTTCGCAGAACAAAACATCGGGTTCTTAAGAGCGTAAAGTTCAGCGTGAACAAAGGAGTAACGGCTTTATTTGTGGACACAATCATTAGGTCCTCAAAACTTCACTCAGTGCGTTCTATGAGTTGGAAGCACTCAGAAAATGAAGAGCCAAAGTTTGTTACTTTCGTCAACTAGTATCAAACTTAGCCCTTGGAGTAAAATATATCTGATATTTCTAACGCTTCCCCAAAAGGCAAAATTACTGATAAAAGCGGATCTGTAGATACCGTGTTATTGAACAAATGAGGAACACATATATGCAGAGCTGAAACTGCAATTAGGATTCCGTAATAGTTGCTTGAGAAGTGTAGGTACCATTGTAAAACACAATTACATGCATAATTACATACCCAACTGTTCTGGAGTACATTTCTATAGCTGCACCCAATACGTCACAGAGCTATCTTGCCATTAATTATCTCAATAGGCACTCATCTCTATGGAGCATCACTTCTGTGCTGTTTCCCCATAAACAGATTTGAGGGGACCAATCTCTGAGCCTGAAACCTTTTTATCATATTTTACATTTGTTGTTGTAAACTTTGGTGCATATAATATGTTAAAATTTTATCTGAAATATGACTTTTTACTTTCTCTACTTAGTACATAGGTAGAGAAGGCTATACAATCCATTCAAAATTTTATACCGAGATTTCATCGGAAATACACATTTTAGGGTCCACTGTACCCCCAAAAAATCTATGTGTTGCATTCACACGACTTTCTCTAGCTGCTCTATAAACAAACTTCTTAAAAAAGATTATTCTTCCTTGTACACCATTCTAATCGAAATAAACATTAGCAGAATGCTCTTATAACTTAGTTCCTTATAAGTAGAAGTGAACTCATGGAATACGCTAGGCTTAAGTGATAGTCAAATGTTTTAAGAGCTGTCGTTATGCGATTTTCAATGCAAATCGCTTCTTTGCTTGGCCAGGAATAGAACAAATGAAAAACGAACACTTACTGCCTGATAAAAGTATAAGTACTTTACAATTGAAACTAATAACAAGGAATATCTCGGAAACACAACATAAACGTAAAGGAACATAAATTGTGTGTTTTGGCAAGATCTCAATTTTTTGTGCAGTAAGTTTTGGTCTATCTCTTACGGTTTAGCTGTTAAGTAAAATTCGGCAAAATTCATCCAGAATAAAGAGGTCTTCAGAGGCTATTCCCGGAAAATTCAAGATATACATTTTATTGGGATGTAAATAGCTTTAATATAGAGATTTTAATGAAAATCGTTAGTCATTTTTGAGAAAATAAAAATTTTCGAAACTTTTTTCATGTATCGCATCCTTGGAAGATACCAAATCTACATACTAAGTTTGGTATTTAACGGTATTTTTGTTTTTGAACTATGCTGTCCACAGACACACAGACACACATAAACGGACATTTTTTGTAAAAATGCTTTTTTCGTACTCAGGGGACTCCAAAACATATAACCCTGGTGAAATCTCGACATCAAATTTTTGGGTGGAGTACAATACCTTCACTATCCACTATGTACAGTGTACATGCGCGCTAGAGAAAGTAAAAAGTAAAAGGTCCATGTTTGTGTGTGTTTTTTTGTGTAAACACGATAACACTAAAAGTAGGTAAAATAACAAACCTGACATTTAAGTCTAGTATCTTCCAAAGATGGAACACGGTGATTTTGAGGAATATCCTCGCTCCAAGCTACCTTTTCATGTAAAAAAAAAAGTCTATAATTATGATTTTCTCAAAAATGGCTCTAATAATTTTGATTAAAATAGCGCATATATTTTTAATTTTCTGGGAATAGCCTCCGAGAACCTTCTCATTCTGGATGATTTTTGTTTTACTTGTAAACCGAAAGAGATAGACAAAACTTATTACACAATCATCTCATTAAAACATACACTTTATATTATACATCAGTTTTTTTTTTTTTTTTTTTTTTTAGAGTTGTCCATTTCCGAGATATTTCTTGTTATTGGTTTCAATTTTAAAATAGAATTTAATTCAATTTTCTCATACGGAAATTTATCAATTCCTGGTCATCCAAAGAAACTAATTTCAATCAAATAACAACCATTTTAAAGGATTTGACTATCACTTTAGTTTATTGTATTCCCTTATTTCCCTTCTGTTTTTTTTCTTTTAATATAATAGTCTCTAAAGACCTCCTTATGTTTTTTTTTTTTTTTTATTTTTTTTATTTTTTTTAAATGCCCGTGATACAATAGGTATAAACTTTCTAATTTTTTTTTTTAATTATGGGGCAATCTATGCCCACAAAAACATAATTCTACTAACACTCGTTTTAAATAACTATAAATCAGTGCAAATAAACCATCATCTTCTAAAACTAAACCACAAAAAATAAACATAATTAATATCGGGTTAATGAATCCTTAGCCCGAATAGTTACATTTTTTTTTTTTTTTCAATTCTGGCAAAGTTTTTTTTTTTAATGCTAGTTGACCATAATAGTTTCTTTTTTAATCACAGAAGCGGGAAGCTGAACCTAACAACATTGTCAGTGCTTCTTAGTGTGGAGGTGATAGTCCACCGAGGGACTAATCTGTTAACAAGGAAGTAAGTAATAAGGTCATTTCTGCTAATGTATCTCGATTAGAATGAAGTATAGAGAAGAATAAACCTATAATTTATTACATAGATGTGGAGAAAGTGATGCGAAAGAAACACTTACAATTGTAAACTAAAATTTAAACTGCTTTTTGAAACATCTTATGTGCGTTTCCTTTTATTCTTTGTATATAACTTTATATCCTCTTCATATGCTTTAGTGATATGAAATCTGACAAGAACATATTTAATCACGGAAGTCATACATATTATTGAGGACAAAAGTTTAAGACATTAGATGTAATGTCATCGCTAGAGAGCACTTTTAGGGATTGCAAGTTTACGAGGAATGATGACTACGGAGATAGGGGGGAGGTCGGTAAACTCACTGTTCGCCTGACTAGTAAGGCGACGCGATGTAACTTGGTCGCTATTAGTCCTTTTGCTTTCTTTTCAATGATACCAAACTACTTCAAGATATTTTGCTGAAAGCATCGAAGGTGCAGCATTTACAAATGCATACATTTTGTAGAAGAATTTGGATTGGAGCTACTATCTATTGATGATGAGAAGTTTTTTACTTTTTCTACACATACTATGTACATAGCGTATAGAGAAGGTATTGTATTCCACCTAAAATTCGACGCAAGATTTTTCCGGATATATACGTTTTGGAGTCCCCGAAAAAGAATGTTTAGAAAAAACATCCGTGTGTGTGCCTGTGGACAATATAACTCAAAAACTAAAAGACCATTAAATACCAAACATGATATTTAAGTTTAGTATCTTCCAAGGATACGACACGAAGATTTTCAAGAAATTCCCCTCACTGCAAACTACTCTTTATATGGAAACATTTTTGAAAATTTTGTTTTCCTAAAATGGCTCTAAAATTTTTGATCAAAATATTGTACATTAAAGATATTTACATCACAATAAAATGTATGCCTTGCATTTTCTGGGAATAGTTTTTGAAGACCTGCTCATTCTGGATGAATTTTGCTGAATTTTGCATAACGTGTAAACCGTAAGAAATAGACAAAATGTATTACACAAAAATATAGATCTGGTTAGTTATGCAAACATGACTTTTACAAACTTTCTAGATAATTTTTATATACATTGAGGAAGTTATGGATTTAATTTCTTCTTAAAATACTCATGTTATGTTTTAATGTATGTTGTAGATATGTACCTGTCATTGTCAACTAGAAATATTGCTGGGGAATCCTGTGGGTAAGTCCTCTTTGCAGCCACTCCACGACACGTTGGATGAAACACCCACCTGCTGTAAATATCATAACATTTGATATCAATGGAAAAGTCCTGTGGCCGACAAGTCAATTGGCTTACGCCTATGACTTGCCATTTTGAACTGCACGAAGCGACAATTAAAGGCATAAGGGACTGCATTTCATCACATATAGATATGAGACCATTTCTATTCCAGAACTCTGCGAATATACAATCAGTTTAGTAAAGCACATCAGTGAATGTCTATTGCAGGTCTATGAAAATAACAACTTATGGCGCTTCTTCAGCTAGTGACAAACAAATCTTCACATAAGCTTATGACCATACCTCAGTTGTTTGCACCTAGCTTTGAAGTCAAATCTGAGAGCAAATTACACTTTTGCTTCGGTAATTAGAAGAGTAAGCTTATTTATTCGGCTCAGTAAATGTATAGTGTGCCAAAAACATTTCCTCGCAATGGCTATAGATACGAGGGTTAGAACTTTAATAGTGGCAATTTATTTAAAATTCATACAAAAGAGCTACATTTTATAAAGCTTTACTGTCCTTTAAAATAGTCACAAGTAATGTGTAGAGCCCTTTGCCAGCGATGTGAAAGTCGTAGGATACCATCAGCGGTGTCGTTGTGTTGCTAGTTCAGATGGAGCGGTCTACTGCCCGACGAATCTCTGGAACAGTTCTGAAGTGAATGCCATGAAGTAGTTCTTTCATAGTCAAAGGCACAAGGGCTTTAAGTTCGGGGTGTATGGTGGATGGTTCAATACTTCCTAGCTCCATCGACGAACAAATCAGCCACAATTTGCGCGGTATGCGGGAGAGCATTTTCGTGAAATTAGATGGGCGAATTTTGCAGAAAATGTCGCCGAAGATCAGAAAGTTTGAACGTCGCAGATCCAAAGATGGAAAGTTTGTCTAAACCCCGGCAATGTGAAAGTAATGGAACTTCTCGTGTAAATCTCTGTTCTGTTATCCTAAAGTATTAGTTCCCCCCACAGCAGACCGTCAAAACTCAGTATTACCGTTCAATTTTGAAACGCAACCTACTACCAGCTTTGAGAGTCTTAACCTTTGTGACCTTGACTTGATTCCGAAGATGAGAAAAAAATGAAGGAACCATTTCATGGGATTCCCTTCAGATCTGATTCATCAGGCAGCGGACCGTGCCTTTCGAACTATCAACACAATAGACACAGCTAAATGTATCCTACGACTTTCACACGCTGGCAAAGGGCTTTACACAATGCTGATGACTATTTTGAAGGATGCTAAAGCTATGTAATATGTAGCTCTTTTGTATGAATTTTAAATAAATAGTTGTCACTATTAAAGTTCCAACCCTCGTATGTTTATTTTAGGTCAAACCTTCTCCCTCTGTACATACTCGATTCATCTTCATCGTTTATTTCGCTGTCATGTAACAGTAATCATAACGAAAATGGCGGTAAAATAATGCAGTTTTGAATTGAACAGGCTTTACGTTATAAAGCAATATAGTACAAAAATACCAGTAAGCAGTTATCTTATAATGAAGTTTTGGCACACTGAGATGCTCTTGCAATCCAGATGTTCAGGCACTCTACAACAGAGAGATCGCGAATGTGTGTATTTCACATGATGTCTGACAGAGCAAACTAACCCAAGAACACCGCATGTAAGTTCTTCGATGATGTAATCCTCGATGGGCATATTTATAAAATTGTAGCAACCATAAAAGTCAATGTTGAGTGACATTTTGACACGATTTACCTAAGATATTGTACATATTTATAAAATAAATGGAAAGGAAGAAAATATTTAGTGGAATTAAACGTTAGAGCTTCATGTTGTTGCTTTTTGAGCATGTCCTTAATTTCCAATACTGATCTGAAAATGGCTAAACATGGATTTTTTGTAGGAATTTTTATGTCAATAATTGTCATCTGACGCTTTTTCCTTATCTGTAGTTGTAAACAATAAACATATAAGAATGGCTTGGATAAGAATGGTTTCTCAAGACTTTTACTAGTCCCATATACCTTCAAGTGCATAGCCATAAAGCACACAGTTAAAAGTTTCTCAACAATTTCTTTAACTGTACATTAAATATTTGTGTTTACTCTTTAGTTTGACGCAGAACAGTACATGCATCAGCAATATTGCACAAAAGCACGTGGATATTGCTACAGTATTCCTTTTACTCTTTAGCTTTCACATCAAAAGCTGGTTACAACATGGCTGACATCTGAAGCGACACTTGTAAGGCATGACTGACTTAATTAGATGGTAACACTCTTGACCCAGCAAAAAAAAAAAAATGATGTCAATTTTTACAGGATTATTAAACCTTTTTGGTGATCTTTGGCGCTGAATCCTTGACTCTGTATAGGTTTTATTCCCTGAAAGAAATTTTAAGTATTCACAGACAACAGCAGACAAGCTACGTTTTGTTTTACTTTACTTTGCACAAAATATAAAATATCTACACTCAAATAGAACGATTGGGTGATAGATGTCCTTGATGTGAACTCAGGGTGTTACTTGCGTGAGAGATTATGAGGTTACTGCCTCCCTTAACTATCTTTGGACTTCTCTAGGCTTAGAAGTGTTCCAAAGGTCGCTATGCTGGCTACTCTTATAATGTCATATTTATTTACATGTTATATTTCCTCATTAGACAACAGCACGAAATTTACCTCATAACAGCTGTTTGTATCGTTTGACTCTCGTGTTCTTGTACATAACACCTGCACATAACAAATTAATGCTAAGAACTCCAGATTAATTTTTCTGAACTTACTTCCTGAGAAGACCTTCTCCCCCTATTATTCGACCTCACATTTTTCAAGCACTAAACTGTTTCCTAATGGCTGTTTAAATCACGTGACAAAACCTATTCCATAATTTTCACTGCAATGCTTACATATTTTGTTGAACATTAACTATCCGTGCTCTTAAAGCCTGAAACTTGCAAAAGGATATTTTATTTCTAATGAGCAAACTGTGCCTAGTTCGAGAACAATATCTCTGGTTCTTAGAATGGTGTCTGTATTTACCAATAAGCCATCTCCTCTATTGCTACAGAACTTACTTACTAGCTTTTAGCTTACACGCACACACATATATACATAGCAAATACAGGGTGGTGCAAAAGTTACTGGACACTGGGCAAAGATTGAATTTATGTTTCATTACAAATACAAACAACACCTACAATTATTTTTTATGTTCAAACTGTTTTCCGTCTACATTAATACATGTTTGAAGTGGTAATAACAACTTAATGGATTAAAATGTCCTACTTTACTACGTCTTGCTGGTGTTTTCGTTTTCTTTTAACCGAACTGTCCAACGACTTTTGCGCCCCGTGTATATTTTTATTACTATTTTATTCTAATAAAACGACCATTAATTAACACTACTGATCCTGTGTCCTGCTCTTCTCATAAACTTTACATATATGGTCCTAAGCGGGTGTTGCCGCGACAAACATTAGCAGCATGCAAGTGATCAGCACACCTGCTTTTAGCTCCTTTGCAGTAACACTGAGAACATAGCGAATAAGCACAATCTGGCTGAGACACACTGATGCCACAGCTGTAAAGAGAAATTTACCCACCAAAACAATTTGGTGAAAAAGTTGCACCGCCGCCTGAGTTAGTATCTGGATGCTCCTCTGGTGACCACGGGCTTTTCAGGCCTTCGTGGTCCCTGAGAAGGGACCTGTAATGGAGCAAATCGCTGGCAATTACAAACTTTAAAATGTAGAATAGAAAAGTTAGGAGTGCTGACAAAATGTAACTCTGTAGTACAATTTATGTCTTCTAATATGGCAACGCCGCAATACCTCCGGTTCTTGACATTTTGCGTGACCAAGAGACATTCTTGCCGCTGTTATGTACACATGAGCTATCTCTTTGTAAAATGCAAACAATGCAAAGTGCAATGTGAACTATGAGATAACAATTGGAGTAGATATAACAAGGTTAACGCACGTACAAAAAAAATCACCTGCACTAAAGTAAATAACTATTGAAAAGAGAATTGGCAACATAGAGGACAATACAGTGCCGGTACATGGAGAGGAAGCATGTAATTGGTCCTAGCAGACAACTTCCACTCTTTGCTACGCGCGTCGAGCCAACACTGCAAACCTTGCCTAATTTTCCTTACTTTTCTTTCGCATTGTGTTTTGCGTGTAGCAAGGCTCTAAGCAACTATAGTGAACTGAATTGATTAAAAACGTCACGAAAAATCAAATTACAGTGTCGATGTGTCTTTTGAAATGAATCAGAATAACACACTAACGCTAGTATTGCTGATATACACTTATATTTTCCCTACCCTTATGTAATTTCAAGACCGTAGATAGAGCGACGGTACACTAGGCAGTTTTGTTCACTCGGGACGGTCACGGTTTAATGAGTTCCACTTTTGGAACTGCAAATCGAAGAACACCACATCCTAAAATAGAAAATATAAAGCAAATGTTCCATAGTTGAGTGCTAGCTGATGTATCACCACGAGATCATAGTATCTACTCGTTAGTTTTAATGAAGGGACTTGACTACGTTTCGGAATCTCGTAATTATGTTCTATTTTAATCCCCGATAATACGAGGATCATCTAGAAAGTGACAAACGATTTGGCATAACTAAACAATAACGAAACTTATCAACACAAAACTTTATTTACAAAGTTGCAGTACCTTACTCTATTTCTCAATGCAATCTCATTCTGTCAACATATTTATTGTCACGTGGTACCAGTTTTTCAATGCCGATGTTATACCTTTCTACTGCCAAAGAACTTATTCGTTTTTTTGAATGCACAAAATTTTCGGCCAATCGAATTTTATAGGAAAATAACGCAAGTGTATGGTGACAATGCAATGAACGAATCTTCAGTGAGTAAATGACGCATAATTCACGAGTAATCAAGGATGAACCAGTGTGTACGAAAAACACCGGAGTGGATGTTCATCAATCGTTATGGAGGAGTTGGAAGCAAATATTGATAAAAGAATTCAGAAAAACCGGTGTTTCACTTTGGACACCGTACATGACTTTTTGGATGGAAAAGATTTCCCAGCCAAGAAGACCTCACAGTGGCAGTGACATCTTGGCTCAGATCTTTAGCGGTGAAAGAGTACCAGTGACAATAAATATCTTGGTAGCAATCATAAGTTGAAAATCAGAGAAAGGTACTGTAACTTTGTAAATAAAGTTTTAGTTATGCCAAATCGTCTCTCATTTCTGGATGACCCTCGTAATATACAGTTATTACCGGATATTGCTTTTTAGCGAAATTCCGCTTACTAAAATTCATTTATGTGATTTGGTATAATAATTAACATCAAAATGTGCCTCGGTGTAGACTCAGGAGTCGAGCGGTGATCTCTTCTTTCTTCTTTCCTCTCAGAGTCTCGGAGTCGAGAATTATAAATTTATTTTATTTTAAATAAGAACACTATTTTTGCAGTAATAATTCCATGTCATAACTTTGAAGTTGATGACTTTATAACACAAATTATTAATTTTACCGACGCGATTATATCACATCATTCGGATAGCGTCCTCACCCGACGAAGGTGACGTTAGAGATTAACTGTCTGTCCTTCTTGTATATCTCCCATGAAGCTCTGGGGTATCAACAATGCTCTCTCCTTAGATACATTTTAAATTACACATTTCATTTCTTTTACATTTATGACATATATAAATGTAATGAAACTAGATCACTTAAGATGCATTTTGCAAGATATTAATTCTTTTAATATACCTTTGCATATTTCTTTAGCAATGCTTGCGCCCAAGAAACTTCACGTATAATATTATTTGTGGTGGCACCTGACAACTCTGCATGCCTTTTGTCTTCCTCTGATTTTACATATGTACTTATTATCTGATACAAGTTGAAGTTGTCTGCCTCACATTCAACAGGTTGCGAGTTCGAATCTCGCTTAGGGTGAGTTACCCGAATAAGGTATTTGTTCGGGGCTTTCCCTTATTCTTAGAAGACAAATGTCGAGTAACTTTAATCTCAGTGGACCCTGAGACCATTTGAGCATCATTTCACCAATTTCATTCATTCATCGTCCGAAAAAAAATGAAGTTACAATTTATATCGCATAGGATAAATGATACATTTGTGCAGTTTGGTGTTGAGTAACGTGAATCTTTCGCATTTCAGATAACAATGCGCATATTGTCGTTTACATTTGTGTTTAATAGGTTTCGACGCCTACACACATATTTAAGGTAGGTACAGCTAATTGGAATAGAATACCTATTATGTTATACCTATGTTTCTGTCTTATTCATTGTTACATTATTATCTATAAGGTTCACCAACATGTGCAATTACCTCTATGGGCAGCTAAAATTGGTGCAGTAAGCATGGATTACACCTGACTCTACCATCGCAATCAATTTATTTCAATATCGGTGTGGCGCTCCGGGAATGTACCTTGTTGGAACTAAATGAAATCAGATTAGCGATCTTTTTCTTTACTATTCTTTTTTTTTTTCCAATTTTATATTGTACCTATTGCGCACAGTTCATGAAATCCTGGCTACCTTAAACAGGTGTAGCAACATAATGAAGGCTAAATACATTGGGTAATTTGATTTCTTTTGATCTGGTGTTATATATTCTGCGAATTTATTATTCTTAAGCGCAAAAAATGCTTGCACATAAACTTCTCTCTCACAATTAAATACAAAGTTATCTCGAATCTCGGCGTACCCCGCTGATGTGATAGCGTAATAGAGACATGCTAGAACTTGGCATTGCTTATCTCTCGCCCGGAATGAAATCCATAAATAATTAGACGATCTGAATTTCTAATGGACATAAATTTTGGGACTAATAACACGAGCATATTTCAAAATCATGAAGGAACCGATCGCAATCGGCCGAGCTGTAAATTCGATTTACTTCCATGTCCCAGACATTAGTTTGGCACAGCATATCAGCAGCCTAAATGTGTTGCATAGGAACACAAGAGAGTCTTCAAGCGGATCTGTAATGGTCGTTTTTAAGACCCTGATTTTCTTTTCAATAACAAAGAAGGAAACATATAGGCGTCAGCTGAAATAGAGTTCCAAATTAGAGTTACAATAGTGTTTTTGATATTAAATCTTGTAAAGTTTAGAGTCAGGATTCTTCCAATCAAGCACCAAAGAAGCCATTTAAACCATAAACTATACTTGTGCGAAATAAGTGAAAACATTGTCCCTAATAACCTGGAATGTCGGGTAAAAGCAAAGAAGGAAGTGCAGTATACGACTGGCGCACATAACACCTCCGCTTTACTTCAATCCGCCACGATATTAACAGGAGTCCCGCTCCGATTTCGAATTGAATTACAATTGAAATCGACAGCTACGATTGGATATATATTTTTGAACAATTGTATTCTTAATCACGAATTCTAAAATAGTTTTTGGCATGAAAAGTTTGGTATTAGATAGTGATAGCTTTTTCCTGGAGAAACCCGCTTCTCATGAAACACTATATTTTGCAAATGAAGCAAATAACGATTATTTCTTATGTTTTAAGAACTGACCCAGCCTGGGGAATTTTTAAAGTTAGAATCAGATAAAAATTTCAATGCCATAGCCGGGATTTGAACCGAAAAATGAGAGGCCCGTGTTCAAATTCCAACTATGGAATTGAATTTTTCAGCTGATTCTAACTTCAAATGAAGCAAATAATGTTTCCAATTGCCAAGGATTTGCTCTCTATTTACAGGTCGTGTCTCTAAAGATGATTTTCATACTGCTGAAGAAACATACTCCCTGTAGGAAGGAAAAAGAAAGTAGATTTTATGGTTGACAATGCTCAATAAAATCAGGATTTCTGTGAAAAAAAGAAAAACAGACAATTTAAGGAATACAAATGAGAGTGTTTGTACATAATGTTACTGCGCTCTGACAGGCTCCAATTGGGTGACCCTTTTATAAAAATAATTTATGTAATAATCTAAAATAATATCCTATAGTACCGTGCCTTCGTTTTATGCCAAGGATAAAACCCCTTATATGCGTATCAGATGAAAAATCATTGACTTCAATAGTATGCCACTGTGGAGAAGTGGCGCAGGACGTGTCAAGGGTAGGTGCATCAACTTTAAACTTTATAAAAAAATTAAGAAAAGTAAAACTGAGAATTCAATAGCTTTAATTAAAAAAATGAGCTGTCTCAGTCATTGTTTTGCCTTCGTCTTGCGGAGCATTTTGACAATACCTACGTAAGCTGTGAATGATTTCCTTACGCTCCCTAAGAAGTATCTCAGCCGTGTTGCATAGAAAGTTGATATTTCAGACACTAAACTTTAAAAACTGAAACCCTACTGTGTACTATTGCTCAGAAATTATGAACATTACGCAACAACAGCAACTTATGCTTGTGAGTGTTAATTTCATCCGACGATGTCAAGAATGCATTCGCACAGATGAACATCACTTTCAACTATTACTAAAACTCGTGAGAAACTAACGCGGGATTTACGGAACGCAAAACTCCACAGTGTAGTAGACTGTGTGAGGAGCTCGTATTCTACGATTCGCGGCCTTGGCATAAAAGAAGTCACAATATTATGATTAAAATAAGAACTATAGCTTTCCTGGCGACGTGTTAATTCAAGATCTTCTCGGGCTTCTAGCCAGGTAAAAACTTGGCTTGACACCAACGTTTCGAAGAAGTGCATCTTCCTCGTCTTCAGGGTGAACTGATCAGTTCACCCTGAACACGAGGAAGATGCACTTCTTCGAAACGTTGGTGTCAAGCCAAGTTTTTACCTGGCTAGAAGCCCGAGAAGATCTTGAATTAATATTATGATTGCTTATGACAAAAATACAATTTATAAAATTTTATCTGAAGGAGCTTTTGAAAAGATTCTCAAAATGGCTATTAATGCTGTCATTAAATCTAAAAATATTAACACTTAAATAATTATCCAATGTCTCCTTTTAATGTTTAATCATACTTCTCAATTAAAATGGAAATATTCGAACATCAGTTTAAATCTTAGCCAATGCTGTAGAAAAAGCTAATCAAAACTTATTTAAATGTAACTAATCTAAAACAACTTCAATTCCTATTTACTTAAGGTATCTGTAAGCTATAATCTGTTGATCCTGCTCCTATCTGTCGGCTCTGTAGAGAGGAATAATCGGTACGTCATGTGCTGAAGAGTGTGTTGCTCTAGCAGCTCTTCCAGCAACCTTCAATGCCGGTCTCCCTTGCGGAGGTCCTTGCCGAGGACAACGAAGACGCCTATAGGATTTTTATCTAAAATGATTTTTCCGGCGAGGCTTTATTTTTAGTTTTATTTATCCTGACGGTTTAATGGACGGTAGGTAGTTTTTTTAAATGTTTTATTATAAGTGAATTTTATGCTGAGGATTTAGCTTTAGTATTTTTATTTTCTTTTCGCTTCACATTTGGTTATCGATTTTAGATTCATCTATGTTTTTTTTTTTGTTGCCTCTAATAGTTTTATTTACACTGGTTATATATAAAAGTTTGGCTGTTATTTTATTTAAGATTCATTTTCATATTGCTTTTTTACCTCTGTTTTTGGCGCGATTTTGTTTTACAAGGGCACTAATTCCCTTAATAGTTGAGTGCTCTTAACACCAATCATCATCATCCTCATCATCAACATTTCGCCAGTCAACTCTAAATAATATAAGTGGGACACGTGCAGGTATAATACTTTACCAGGTCGTCCAGCTGCCCCGTATTTGATCTCCCAAACCTGGTTTAAAGAGTTGTAGAACTCCAGGGGGCTATTTCAAATTAAAACCTGCCAGAAGAGGATTGGCCTGCGCGAGCTTCGTTTTACCCCTCTTGTTTATCAGCAGAGACGATGAGCGGGTCCCACTCATTGACAGGAACCAAAAGAAGGTCGCTCAGGCAAATTCCTCACTGGCGGGTTTTAAATTAAAATAACCCCGTTGAGTTCTCCAACTTTTTTAACGTTCTCCCCTTTTCTAAAGGAATATCTGCACACGTCAATATGTGGCAATTGAGTCTCTTGGTATACAAAGTTAATCAACGCGTGCATTTCTCAGTAAATAATACACAAGAGGTTCTGGCTGTTAACGCAGATCACTAAAATAAACATGATCGTTTTCAGTAACTACAATAACGTCACTGATATTGTATGATTATACTCAAGACCAGTTCCATTAAGTTTTGTCTGAATATGACGAATGTCAATCTTAACCAATCGGTTATTCTTGACGCGGCGTAAACTTTCTGTGCTAACCACCGTTGTCATAGATTTTTGAAACAAGCATATTTTGTAAGTTATGGAATAATTGTGTTTATGTATCCAGTCTATAACTTCTGTTTAATGCTGACTCTGAGCTTTAACACTGTTATTTTTGTTTTTTAACTATATAAAATGATCAACATTTAAACCTATAATTCATATAATAATAATTTCAGGTTTTTGCAACAAAATATAAAAATTGCCGTCCAGATTTTCTTATGACAGGAAAAGTTTATTTTATGACTCAATTATGAGAGGAGAGGGACAATAAGAATAAGAAAACTGATGAGTCAACACTTCACGAAAAAGAAAAAGCAGGGAAATAACTGACAAACGGCTTCAATTATAATGAATTTGTGAAGGAAAGACATGTAAAATAATTTAAAATTTTCACAAATGGTCAGGAAATGCGCGTCCAGGATCAAAGTTGCTTGTTAATCTACGTAAAATAGTTCAGGGTCAACATTGTCTCCCATTATCCCAGATAGATAGAGCGTGAACAGCAATAAATTTAAAATTACCATTGTAACTTCTGAATTTTTGAGCTTTAATGAGGCTGTATTTTTGGAACGAACTCTCATGAACGGTAACAATGAGTGCGACGATCGTAAAAATAAAGCTGAATTGAAGAAACGTAAACATTGTCGAAGAGAGAACAATCGTCAAAACCACATACGATGGTTGTTGAAACCGACTGTTAGAGTATCCTCATGGTAACCATATTTATAAAATATAATATTGCAGATAGACAAATTAGCAATTAGTATCACTTAAAATTTTATAAATTAAATTATAAATAACAATTATATATTATGTTTAACCAGAAATATAATATTATATCCATCGTAAATATATTAAAATGAAAATATATTTTACCCTGTATAAAATGACAACCTCACAGGAGGTTGGTTTGACAATAAGGGCCATACTGTAGTAGCAAGAAAAAGTTATGCAGTTATGTAACCTTTCGCAACACTCGCCTACAGTTTATCTATTTATGGCTACATTATATTTGCATACTTATACTGTCCTACGATAAGAAGAATGCTATTAGAGGCATGAGTCTGCGTAATCTTTCTTTGCCTAATCTCTTAACTGCGCAATAACAAATACGGCCGTTGCTTGTAGATAAAATGTATTTGGTTTTATGCCATTGAGCGAAGCAAGCGTTATGATGGTTTGTTACAAACTAAGTATGAAGTGATATGATAAACAGTTAATAACACTTTTACTCCTCGTGCCAAATAGCCTTCTTTTCATCGTTGGACAATGGGTACAATAGTAAAAAAATGGTATTTACGTCAAAAGGGCAGACTTACCGGCAGTTGACCGATTTTGGTTCCGACGCTGCGAGATGGTACAGCAGGACTGTGCTGAGTAAGATCACTGGCAGAGATATGGATCTGTGACATCCTCTCGACATGGCACTGCGCGCAAAGATTTCTTGCATTAGAACATTTTTATGCAGGCACGGAAAATGTAAATATGTAACTAAATAAGTAAATACATAAATCAGTAAATAAATCCTCGAAGTACATTTGAGTGTAAGAGAATATGCTGATGTTTATGGTTCCCTACACTTCTTTATTTAATATTGATATTATCTTTTTTACTTTTCAATACGTATCTAAAACGTACATATTAGATAGAAAAAGTATTGTATTCCACTCAAAAATTCGACCGAGATTTCACCGGAAACACACGTTTTGAGATCCCTTGAATAAAAAAAGCGATTTTAGAAGCAAGTCCACGTATATGTTTTGGGTCCCCCTGAATCCAATAAAGCCATTTTTGGAAACATTTCCGTGTGTGTGTGCATGTGTGTGTGTGTGTGTGTGTGTGTGTGTGTGTGTGTGGACAGCATAGCTCAAAAACGAAAAGACCGTTGAAAGCAAACTTGGTATTTAAGTATTGTATCTTCCAAGGATGCGACACGAAGATTTTCAAGAAAATCCCCCCAAACCAACTACCCTTTACATGGAAAAGATTTCGAAAATTTTGATTTTCTCAAAAATGGCTCTAACGATTTTGATTAAAATATCTATCGAATATTAAAAATATTTACATGACAAATAAAATGCATATCTGTAATTTTCTGGGAATAGCCTCTGAAGAGTATTTTATTCTGGATGAATTTTATGGAATTTTGCATAACTGCTAAAACGTAAGAGATGGACAAAAACTTAAAACACAAAAAAGTAGAGTACGTTATAACACACAATTTATGTTATATACATTTTGTTTTTCGTGGAGTTGATCGTTTTTGAGATATTCCTTATTATTAGTTTCCGCATTGAAATACTTATATTTTTCTCATACAGGAATTTGTCAACTCATGTCAATACAAACAAAGGAACTTCCGTCACATAGCAAACAGCTTTTGACTATCACTTTAACCCATGGTACTCCCCTATTTCGCTTCTACTTACAAGGAAGCGAGTAATAAGACTATTTCTGCTATTTTTTTCTCGATTAGCATGAAGTATGTAGAAGCACAAGCTTTTTAACAATTTTTTGTTGCAGAGATGTAAGGAAGTCATGGGAATGGAACACATCAGATTTTTTCATGTAAATATATTTAATTTATGAGAAAATCAAGCATTTCCAAAAATTGTACATACAGGATAGTTGAGTTTAGGGGATTATATTTAACATGCTCCTATCTCATCTTTTGACGAAGCTGAATTTAAATACCAAATTTAGTATTTATCTGACTTTTAATTTTTGAGATATTTTGAGATATATGCAAATACACGAATATTTTCCTAAAAATCTGTTGTGTTCCATTCGCATGAATTTCTCTACATCTCTGTAACAAACTACTGTTAAAATATTATTGTTCTATTTACTTCATGCTAATCGAGATAAAGATTAGCAGAAACGGTCTTATTACTTTCTTCCTTGCAAGAAGAAGGAAATAAAGGAATATACTAGGTTAAAGCGATTGTCAAATCTTTTAAAAGCTGGTGATTATATGCTTGAAGTACGTCTCTTTGCATGGTAAGGAGTTGACAAGTTCCCGTATGAGTAAAGTTTAAGTATTTTAAAATTTGAAATATTTTATAACAAAGAATATCTCTGAAATAGTAATCCGCAAAAAAAAAAAAAAAAAAAAAAAAAAAAAAAAAAAAAAAATAAAATAAAAAAAAATAAAAAAAGGGGGTGGGAAGTGTTCCATTCACATCGATCTAGCTGCTACAGAAACAACTTTCCTTACACAAGATTATTCTTTTATCTACGACATGCTAATCAAGGTAAGCATTAGCAGAAATTGTCTTATTACTTGTTTCCTTGTGAGTAGAGGGCATATAAGGGAATACACTAGGATAAATTAATAGTCAAATCTTTTAAAAGCTGATCCTGAAGTGAAGTTCGATTCGCTTTGCACGGCCTGCAGTAAAATAAGAGAGATGAAACAAAACATGTCTTCACGTTTGAGAAAATTTTAAGTAGTTTAAAATTGGAAACAATAACAAGGGATATTTCATAAATGGTCAGCTCTACATAAAAATGTATATGACATAAATTATGTGCTTTAACGAGATCTACACTTTTGTGCAGTAAATTTTTGTGTATATCTTACAGTTTAACCATCATGCATAATTAAAGAAAACTCATCCAGAAAAAAGAGGTCGTCAGAGGCTATTCCCATAAAATTCAAAATGTACAGCTTATTTGTGATGTAAATATCTTTAACACACGGTATTTTATTCAAAATTGTTAGAGCCATTTTTGAATAAAACATTTTTTCAAACATTTTTCCACGTGAAGGGTAGTTTGTGGTGGTGGGATTTTATTGAAAATCCTTGGAAGATACTGAACTTAAATACCAAGTTTGGTTTTTAACGATGTTTTCGTATTTGAGCTATGCTGTCCACAGACACACACACACACACACACACACACACACACACACACAAACACACCTTTTTTTAAAAAGTTTTTTTTCGGATTAGAGGGCTTCAAACATGTATTTCCAGTGAAATTGTGACATCGAATATTTGGATGGAATACTATACCTTCTCTGTATATTGTGCATACGGGCTACAGAAGGTAATCTATGACAAATTGTATGCTTTAACGAAATCTACATTTTCTGCATAGTAAGTCTTTGTCTAGCTCTTAAGGTTTAGCAATTATACAAAAGTCATCCAGAATAGTATTCAGAGGTTATTCACAGACAAAATATACACTTTATTTATCATGAAAGTACATTAAACGTATGGTATTTTAATCAATTTCGTTAGCACCATTTTTTAAAAATTAAACTTTTCGATTTTGTTCAGTGTAAAGGGCAGTTTGAGGTGGGGGATTTTTTCTCAAACTTGAAAGATACTGAATTAAATACCAAGTTTGGTATTTTACCGAATTTTCGTTTTGGAGTTATCTTGTGTACAAGCACACGGACTCGTGAATACAGGCAGACAGATACACACATGGACCTTTTTATAAAAATGCTTTTGTTGGGTACAGGGGACCTAAAACGTGTATTTCCAATGAGATCTTGGTATCGAATTTTTAGTTAGAATTCATTAGCTACCTTATCGACCTATGTACTGAGTAGAGAAAGTAAAAACAAATTTAATTTGAGGCGGCCTGAAAAAAATTATTTTCTATGAAATCTGGATAGCGAAGTTTTGAATGGAATAGAATATCTCCTTTATTTTCTAGATACGTTGTAGAGAAAATAATAAGGATGAAGTTATTTGTCTGTGAACATGTTAAATAAATAAACACCTTCAGAGACGTTAATATAATACTTATTTTCTAAAACTAGCCTTACGTGCAAGTATATGAAAATACAATTTCTTAATGGCTTTAAAGAGAGAGAAAAACAAAAACAAAAAACAGACGACTCGAAGTTTGAATATGCTGCTAAAGTTATTTAAAATTCATATCATTTAAGTTTGCTGACAAATGCGAAATAGTACTGTTCTTGGAGTAGCAAAATGATCATAAAAATGTAACTGAAGTTTCGCACACTTCGAGTATTTCTGCAAAAGATGGTGAATATAATTGCAGGAGTACAGGAGAAGAGAAGAAGTAGAAAGCAAGAGAGAAGTAAATAATGGAATTCCTGTATACTCAAATAAGATTCAAAAGCAGGAAATTCAAAATCTGATTTGATGAACGAAAAATAAGAGAACATGTAAACTTATTTGTGAATCAATACCGATGAAAAACTGGAAACCCAGGCAGAACACAAGTCATCCGAGGAGAGTGGATGCTGAGAAAAACCAACGAAGCTGGTAAAAGGTAAATAAAGCTATGTTCTATACGTTTTCAGGTCATTGAAAAAAATTACCCATCCTCCTGGAAATGTCATCAAGCAGGAGAGTTGGAGCCAAATGTTTACTTCAATACTTACTCCTGGAAATAATCCAATGTATATTCACTTTGTTTCATTATTATTATACCATTTAAGTCTATTTACATTCCAAATAAAACAATATGTGTTCCATTCAAATGATTTTTTCCACCTATTCTGCAACAGAGTTATTCTTAAAAAAGCTTTAGTCGCCCTCCGTGAGTAATGGTTACCATGCTAGTTTCATACACCCAAGATCGCGGGTTCAAACCCGGCGCAGAACGATGGATTTTTTTCGGGCATAAAAATCCTTAGCATGGCTTCCTTCGGAAGAGAAGTAAAGCCGTGGGTCCCATGTCGTAGATTTACGACACGTAAAAGAACCTCAAGGCTGATAGAGAGGCCTCTGGGTGAAATTAAGGGTCTTTCACGCCCAGTATAGAATGAGACGCCGAGAACCACAGCAGTTAAAGAGCGTCCATAAATATAATGCCATTTTATTTTTAGAAAAGCTTATTCTTCTTTCTACTTCATGCTAATCGAGATAAACTTTAGCAGAACTGTTATATTAATTCCTTGTAAGTAAAAGTGACATAAGGGAATTCACAAGACTAAAGCGATAATAGCTCTATAATGCATTTATATTCCCTTCTGTTTGCATGACGAGGAGTAAAGCAAAAGAGATATGAAACCAATGACGACATCCTGATTGAAAAGTTTAAGTATTTTAAAACTGACACAATAATAAGAAATGTTTCAGAAATCTTTAGCTCTACAAAGGAAATATATGTGACTCAGTGTGATGCACTTTCTGTGCATTAATTTTTTGTTTGCCTCTTACGCGTCACCAGTTATGCAACTGTCATTGAGAATGAAGAGGATTTCAGAGTCTATTTCGAAGAAATTAAGAATATAAATTTTATTTTTCATGATAATGACTTTAATATGCCGTATTTTTAACAAAATTGTTAAGAACCATTTTTGAGAAAATCGAACATTTCGAAAAATGTACCAATATCGTGTGATATCGTTGGAAGATATTAAATTTATATACCAAGTTTTATGTAATTACTTTTTGTTTTTGAGTTAATCTGTATATACACCTACGTTTTTCTAAAAATGCTTTATTGTTCAGGGGACCTCGAAACATGTATTTCCGATGGAATCTCGGTATCAACATTTTGGATGAAATACAATACATTACGTACTTACTATGTACATTGCACATATGTGTAAGTAAAAATCTGATGTGATACATTTACATACCTTCTCTTCTTGGTAGTGTTTAACGCCCGCTTTAACTACTAATGGCACCGCAGGCGGTGACACTGATGATACATGAATGATGATGGAGCACCGGTGGAATGCGATGGCGGGGGAAACTTGAGTACCCGCAGAAAACCCGCCCCAGCGCCGTTTTGTCCACCACAAATCTCACATGCGGTCGCTTGGGATCGAACCCCGGCCGTCTAGGTGAGAGTCGAGTGGTCTAACCATTCGGCCACGGCGTGGTCCTACCTTCTCTACTGTTGTTACAACAAGCTGCTGTTATAACAGCTTAATCTTCCATTTCTTGTTAATAGAAATACTTGGTATTTAAGTTTAATAACTTCCAGGAATGTGACACGAAGATTTTGAGAAATATCCTTCCACTTTAAGCCACCCTTTACATGGAAAAAGATCGAAAATTTTGATTTTCTCAAAAGTGGCTGTAACGATTTTTATTAAAATACCGTATATTAAAGATATTTATATAGCAAATAAAATGTATATCTTGACTTTTCTGGGAATAACTTCTAAAGACCTCTTTAATCTGAAAGCATTTCGCTGAATTTTGCATAACATAAACCGTAACAAATAGACAGAAACTTACGATACAAAAATGTAGACCACGTTAAAACACACAATTTATGTCATATAGGTTTTTTTTATATTAACCATTTCTGAGATATTCATTGTTATTTGTTTCAGATTTAAAATACTTGAACTTTTAAATATGTCGTATTAGAAACTCCCTATAACGGAAGAAGCAATAATGCATACTACTCAACAGCGCTGTTAAAATGTTTGTCTCTAGTTTTCACCTATTGTTGCGGCATGCAAACATCATACGTTTCAGAAATGCCGCGTGTCACTGACCACCTCTTTCGACAATAGCTAGAAAATACACTCCACAACCCCAAAACACACCCACCATCCTGTAAAACCCATAATCCCGTCAGAACGTGGTTAAGTTCTCTCCGAGAACAGGGACACGTCTAGCACACATCGGGCTGCCCTCAGCCTGCCAATTACGCTCGACTGGACTGAAGGCGTTTTAATCAGTTTATTATTGTGGCGGACGGTTTCATTAAAGTTTATTATTGTAAGATATTGCGCAAAATTTCATAATATGGTTATTTAATAGTTTCCTTCTTCGAACGGTCTCCTTTAGTTTTAAAAATACTTTTATATTCATAAATCTACTCTTATTTGCTTAATAAACCGAATTAGGCACTTTTAGGTTCTATCACGAAAAATAGGCTTTATTAGGTCCTAACGTAAAAGTAGGTCAATTTAGGCTCTATAACATTGAAGTATATTACCCGTTGGGAACTAAAACATAAAATAAACCGAAGTTTGGACTGTAGGAGGTCAGGAATAAAATAGGTCAGAACCCAAGAATCCGAGTCTTATTTATAACATAGAAGAACGACAATGTTCATCCTAATTTCCAAAACAAACAAGGTTATAAAATAATAATAATAGGAATACTAATAATAACAGCAACAATAATAATGATAAGAATAATGATAATAACAACAGACTGTAAAGTGCGTTCCATAATATGGTTTTCGACCGCAAGAATTAAGCAGTTGGAATTCATCGTCAACTTGTAGAGATTTACGGTAAAAATGTAATGACAGATGGAATGGTGAGAAAGTCGGTTAGGCAATTCAATGATGAACTATCCAATGTTCATAACGAATCGCGGAATGCGCGGCTTTCTGTTGTCACTGATGGTTTGGTTGAACAAATGAATGAGGCAATTCATGAAAAAGACGGTTTTGTGATGTGTTTCAACAAAACAGGTGTTCAACAACGGCTCTCTTCACTGGCGGCAGCTTTCTTTGAAGAGAGCGTACAAAAGTTGATTCCCCGCTATGACAAATGCCTGAACAATGGTGACAACTATGTCGAAGAACAGATTAACGAATGTTCTTTCATGTACAAATAAGCCTTGTGAAAACAAATATTTTATGTCTTTTTTCCAAACCGATACTTATTTTCCAGATACGCTTCGAACTTCCATATCTCAAATATTCGTTTTTAAACATTTGGGGAATTGTAATACTTAAAATATAAACCGACAAATACAAAAATCTTAACGCTTATTCGTTAACAACGTCTATTTTATTTAGCACCTCCAATGGAAACATTATTTAATTCGACGCTCCAAAACCTCAATTTCTAGCAAACTTTCTGGTCCCGCAGGCAACTACAGAGACTTGGTACGTCCAGGATCGTATGTTTATTGAGGAGGGGAGGGTTGAAGATAACCACTGACTTCTCCTCACAAAAGGACCAGACCTCGTGAGAGTTGCCTAAGCAAACAGGCGTAGGCATTGGGTATAAAAATGTAACCTTTAATTGAAACTATACAGCTACGAATTGTTGTTCCTCTGGTTATAACGCTTTTAAGTTTGACAAACATTTTTCCGTCGTATGAGGCATTATAATTCCGTCATATACTCTATTTTATTCGAGCCATACTTTAGCGCCTCATTGGAATGGAATTCTACAATATGAGGGTGCTTACATCTTTATTGTGCTTTCAGTATTCGTTTCTGGTTTGATTGAATCCGTAACCCAGGTTTTAAAAATCTGATGTGTTCCATTTACATGACTTTCTCTACATCGATGTAACAAATTATTGTTAAAAAGCATATTCTTCTATCTACTTTATGATAATCGAGATAAAAATTTTCCTAATTACTTGCTCCCTTTTAAGTTGAAGGGAAGTAATGGAATACACTAGGCTAAAACAATAGTCAAGTCTTTTAAAACCTGGTTGCCATGTGATTTAAATCCACAAGAGTTAATAACTTTCCGAGTGGAAAGCGTTTTTAAGTTTTTTAAATCTGAAACAAATAACAAGGAATATCTCAAAATGGTAAATTCCACATAAATGACACAAATCGTGTGTTTTAAAGTAATCTTCATATGTTACGGTTTACCAGTTACGCAAAATTCATTCAGAATATAGAGGTCCTTAGAGGCTATTTCCAGAAAATTCAAGATATACATTTTATTTGCCATATAAATATATTTAATATACGGTATTTTAATCAAAGTCGTAAGAGCCATTTTTGAGAAAATAAAAACTTTCGAAAAATTTTAAATGTAAAGGGTAGTCTAAGGGGGATTTTTCTCAAAATCATGTCGCATCCTGGAAGATACTTAACTTAAATATAAAGTTTGGTATTTTACCGACTTTTCGTTTTTGAGCTATCGTGTTCACAGACACCCGGACACGGAACTTTTTCTGAAAATACTTTTTTTTGGATACAGGAGATCCTAAAACATCTATTTCCGGTGAAATCTTGGTATTGAAATTTTGGGTGGAATGCAATACCTTCTCTATTTACTATGTACATAGTACGTGTAAAGAAAGTAAAAAATCTAATGTGCTCCATTCACATGACTTTCTCTACATCTCTGCAATAAATTATAGTTAAAACTCTTATTCTTCTATTTACTTTACTTCTACTTCTTATTACTTGCTTCCTTGCAAGTAGGAGCGAAATAAGGGAGTACCATAGGTTAAAGTGATAGTCAAAAACTGGTTGATATGTGACCGAAGTTCCTTTTTTTGTATGGACATGAGTTGACAAATTCCTGTATGTGAAAAATATAAGCTTTTCAAAGCGGAAACCAATAACAAGGAATATCTCAGAAACGATCAACTCCACGAAAAAAATGTATATAACATAAATTGTGCCTTATAACGTGCTCTACTTTTTTTTTTTTTTTTTTTTTTTGCTCTTTAAGTTTTTGTCCATCTCTTACGGTTTAGCAGTTATGCAAAATTCCAAAACATTCATCCACAATAAAGTACTCTTCAGAAGCTATTCCCAGAAAATTACAGATATACATTTTATTTGTCGTGTAAATATTTTAATATACGATAGATATTTTAATCAAAATCGTTAGAGCCATTTTTGAGAAAATCAAAATTTTCGAAATCTTTTCCATGTAAAGGGTAGTTGGGTTGGGGGGATTTTCTTGAAAATCTTCGTGTCGCATCCTTGGAAGATATAATACTTAAATACCGAGTTTGGTATTTAACGGTCTTTTCGTTTTGAGCTATGCTGTCCACAGACACACACAGACACACACGCACACACACACACACGGACCTTTTTGTAAAAATGTTTTTTTTATTCAGGGGGACCTAAAACATGCATTTCCGGTGAAATCTCGGTATCGAATTTTTGGGTGGAATACAATACCTATGTACAGTGTAGAGAAAGTAAAAATCTGATATGTTCCATTTGCGCGACTTTCTCTAGCTGTTACACAAACAAACTTTCATTACAAAAGATTATTCTTTTGTCTATGTCATGCTAATCGACATGAACATCAGCAGAAAGTGCGTTATCACCTGCTTCCTTTTAAGTAAGAGGGAAATAAGGGATACACCAGGCTAAAGCGATAACAACATGTTTTAAAAGCTATCGATATGTGAAAAAATTGCAACTTGTTTCTATTTTACATTCCTGGGAGTAAAAAAAATGTTGGTTTCCCGCTTGAGAAAAGTTTAAGTTGGTTAAAATTATAAGCAGTAACAAGGAATATATTGGAATCGGTTAACTCTTCAAAAATGTATATGACATAAATTGCCTGTTTTAATAAGATCTACAGTTTTTATGTAGTGTCTACGTTTTTGTCAATCTTTTAAGGTTTACGAGTTATGCAAAAGTCATCGAGAATAAAGACGTCTTTAGAGACTAATGCCAAAAATTTTAAGATAAACATTTCGTTTGTCATGAAAATATCTTAAACATATAACATTTTAATAAATCGTTAGTTCAGTAAACGATTTTCAATAAGCACCTCCCCCACACCAAACTACCATTTACATGGTAAAATTTAGAAAATTTTGATTTTTCAAAAATGGCGCAAACTTTTTTATTAAAATACCGTATGTTAAAGATATTTATATGACAAAATGTATATCTCGAATTTCCTGGGAATAACCTCTTAAGAGCTTTTCATTCTGGATAAATGTTGTTTAACTTTTTATAGCTGGTAGACCGCAAGAGTTAGACAAAAACTTATTGTCCTGAAATGTAAATTTCGTTAAAACACACAATTTATGTCATATACATTTTTTTATAGAGTAAACTATATCCGAGATATTCCATGTTATTGGTTTCTATTTTAAGCTGTTTTAACTTTTCTCAAACGGGAGGTTTAAAATATTTGACTATTGCTTTAGCCTGTGCATTTTGTTATTTCGTTTCAGCTTACAAAGTAACAAGTAATAAGACCAATTCTGCTAATTTGAAGTGAAATTTCTTCTAGACTTGTACGTTGTGGTCGAAGAGATTTGCTCTTGACATTTCGCTCAACACAGTTTTGAGGAAACGTCAGGAGAAAATCCTACTCTTCGACCACTCCATTTCACTTCAAATGAAAGCCGTGCGTACATGATTCTGCTTATGTATACCTTGATTAGCAAGATGTAGGTAAAATAATCTTTTTTAAGAAAAGTTTGCCTTTGGAAGGCATGTAAATGGAACATATAAGATTTTTCTTTCTCTATTTACCCTCGTCGTACGTAGGACCGACACCCTCCTGGACCCAGCCAGCGCATGGGATCAGACGCCTGTTGAAGAGCAGATGCTCTGAATCAGAGCCGGTCCCCATGGCCACCACGCTCGCTAAGGCGTCTCGCTTTGGTGCTTCGTGGGCAGGGGAACATGGGTTCGAGTCCCGCCTTGGGCATGGGTGTTATATGTTTGTGAATGTGTATATGTTTGTGTAAAGGAACAGTAAAACCAGTAATCATACAGTAAACTTAGGTGGGGAGGATGTAAAACGGGGATACAGCGCCGGAGTCCTGATCAGACTCCGGTACTGTTTAAAAAAAAAAAAATCAGAGATAAGCCGGGATAGGGGATGAGCCCGATGCGTGGTATGAAAGCGAGGAAGCAGACGTTTTGAAATGATGGATAATAGGAAATATATGATTATGGAGATATTGGTGGAATGAATGGCGAAGAAAATCCGCCTAGATTCACAGCTTCGTCCATTACAAATCCCAAATGCAGTCACCTGGGATTAAACCCAAAGCACCTAGGCGGTCTAACCACTCGGCCAGGTTCCACACATTGAAGTTATTGTAAAGCAATTTATGTAAAATGAAATGGCGTTTTATTTATGGACGCTCTTTAACTGCTGCAGTTCTCAGCATTGAAAGATCGTGTAATTTTGCTCAAAGGCCTCTCTATCAGACTTAAGGTTCTTTTACGTGCCGTAAATCCACTTCATGGGAACCAACTGCATTACTTCCCTTTCGAAGTTAGCCCTGCTAAGGATTTTTACGCCCGAAAAAATCCATCGTCCTCCTCCGGGTTTGAACACCCATTGAAATTATTACGAAGGCAATTTATGCAGAATTGACGTGAGTGTTAAAAACAATTATCACGTGTGATCTTGATTTAATTCGAGTAATGAAAACGCCTATATTGTAAGACAATACCTCGTATTTCAAGAAGGTTAATCTTAACATTTCACCTTGGCTTGCCCTGGGGACCGCAAGGAGCAAAATACGTTGCACTATTTTGAGAGAACAGTTTTCCTCCTGCTCGCACCTTGCTTATGTCAACAAATCCGGATTGCAAAGACCTTAGAATCGGAAACAGCAAAGTAAAGCTGGAAAACAAATACGCACACAAATGCCACCTGTTTCAAGAAAGGCAACCTAAAGCCCAGTCGACTGTTAATTTCAAAGTATATATCTCGGTTCCTGGAAAATAGTTTACGTATCTTCAGGCGCTGTGCACAACATACGTGTCAAAATGTATAGTGCGTAAAAAGTTTATTTCTGCAAAGTGTAATCCGGCATAAGAAATCTTAAAATTTCAAATAAATATCTTAGTGATTTTTTCCATCTGTTGCTAAAACCGTATAAAAGTTACATTTTTATCATTAATAATTAGCTTTATGTTCTATATACAGGGTGTTTCAACTAACAATTTCACCGTAACTATTCTATAGAAATCACAAATACTAAAAAATCTGATGTGTACCATTCACATGACTTTCTCCATATCCCTGCAACAAATAATTCTTAAAAAGCTTATACTTCTATTTACTTTATGCTAATCAGAAAAAAATAGCAGAAATAGTCTTATTACTCGCTTCCTTGTAAGTAGAAGCGAAATAAGGGACAACCGTAGGTTAAAGTGATAGTCAAAAGCTGGTTGCTATGTCAATGAAGTTTCTTTGTTTTATGGATAGGAGTTGACAAGTTCCTGTATGAGAAAAGTATACGTTTTTCATAGCAGAAACCAAAAATAAGGAATGTCACAAAAACGACGAACTCCACGAACAAAATGTATATAACATAAATTGTGTGTTTTAAAGAGCTCTACATAGTAAGTTTTTGTCCATCTCTTACGGTTTAGCAGTCATTCAAAATTTAGTAAAATTCATCCAGAATAAACTACTCTTCAGAGGCTATTCCCAGAAAATTCAAGATATACATTTCATTTGTCAGGTAAATACGTTTGATATCCAAAATTTTAATCAAAATCGTTAGAGCCATTTTTGAGAAAATCAAAATTTTCGAAAAAAGTTCTATGTAAAGGGTAGTTGGGGGTGGGGGGATTTTTCTCAAAATCTTCGTGTCACATCCCTGGAAGATACTAAACTTAAATACCAAGTTTGGTATTTTACCGACGCACACAAATCTTGTCGGCAACGCTAGTGTTGCAAATTTCACTAACTCGAGTTTTTAGCGCTCATAAGTTTATTGTTATATCATATTGGAGTCACCATTGATAAAAGAGCTCCTGAAAACTTGTGCATCATTTATACAAATTCCTTTTTTCAGACCGGTAATAAGATATATGTGCTGGCACGAAGCACATTATTCCCGATTTTAAAACGGATATATTAAATATTGAATAGAAGTGCACATTTCCCAGTTGGCCAAAGCTATAAAGAATTGCACATAAATTTACTTGAAGAATACTGCAGTGGAATGTAAATTCACCTTATAAATTGTGTTTTAAATGTATTAGCACCATTAGCAGGATTTATTAGCACCACTTGTTAAATTCAACCAAAATAAAGGTGTTAATAACGTAAGAGGTGTTTCACTTATGACTGCCACAACCTTCGGAATGCTTATTTTCATGAAAAAAAATTGCATGGCCACATAAATATCTCTGCAGTATGGCATTACCTAATAAACTAACATGTGCCTTTTACAGTAATATCATAAGTATTATGTGTAATATGAATAAATATTTCACGTGAATTCGTTATCTTACCATGACAAAAACTCTTAAATAGAATAGATCAGCTTTTCAGGCCTTTAAACAAATCAAATACAAAATGACATGGGAATGTAGAATTCGAGATGTGTACATATGGTGCAGTGAACAATAAACCTCACTTCTCCCCGGAATTTTCTGTTGCCTGGCGCGCCAGCAACAAAACATCTGAATTAGATATATGGCCAACATTACTTTCGTAACAATTCTGCCGTATAGTTTATTTTCGACGTTCACTGTTACAATGACTATTACTGTTCGCTACGAATTTCCCTCGAAACTGAACTCCGGGCTTCGTTCCGCTTTTAATACCTGTCATGGCAGGTAATTTCCATAAGTATTCGCACTGTAAACAAACTCATTCAGATTTAACAAGGTCCATCAAAGAATCTTCCGACAGCACACGCGTCCAATCACACAGGTGTAACAATCATAGCTTCGATGTCAAAAGAACTTGCCATCGGCACACGTGTCCACTAACGCAGGTGTAACAATGGATACCAACAACCAGGTTTGACATACGGAGCAAGTCCTTCACATATGTTCGGCGATTACAACCGCAGGGCGTAGTCACAATAATATAAAAACCTGAATTCAGCGCTTCAGGAAGAGTGATATAGTTGCTTTAAGGACTAGTTTTCTCGAATGAAAAAATTACTGATGTTAAAGAGGAGGATCGAGCGCGATGGCTCAGGTGGTTTTTCTGCGGCCCACATTCGCGGGTTCGCTTCACGTGTCCGGCCTACCTGACCCATGACTTGTTTTGGGGGTTTCCCGAGGTCGCCAGGTGAATGCTTGGTAGGTTTCTTTCATTCCCCGAATTTCTTGTTCTTTCATGTCGTTTCCATTGTCATTTCTTTATCCCATAGTTTCTTTTAGGATTGGAAGTACTGGCAGGGAAGAAGGATGCTCAAAGTGACTAATCTCCATCCCCCGACTTCAGCTATTTGTCGAGATGAGGACCGCTCCTTGTGGGGCGGGGCCCCCGGACTGTTGGAGTGCTTCAACCTGGAAACAGCAGTGACCCTGTCATTGTTGTGCCCTCTTTCCTGGTTCCAGCCGCCCGGTGTATCCCCTCAACTCATCCCTCCCTTCCTAGGGCATTTCCTCTTGTGGGTGAAGGTACAACACCCTCAGGTTCGGTGCAGAGTCTCCTCCGACCGTATCCTATTCTATCATATCCTAAAGAGGAATATTTTGGAAAACAATATAATAATTTAAAATTGTAAAAGCTAATTCTTGTGTGATTTTCTAAACATTTTCACTGTCGCCATTACAGTAAATGAAATTATAAGCTTTTGTAATAACAACTTGTAGAAGAGTGATTAAAGAAAGTCATGCAATTTTTATTTTCTGTAGCACGTATGTACAATGTACATAGAAGGTTCCACCCAAAATTTTGATACCTAAATTTAACTGGAAATATACGTTTTGAGACCTCTTAATCCAAAAAAGTATTTTTAGGAAAAGTTCAGTGTGTTTCTTTTGTGTATGTGTGTGTGCCTGTGGACCGCATAACACAAAAATGGAAAGTCTATTAAGTACTAAACTTGGTGATTAAGTTTAGAGTTTCCTAAGAAAACATCAAGATTTTAAAAAAATTGGTTTTCCTCAAAAATGACTAACAATTCTGATTAAAGCACCACATATAAAAGACATATAGAGGACATATAAAATGTATATCTTGAATTTTCTGGGAATATCAGTTGAATACTGGATTACAATAAATTTTATTTATAAATGGATTCATATTGAATGAAGCAATTAACACAAATAGTAAAATAGTAAACCGTAAGAGTTAGGCAAAAACTTACTACACAACTACACTAACAATTTATGTCCTTCATATTTTTGTTTAGAGCTAACCGTTTCCGAGTACCTCGTTGTTATTGATTCCAATTTTAAAATACTTTCACTTTTTTCAAACAGAAACTCGTCCATGTTTGGTTTGTTTTGCTCCAGGCAATACAAAAAAAAAAAAAAAAAAAAAAAAAAAAGCGAATTTCAGTGATACTCTCATAGCGACAGCTTTTAAAACATTTGACTATCTTTTTAGACAGGTGTGTTACCTTAGTTTCCTTTTACTCATAAGGAACAAAGTAATAAGACAATTTCTGCTAAAGCTTATCTCGATTAGCGTGGACTTGAAAGAAGAAGAATATTCTGTAAGAAATTTATTTGTAGAAGAGGTAGGGACATTTATGTAACTGAAACAGATCGGATTTTTTATTTTGGATTCTAATAAGGACATCTGAGATGCGACGAATACTAATGTAGGGAATGTCTGAACGAAATTCTATAACTTATAGTTTAATTTTATTACATACCTCACCTTTGCAGCTAGTGCATTTCAGATGCATTAAGTATAAGACTGGACGAAATCCAGAAATGATTTCAGTGCATCGTTTTCGTATATAATACTTGAAAAGAGAATAACATCAAGCCTTGAAGACACACACATCCAGCTTAATTATTCAGTTCGAGGATTTTGATTTCAAAGTTAGTGCACTTCAGAATAGAAGACAAATGAATGGCTCAGCATTGTTTGGATGGTGAACTCGTGGCGTTATACTAAGCGAGTTCAAACTTGCTTGTACTGTGATATTGTTGTGGAGCTTTGTTCTGGCGGTGCTGACGTCGAGGGATACTGCTCGCTCATTTGTTAAGACGTCATCATTTGAGCTTTCTTATTACAACGAAAACTTTCCTCATAATCCTTACACCCTCGGAGAGAGCCTTCTTTCTGATGAACGGGTATTTGTCGAGCCATTTTCTTGAGTTAAGGGCTGTAAATTTATTTCTTTAAGGTACGGCGCTTAGGATGTACCATATAGCATCGTTGACTGGAAAACGACCGTCATTTGTCTGTTTGTGCCCAAGCCACTGACTTAAGCTGCACCAGAACAACAAAGCAGCTGAGGTCTGGCTAAATCTATAGGTATATATTAGAAAAATCTATTCCATTCACATGACTTTTACTATATCTCTGCAACAACTTATTGTTAAAAAGCTAATTCTTCATGCTAATCGAGAAAAAACTAGCAGAAATAGTCTTATTACTCGCTTCCTTGTAAGTAGAAGCGAAATATGGGAGTATCAATGGTTAAAGTGATAATCAAGAGCTGGTTACTAGGTGACTGAAGTTCCTTTGTTTGTATGGACACGAGTTGTCAAATTCCTGTATGAGAAAAGTACAAGGTTTTCAAAGCTGAAATCAAAAAACAAGGAATATCACAAAAACGACCAATTCCTCGAAAAAATGTATTAAACATACATTGTGTATTTTAACGTGCTCTACATTTTTGTACGGTAAGTTTTTGTCAATTTCTTATGGTTTAGCAGTTATGCAAAATTTCGTAAAATTCATCCAGAATAAATAAGTCTTCAGAGGTTATTCCCAGAAATATCAAGATACACGTATTATTTGTCAGGTAAATATTTTTAATATACGATATTATAATGCAAATCGTTAGAAACATTTTTGAGAAAATCAACATTTTCGAAAAAAGTTCCATGTAAAGGGTAGTTGGGGTCGGGGAGGGATTTTCTTGAAAATCTTCGTGTCGCATCCTTGTAAGATACCAAACTTAAATACCAAGTTTGGTATTTAAAGTTCTTTTCATTTTTGATCTACGCTGTCCACAGACACATACTATTTTTGGATTCAGGGGGACTCTAAAACGTCTAATTCCGGTAAAATCTTCATATCGAGTTTTTGGGTGGAGTGCAAAACCTTCTCTATACACTGTGTACATAGTATGTGTAGAGAAAGTAAAAAGGAGACGATTCCTACCAACTATGTGTCGAGAATAATTTAAAAAGCCACTTAGCGGATTTTTATAATTCTTTCATTATTGAAAACCTTGCGGACATGGGTCATAACTTTCTAATTTAAGAGGGACAGAAGTGCTTTTTACTTTCTCCATTTATGTACATACAATGTACTTAGTAGCTAGAGAAAGTATTGTATTCCACCCAAAAATTCGATATAGAGATTTCACCGGAAATATATGCTTTGAGCTCCCTGATTCCGAAAAAATAAATTTTAGAATTAGGTCAGTGTGTGTGTGGGGGGGGGGGGAGCAGCATAGCTCAAAAATGAAAAGACCGTTAAATACCAAACTTGGACCAAACTTGGTATTTATACTTAGTATCTTCCAAGTATGCGACACGAAGGTTTTAAAAAGAAATCACCCCATCACAAACAATCTTTTACATGGAGAAATTTTTGAAAATGTTGTTTTTCTCAAAATAGCTTTAAGGATTTTTATTAAAGTACGGTATATTAAAGATATTTACAAAACAAATGAAATGTATAATTTGAATGTTACTGGGAATAGTCTCTGAAGGCCTGTGTATTCCGGATTAGTTTTGCAGAATTTTGAATAAAGGTTAAACCATAAGAGTTGGACAAAAACTTAACACACAAAAAAATATACATCACATTAAACACATAATTTATGTCGTATAGTTTTTCTTGTAGAGTTGGCCGCTTATGAGATATTCTTTGTTATTGGTTTCAGTTTTGAAGTATGTATCTTTTCTCAAATAGACCCCGCAAAGTGAACTGAACTTCCATTGTTTCACACAGAGCTCAGCTTTTAAAATATTTTACTATCACTTTAGTATATAATGTATTCCCTAAGTTTCTTTCTAATTACAATAACGTAAATGATAGGGCCAATTCTATTAATGTTTGTATCGATGATGTAGATAAAAGAATAACGTTTTGTAAGAATAGTTATATTTGGAACAGCTAGAGAAAATTATGTAAGTGGAACACGTTAGATATGTTTTTTAAAGATTTTGGTGAAACATGTAGATTTTTGGACTTTCGTTGCAAAAAATACACCATACGTTAAAATACATTTTTGCACTGTTTGCTTATCCCAGGTTGGTTCTAACTCATGTTATGGAAGTCGTTTTAAAGCGCTGAGTTGCATAAATGATTCTCTATGTCAAACTTTAAAGCCATTTTTATCAGGCTTATCTTGTTATTTTCCTATATTCCAAATCTATCTTCTCCCACAAAAATATAAACCTTGTAAATTTGTCCCAAAGCACTGGAAAATGTGTGTAATAAAATATCGGTTTGGAATTTCTATAGCTATTTTGTAAGACACAATTGTTAGAAAAAGCTGAACCTTTTCTCTACTTCGTGCTAATCAAGATAAACGTAAGATGGCGGAAATGGTCATACGATCATGGTCGTATTAATTATTTATAAGGGGAAGGGAAATACGTGAATACTCTAGGGTAAAGCAACAGTCAAATGCTTTAGAGCTGTTGCTATGTGAATGAAATTGTATATTTGCATGGCCAGTAGTTGAAAAATTCCCGTATGAGAAACCAATGACAAGAAATATCTAAAATATTATCAAATATATCACGAAAAAAATGTTTAAGACATAAATTGTGTTTTAACGAGATTAGTATTTCCTCCCAGATATTGTGATTACTAATGCCTCAGTCCTCCAATTCGTGTATTAAAATCACCACCAATGAACCTTCCATCAACGGTTGCCCCTTTTATAGTGACAACTTCCTCTTCCGTTTGTCTGAGGAGCTCTTGGTTGTGAAATTTAAAATTTAATGGGGTTATAAACAGATCCTATGCTCAATTCATATTTTATAATCATTACCCACAATAAGTCTTTATTCCTGTTTTTATCCCTTCTATTCATTTTTACGAAACATACGAATTCCTAAAGATAACCTTCCTTTCTTGAGTGTCCTCTTCCCTCTTTTCCAATAATCTCAAAACCTTCCATGTGTATTTTTATTCCCTTTTCCAACTACGTTTCGAATACAGCTGGCATGTGACTTTGTTCAATGGCCCCTTAATCTCTCTTCTCAGTTCTTTATATAAACCCCCAGCCTACGACTATCCCTCTTCTCAAATCCTTTTGGGAACCTCACCGAAACCTATAATAATTTTCCATATTTTTCTTAATTCTAAGCACTCACATATCTGTTTGTTCAGATTGATCTTCCATTTGCTCATTACTGCCCCTTTTATTTGGTCACTCCTTCCCCATCTTCAAGTAAGAAGGCGTGGTTACAATGCTGGAAGATTCTCTTCTTTCTTGTTCCCAACATCCTTGTTCTTTGACGCTGATTATTTCAGCTGGCATGCTTGCTTCAGCAACTTCCTATCAAGAGAGATGCATTTCCGTGGTGGCGACGTAAATATAGATGTTTTGAGCACCTTTAAAAGAATACTTTTACTTCTCTTTCACGTACAATGTCCATAGTAGGTAGCGAGGGCACCTACAGCATACTACCTAAAATTTAGATATCAAAATGTCACTGGATATATATGTTTTCAGAACCCCATCACCTCTTGGAATCTCCAAATCTTTTTATTTCTTCTAACCTGGAAAGCAGTTAATTAAATGATCTATATTTTTATTCTGTTTTGATATTCTGTAGTTCCGTTTTTATACTCATCACTTCAATGTTGATACCTTCTTTTATGCTCTTAACCTCTTTTTTCACTATGTTAATGTTGTTACACAATCTTTCTTCTATTCCCTTCATTCTTAGCACGATTTGTTTCAAGGCTAACTGATTTTCCGTTGGTTTAGGATTCACAGGGTTTCCGTCACTAACAAAATACCAATCAAGCGACAAAAGCTATGAGGTTAGCGTTTCCTAGTTTAATTCCTCTGTTCTTCTTCTCCAGTTGTTTCCATTTGGTTATGTTAAATTCACCTATTCTTCATGTGCATTCGATGCTAACACTCTTTGTTGTTTAGTTCCTTCTTCCCCGCTATAGTGAGAGTTTCTCCCAAACACGTCTTCACTCCTCTAGAGCTAGTTTAGCACTCAATATTCCCTTTGTATGTAAACACCTACAACAAAATGTGTAATGAAATTAGAGGTGTACAATTCTCCGATTTGTATCTTCTGAATTTAGCTACCCTTTCAGGTATGCAAGTTTTCCTATGCCAATAAAAACGTGGCTTACACTGAATACAGGAGTGAAGATTTAGAGAGGGTGAGACGGAATTGGGAAACCTTACTCTCAAACGCTTGACTGCTATTGAAAAACAGAGTAAACCTTACGATACATCCTTGTCAAATTAAGTTGTTTGTCCTTAATATTAAATCTACATTGATAATGAAATTATAAAACTTCATCACTTTGAAACTGTTTTAAGCATTATTGGGATTATTTCAAATATTAAGTTGAACAACGTTTTCGTGATTGTTAAAATAAGTAGATATATTTGCCAACGTCTTCAGCTTTTCAGATTGGTATATATTCAAAAGTATCGTTTTTCATTATTATTATTCATTAATTTTGTAGTGTTGTGTGCTTGTATTCAAAGTGTATACTTTTAACAAAGCATACATGTGGCTCTAGATGTATTACTTTAACATTTAAAATTAATGACTTTAGAGGGATCAATGTAATATTATAAAAACTCCATGGCACGACAGTTCAGACGTCATGGACTGCTTGCAGTATTGGAGGGTAAGAAGTGGTCAGCGCCTCGAACCCCTCCGGCTGGTTAGTGCGGTCCTCATGACCTGGAGTCGCTACTTCTCCATCAAGTAGCTCCTCAATTGGCCCCCCAGGGGCCTCACGAGGCTGAGTGTACCCCGGACCAGGTCTCCCAAGCAGGAACCGGGAATGGAACCTTGGTCTCCCGCTTGGTAAGCAACTGCGCTACCACTGCGTCAAGGAGAAGATCCAATGTAATATTAATAATACAAATTTGGATTAATTTCTCATGTGGTTTCACATGAAAGAGGAAAACAGGAAGCGTTAGCAAATTTTGGTACAATTTGAGCTACTTCAGCTGTTAGGTGCTTTTAGTTATTCAACTTGAAGAGTTGGGATTTCAATAATGCGCACTCGCATAGGACGTAATCTACATTTAGATCTCCGTAACCGCATGCACATTCTTTTAAACTGTTCGAAAATGTGCAAGGTTTTAAAAACTGTAAAATATATAAGTATATTTAATAGCTAAAGATGAGAGTTTTGTACGCGACACGGAATACATCTTGACTCGAGCATAAGTGGGCAGACAGATAAACAACTAAGAATAGTGGAAGTGCAATTGGGAACTCACACGCTATCCTTTGCCGTCATATGTTAGAGCTAGACCGTAACGGAGTGTTGCATTTCTATTTTTCAGACTGCACGCTTCGCGCGGTTTGTTTATGTCGGAAGTCAACACAAACACCGAGCATACAAGCGTATAACGTCTACGTATACGCAGCCTGAAGACAAACCACACAAACCTCTCATCCTTACTATAACGTTAAAACATAAAAAATGTAAAAAAAAAAAAATCGCAAATGTTATCATCGTGTGGAAATCACGAATGTAGTTTGGTGAAAAATAAACGGCTATATGATGTAAAATTGTGGAAAATGATTTAAAGTATTTCTTTCCTAATTCCTTCAAAAGGAAAGAGTTTTCACAAAAAGTATTTTCATATATTGTTACGATTAACATGTGATGGGAAGTTTAGGCTTCACTAACTTTTAATATAACTTCAAAGCAGTATTGCTTTATTTGACATTCCAATGCAAGTATGGACGACAAACCTCAACTATTATAGTCTAGTAAAGTTTTAGGCCCTGTAGAATTTCATAGCAACTGGTAGTTTCGACTGCACTAGGTATTGCGCGGGGGGGGGGGGTAAGCAAGAAGGGGCATGCAGGAGTGGATCGAAATTGCACATTTCCGCCAACACTCTGTGTTGATTTTAATAAAAATCACCAGTTATTTTTAAGAAAACAAGAATAATTTTCCATATGGGGTGTTTTGGAGTGGGGTATGCACAAATTATTGTGTTGTAGTTTTATTTTATCTATGTGTATCTCGGTTTAGCATCAGCGGTAAGCAACGTAGCACTGATCTCAAGTTCACGGCCTCGGAAAATGGAATTCGTATTACTATTTGAATAAATAATAGATAATTTTCACTATTTTAGTCATTAATTTCTTCTCTGTAAATTATATCATCGAAGCTGATGGCTCCGACAAAGAATTATACAGTTTACAATTTTCCAATTTGCCTTTCAACGCTTTGTTGCCGAGCATACGCGCCAAGCGTAGCCTGTAACCACGCTAAAGGGTCATTCACATCGAAAATCAACCGTAGACGTAAAGTAGACACAGGAGCTTGCAGCCAATATATGTATAGGTTCATTCATGATGGCACGTTGACATAGTCATAACATTAACATAGAAGCCTGCAAACGCCAAGCTTTTGCATCAAAGTTAACATGTAACATAGGAATCAACCAATGAGAGCCACTGCTCGATGTGTTATTAAAATGGCTTCTCTTGATGATTCTCTCTCATTTCTGTTCGGTTAATTCTTGAATAAGGGGATAAATTCAGCATCGTCTATGACGAGTCAGCCATTTTTTAAAATATAAAACCCCAAGTCTAGTTTGCACGTGCACGAATGTTATCACATTCTCATCTCTGCCAGCTATTTTAGTTTGCTATTTACTCGCATGGCGCAGTTCACTTGTTGTAATTTCTGATTGGTTATTGCCTAAGTTTACGTTTGTCATGGTGCATTTAATTCTACGTCTATATTCTAAGTCAGTGAGTCTACGGTTAATTTTCAATGTGAATGACCCTTGAGGCTATCTCCCTCTCTATGTGATTACTCTTCGTGCTCTTTTTCGTAACAAAATAACGCCAACATATTTAAATGCAACACTTTTACGTTTTTATAAATAATTATTAATAATCTTAATATTTTTCTTTGATGCAGAATTAATTTAAATGTACATATATGTTATGTTCATTCACATCATTAGTGTATTTATTAAACTATTGATACGAGTTATCACACATATTTGGTGCTTTCTTGTGCTTAGGGCGTCACTTCAATGCCATTGCGTACATTTTCTCGTTGTATAAATATATAATGTTGTCTCAGGCATTTTCTTGAAAATGTTGGTGTCATACCTTTGGAATTCTACTAGGGGCGGGGAGGTTCCGAGAACTTAAGCTACTCCGGTGCCAGCGCAGCGGACTCCAAACACCAGTGGTACTTCTGACGTTACTAAATAGTAGTCGGCATTGGCTGTCACTAAGTCCCCCCCCCCCCGGAAGGGAGTGTTCGGTTTGGGTTGGACTCGACGTGGCATTGGCCCGATACTCGTGGGAGATTGGGTACGACTGAGTGGTGCCTGGGCGGGACATTGACCAGGAAAGTTAGTAGATCCAATCTGGTAATGGTTGTCCCCTCTGAGATCTACGGTAGTCTTCCCCTTTGGGATTGACGCGCGTAAATGGCGTATCCACTTCTGTCCTTGCTGTATAAAATAGGCCCCGGTCTAATGGAAAACCCCTCGGACTTGAGCCCTGGGTCGCACTTATACCTGAACAGCCAGATGACTCCTTGTTGGTATACCTTTGAATATACCCAATTTAAGCTCCAAGTCTGGTGTTTAACTGACTTTTCGTTTTTAAGTAATGCTATTCACAGACAGATACATTTGCATATGTACACAAAACTTTCATAAATGATTTAGTTGGAACTGGGGAGACTCAAACTGAGTTTTCTGGTGAAATTTAAATTTAGCTGAAATGCAATAATATTTGACTAAACGCTAGGTAAGTAATACACAGAATAAAAAGGCCAAAGGGAATAAGTAGCAATTTTTTACTTTCTATAACAAAATTTCTTGGCAATCAATCGAGATGATACAGTGAACGAGTGCATTGCAAAGCCATGTTATTCAAAACAACTTAAGAATTTTCATGGTACACGATACAATCTCCCGACCATTTACATGTTTTTTGTCGGAAATATTTTTAATTATACGGATGCTAAATAGCGCAACAGATTGTCCCGTTATATTAAAAAGATATGTTGCAGAAGTTCAGAGAAGTGGCCTATTTTACAGGAAATATGTAAATTAACATTTTAATATCGCAATGGACACTACATATTCAGCACGATATGAAGAAACTTAGGTATGCTGTAGTAATTGTGTTGTATTAATCTTAGTTTTACAGTTATTTAAGCTTATTCTGAAATGTAATAACATGCTGTTTACTACGAAAGTAGGAAAAGTATTGTATTCCACCCAAAACTTCAATTCGAGGTTTTACCGGAAATACATGTCTTATGGCTCCCTGAAATTAAAAAAAAAATGAAAAACTTCCTCGTGTTTGTGTGTGGCTAATAACATAACTAAAAAAAACAAGAAAATAATAAAAAGAAGTTAAAACGAAACGTTGCTTTAAATTCGAAATTTTATATTGAACTTTTGCATCTTCCAAAAATGTCACTCGAAGATTTTCGAGAATATCCCCATTTCCAACTACTTTAAAACAATACTAAGGTCTTTGTTATTGCTCTATAAATAGCACTAAATGATTTTGGTATAACCAGTAGTTAAAACATCTACGCATTTATTTCAGCGTTTCTTTTTACTTTCTCTTGCAAGTGTGTACAATGTACATAGCAGCTATTGTATTCCACCCAAACATTTGATACCGAAATTTCACCCTCTAAATCATAAAAAAGCATTTTTCGAAAAATATCAGTGTGAGAGTGTTGTATGTGTGTGAGAGTGTTTGTGTGGTTTGTGGTGCAACATAGCTCAAAAACGAAAAGTCTGTAATTACAAAACTTAGTGTTTAAGTTCACTATCTTCCAAGAATGCAACACAAAGATTTTCAAGAAAATCTTCAACTCCAAACTACCCTTTACATGGAACATTTTTCGAAAATTTTTATTTTCTGAAAAATTTCCTACGATTTTGATTAAAATAACATGTGCTAAAGAGTGTTTTCACGGCAAATGAAATGTATATATCGAGTTTTCTGGAATACCCTCTGAAGATTTCTTTATTCTGGGAGAGTTCTGTGTACCTGTTAAACCATAAGAGATAGACAAAAACTTACTACACACTTAATAAAGCACACGAATTATATAATACATATTTATTATGTATTTATGTAATATACATTCCTTTTATAGAGTTAACTGTTTCCAAGACATTACCTATTATTGGTTTCAATTTTAAAGTACTTAAAATTGTCTCAAATGAGAAATCAACTTTCATCTCCTTTTTTTTACTCTCGGGAATGCAAAAGAGAACCGAATTTCAATAGTTTCACATAGCGATAGCTTTTATAAGATTTGATTATCGCGTTAGCCTAGAGTATCCCCTTATTTACCTTCGAATTACAACTAAGTAAACGATAAGACAATTTCTGCTAAACTTTATCTGGATTAGCATGATTTAAATAAATGAATACTCTTCTGTAAAAGTAGTTTGCTTGCAGAACAGCTAAAGAAAATCATATGAATGTAACATGTAAGATTTTAATTAAAAACAATGTTTTTATGTCAGGAAAGTTAGGATACTTTTACAAATAAATGGCATTTTAATTTTTACTTTCTCTATAAGCACTATGCACATAGTGTATAGAGAATGTATTGCACTCCACCAAAAAATTCGATACCGAGATTTCACCGGAAATATGTTTTAGGATCCCCAATATCCAAAAAAAGCGTGTCCGTGTGTCTGTGAACACGGTAACTCAAAAACGAAAAGTCGGTAAAATACCAAACTAGGTATTTAAGTTTAGTATCTTCCAGGGATGCGACACGAAGGTTTTGAGAAAAATCGCCCCACCCCCAACTACGCTTTACATGGAACTTTTTTCAAAATTTTTGATTTTCTCAAAAATGGCTCTAACGATTTTGATTAAAAATTTGTATATTAAACATATTTACCTGACAAATAAAATGTATATCTTGAATTTTCTGGGAATAGCCTCTGAAGAGTAGTTTAATCTGGATGAATTTTACTGAATTTTGAATAACTGCTAAACCGTAAGAGATGGACAAAAACTTACTACACAAAAAATGTCGAGCACGTTAAAACACTTAATTTATGTTATATACATTTTTTTCGTGTAGTTCGTCGTTTTTGAGACATTGCTTATTTTTGGTTTCTGCTATGAAAAACTTATACTTTTCTCATACAGAACTTGTCAACTCCTATCCATATAAACAAAGGAACTTCATTGACATAGCAACCACCTTTTGACTATCACTTTAACCTATCATAGTCCCTTATTTCGCTTCTATTTACAAGGAAGCAAGTAATAAAACTATTTTTACTAATTTTTTCTGATTAGCATAAAGTAAATAGAAGTATAAGCTTTTTAAGAATAATTTTTGCAAGGATATAGAGAAAGTCATGAAAATGGTACACATTAGATTTTTTATATGTGATTATTACATGATAGAAAAATAGGTTTATTTATAATGTAAACTTTGTTGAATATTGTTCATGTTTTGGCTTAACGGTGGGAAGGAGCCATCATGGAGGAGTTACCAAGCAGGTCTGTATCTCGACGCGGGGAGCACTAGAAGCCCGTATCTCATGTCTGACCAAACATCCCGGAGTCTATAGACGACTTCCAATGCCATCCCGCCGCCGAGAGCTAAATAACCAAAGCGCAGTTACCTCCAGGACAAACAAACTTTTGTAAGGAAGGTTTATTTATGATACAGGTAGAGAAAGTCCTGTGAATGGAACACATAATATTTTATAAGAAGAATGGATTTACTCAATGAAAAATCATGGAATCAAGTATCCTAAAACATCACTAACATTATTGTTAATATGTATAACAGACGCAAGATATTCTAATAAATGTATGTTATGTTCTTTGAATTTTGCAGACCTCACAGGTGCATTTCCTTAAAATTGGTATCTTAAGGAACTGACTTCTGTACATCTCTGTAATAAATTATTGTTACTTCATGCTAATCGAGATAAACACTCTCAGAACCACTCTTATTACCTATTTCCTTGTAGAGTAGAAGGGCAATAAGGGAATTCACCAAGCTAAACCGACAGTCACATGTTTTAAAATATGGTTGCTTTGGACTGAAATCTGTTTCTTTGCGTAGCCAGAAGTTGGCAGTTTTTGTATGAGAAAGGCATTTTAAAACTGAAACCAATAACAAGGAATATCTCAAAAACGGCCAACTCCAGGGAAAAACGAATATTGCATAACATGTGTGTTCTAAGATGCTCTTCACTTTTGTGTAGTAAGGTTTTGTCTATCTCTTTGGTTTACTAGTTATGCAAAATTAAAGAGAAAAATCATCCAAAGAGGCCTTTAGAGGTTATTCCCAGAAAATTCAAGATATATATTTTATTTGTGTTGTAAATGTCTTAAATATTACAGATTTTAATCAAATTGTTAGAGCCATTTTTGAGAATATCAAAATTTCGAAATTGTTTTCCATGTTGGTTATTGTACCAAGTTTGGTATTTAACCAACTTCTCTTTTCGTGTTTGAGCTATTTGCTCCGAGGCGCACACACTCAGACAGACATATACAGGACCTTATTCTAAAAATACCTTTTTTTTGATTCAGGGGCCCCAAAACATGTTTTTCCGGTGAAATCTCGGTACCGAATTTTTGGGTGTAATGCAATACCTTCTCTTTACACTGTACATAGTACGTGCAGCGAAAGTAAGAATGAGAAAAGCAGAAGATATGCGATGCATAAGAACAAGATCGATGCGTCTGAATGAAAACATATCTTTACATCTGTATAGGCGCAGTATTGGCCATTGCATAAATCAAATAAATAGTTTATCGAGAGGGAAATGTTATTGTTAGAGTTTCATTTTCAAAGTTTTATACAATGCATGGAAACCTCTCGAGGGCTTTTGGAAGTGTAGATAGCAGTCAACAAAGCGTCGAATATCTCCAAGGATAAAACAAGGATAAGCGTTCTGCCCCTGGTTGATATACACGCCGCTGGGAGACGTGTAGAGACAATGAAGATTTTGAATGTGTAATACACCGTGCGAAAATAGATTTTGCTTGGAAGAGAATCCCTAAGGGAACTCGACAAGGCTACTTATAACACAAGCTCCCTCCAATCCTCTTCAGATTGCTGGATTAAAAGCGATTGTTTTGTTTCATGGTGTCTAGGTGTTCATACATAGTATTAATAATACCTTATCACAAATATATCCCAATGTTTACGGATTTGAGCTTTTCCAAAATTATTCGGAAATAAATAGAACCTAGCAGAGGGATTGTAAACTTTCTTCATATTGCGAAATTTGCGTTCCTTTGTATACATTTAGTGCAACTTATCATTTAGAGCCTTACATTCCTAGCTTAAAAGGGGGGGGGGGTCTTTGTTTACGAGTTTCATGTGTTTTTTACTGAAAACAACTACAACCCAGATTATTAAATCTCTAGACCCTTAAATTAGGTTTCATAAATATAAATATATAAGATGTAAGTAGAATTTTCCTGTTCTTCCTCAATCCCTTTTGCTTTGCAGCTCAGGGATGATGTCTTTAGTCCATTCTCTCCATTCGTATCTGTCCATTGTCATTCTCCTCATTTCTCCCATTGTCTTACTCCTTTGCTTTCCATCCTTTCCATTCTATCGTCGAACATTATCTGGACCTTCCTTTTTACTTTCTCTGCACGTACCATGTACATAGCTTATAGAGAAGGTATTGCATTCCACCCAAAATTCGATACAGAGATTTCATCGGAAATACATATTTTGGGTTCCCTTGAATCAAAAACAAAATATCAGAAAAAGGTGCGTGTGTACTTGGTATTTAAGTATGTCATCTTTCAAGGATGCGACACGAAGATTTTCAAGAAAATCCCCCCCCCCAACTACTCTTTACATGGAACTTTTTTCGAAAATTTTATTCTCTTAAGAATGGCTCTAACAATTTTGATTAAAATGTCGTATATTAAAGATATTTACCTGATAAATAAAATGTCTATCTTGAATTTTCTGGGAATAGCCTCTGAAGACTACTTTATTCTGGAGGAATTTTATGGAATTTTGCACAACTGCTAAACCGCAAGAGATGGACAAAAACTTAACACACAAAACATGTAGAGCACTTTAAAACACACAATTTATGTTATACACATATTTTCGTGGAGATTATCTTTTTTAAGATATTCTTTGTTTTTGATTTCAGCCAGGAAAAAGTTATACTTTTCTCATACAGGAATTTTTCAACTCGAGTATGCACAAACAAAGGAAGTGCAGTCACATAGCAACCAACTTTTGACTATCACTTGAACCTATGGTACATTCTTATTTCCCTTCTACTTGCAAGGAAGCAAGTAATAAAGACTAATTTTTTCTCGATTAACATGAAGTAAATAGAAGTATAAGCTTTTTAACAATAATTTGTTGCAGAGATGTAGAGAAAGCCATGTGAATGGAACACATAAGATTTTTCTATTACTTTCTCTAAACGTATTATGTGCATAGTGTATCGAGAAGATGTATTGCACCCAAAAAAGTTGTAGGTTTTGAGACATGTTTTGAAACCCCTGAATACAAAAAAAAGGTCCGTGTACGTGTCCATGTGTCTTTGAACACGATAACTCAAAAACGAAAGTCGGTAAAGTACCAAACTTGGTGTTTAGTCTTAGTATCTTCCAAGGATGCGACATAAAAAATTAAAAAAATAATCCTCTCACCTCCAACTATCCTTTACATGGAAAGTATTTAGAAAATTTTGGTTTTCTCAAAAATAGCTCTAATGATTTCGATTAAAATGTGTTATATTTAAGATAGTTACATGACAAATAATATGTATACTTTGACTTTTCTGGAAATAGCCTCTGAAGACCTATTTATTCTGGATGAATTTTTCTGATATTTACAAGAGACAAAAATTCACTATATCTTGTTAAAAACACAATTTATGTGCTACACATTTTTTCCGAGAAGTTGACTTTTTCGAGATATATCTTGTTATTTGTTTCAGTTTTAAAATATTTAGAACATTTCTCATTCGGGAATTTTTCAACTTCTGCCCACGCAAAGAAACGGATTTCAATCCTATAGCACCTATATTTTAAAACGTTTGACTGTCGGTTTAGCCTAGTGTTTTCCTTTATTTCAATTCTACTTATAAGAAACTAGATTTCTGCTAATTAAGTAGATGCAAGCATAAACTTATTAAAATAATTTATTACAGAGATGTAGAGAAAGTCATGTGAATGGAGCATATCAGAGTTTTCACAAACGCTTTTTTTATTTATTTTATTTAGGGGATAATATAGCACCTGCTTCCGGCGAAACCTCGGTATAGGATTTTTGGGTGGAATACAATGCATTTTCTAACAACTATTTTTTTTGGTAGTGTTTAATGCCCGCTTTAACTACTTATGGCACCGCAGATGGTGACACTGATGGTACATGAATGAAGATGGAGCACCGGTGGAATGCAATGGCGGGGGAAACCGGAGAACCCGGAGAAAACCCGCCCAAGCGCCGTTTTGTCCACCACAAATCTCACATGCGGTCACTTGGGATCCAGCTCTAACTACTATGTACACTGTATATACGTGCTAGAGAAAGTAAAAAGTGGATAAGCTACAACTGTATGCAAAACAGAGATAAGTTCTTTAGTTTGTACTACTTTGTATTAAATGATCATTAAGGTCGTCTGATAAATGTTGTCCTGGTTAACAGAAGCGCAAGATTATTATTACTATTATTATTAATATTATTATTACTATTATTATTATTATTATTATTATTATTATTCGTGGAGTAAACATGAATATAATTTACATCTCGTGACTGTCAAGAATCAAATATATCTAAGATTCTTAATTTATTTATTATTATTATTATTATTATTATTATTATTATTTGGGGAGTAAACATGAATATAATTATACATCATGTGACTGTCAAGAATCATATAGGAATGTGTAAGATTCTTTATTATTATTATTAATTATTATTATTATTATTATTATTTGTGGAGTAAACATGAATATAATTTACATCTCGTGACTGTCAAGTATCATATAGATATATCTAAGATTCTTTATTAATTATTATTATTATTATTATTATTTGGGGAGTAAACATGAATATAATTATACATCATGTGACTCTCAAGAATCATATAGAAATATGTAAGATTCTTTATTCTTCTTCTTCTTATTATTATTTGTGGAGTAAACATGAATATAGTTATACATCACTTGACTGTCAAGAATCATATAGATATATCTAAGATTCTTTATTAATTATTATTATTATTATTATTATTATTTGTGGAGTAAACATGAATGTAATTATACATCATGTGACTGGCAAGAATCATATTTTTAAGGCGGTGAATAACCAGCAGCGACAATGTTACCAGATACAGGACTCGCGTCAGTGGAAAGTGTAGCCTTAACTTCAAAGCCGCCTAGCATTGCTTTGCATTGAGTGGCTGTCAGTTCCACGTGATAGGAGACATACATAAAGCTTCTAATGCTGAGCTGGGCACGTTCATGAATCCAAGTGATTCATTGCCTTGAAGCAAGCTAGACCTTGTACGTATACAACACGCGTTACTTGGTGGAAGTAAACAACCTATTCTGTAGATGTGTTGCGTTCACTATAGGTAGTGTTGGTGTGAATTAATTTCTATACATGCCAGTGCAACAATCAATGATTGGAGGATTGTTACAATAAGCATCGGGTCCGTAATTATTATCGAAAACGCAGACAGTAGGTAGCATCCATCTTTGTCACCAGTTATGGACCGCATGCGAAGCTTTCCGTGTGTGTTAAGATATGAATGGAAATTCATCACTGATGTGTTTTCTTTCACACTAGCAGTAGGGGCAACAAAATGAAAAGTTTTAAAAATTATGTGTACTATTCACATGACTTTCTCTAGCTGTTCTACAAACAAACTTCTTACAAAAATTCTTCTTCTTTCTATTCCATGCTAATCGAGATAAGCATTAACTCCTTTAACGCAGAGACAGTGTTATAGGAGCAAAAGATTTTGTAGGAATGGTTTTATTTTAGAATATTGACATTTGAGTGTTATATAATCTCTTTATACGAACAACAAAATACTACTTGACAGAAATAATGGCCTATTTCGTTCATGACATGTGATCGTAGGAAGTGGCAAATTCAGTACATTGGCGCGTAAAATTTCAACCAATCGGAACTCATTATCTCTGCATTTTAAACGTTTTATCTATCACAACCACGTGCAATTGTTTTTCTAAATGTATAGCATCCACGTGCATTTATTTTCCCTCTGAAGTAATGCTCGTCTCATAATAATAGTATCAGTGTGCAGTGATATTCCCGTACATAATGGCGGAAGTTCCAAAACGTTTTGGGGAAAGGCCTATCGCTGAAATAGACATATTAATTGAAAAATCAAACTAGCAGAATACTAAAAACAACAGAGAGAGTGTGTTCAACGGACTCTGTAAGCAACGAGGCCATGATTTATGATTGCAGTGATTTCGGTGCAAATATACGCCAAGACAAATGGAAACATTGGAATATTATTCTTCGTGTCCATATAGGCCAATCATTCTTTTATTCACGAAATAGTTTTATTAAATACAACTCGAGCTACAACTTTTCTCTAGATAAATGCTCAAGTTGCTCGCGAATTTGTCGATAAAGGTTTGGAGCTCTCGTTATATTACTTATGATGCTGTGTAGCATCTCAAACAAATCTTATTGTGAAAATAACTATATGATTGTTACACCAACATTTTTAGAGTATAAATGTGAATTTGTTTGGTGGTAGCAAATTTAATGATTAATATGAACCTCGTGTCCTTAGCGCTTGACTTGCCCATATTTGCCTAATATGCTTTAATCAGTCCGTCTCGAGCGGAAATTGTAACCTATGGGCATGCTCGCTTCCAATTAGCCAAGGAGATGGACAATGTCTTGACCAAAGGCTATATCGCTATTTGGGAAGGTCACGGCTTAGATTAACAAATGGTAAACTTTAGATAATTGCTTGAAACTTATATAATATTGGTTATACTTAGTGACCTCTACACGCAGTAGTTTTCTAACGCTTACAAATTTCAAAATCTATTATCCCAAAAACTGTAAATATTTATGGACTGTATTATAAAAAATAACGAAATAATAAGTAAAATAACATTCGAATATGCCACCCCGACACCTTAGTAATTATACCGGGGCATATATTCAAATTTAAATTTCTTTCCAAGAAGAAACTTTGCGAACTATTTATAAATTATTTAGCTTTTCAGATATTTAATTCAATCACAAACTAAAATTAAATTAAAATCAGTAAGTAAAGATTTAGAGTATAAATAGAGTAAAGGTGTAATTGAAATAAAACAAAACAAAGTATTCTAAACAAAAACTATCTTGGGGATTGGTTTAATTGTTTTTTTCAAACAAGTCGTGCGTAGGACAGGAACTGAATAGGTAGTCAGACTGAAAAATTCAATGCCATAGCCGGAATTTGAACCACGGATCTCCCGATCTCTAACAGGTTGTGAAAAAACAATTAAACCGATACCCATTGACCATAATAATTGGCTATATTATGAATTCTGGGACTTAAAGCACCATTGTAAGTCGCCATTGGGGTTTTTATCTCAAAACAATTTGAGATCATCTTGTGGTTTACCCGAAATCATGCGAGTTAGTTGAGAAATTCAATGCTATGCTGGCATGTTGCCATGGTAGCTCAGTGGAAGAGTAACCGGAAAGAGACCGGGAGATCCGTGGTTCAAATGCCGGCTATGGAATTGAGTTTTTCAGTCTGACTCTACCTGACCAAAAAATATCTTATTGGTCCCAATCACTAGAATTATTCTTAAAGAAGGATATACTTTTATCTAAATCATGCTAATCCAGTTAAAATTAGCAGAATTGGTCTTATTATTTGCTTGCTTGCAAGAGGAATGGAAATAAACGTAACTCGGTAATCACACCTTTTTAAGAACCGGTCGCTGTGTGGAATAATTGAAATTCGGTTCTCTTTGGTTAGGAGCAAAACAAAAGAGAAGTGAAACGAAAGGCAGCAACTTTGCAACTAGTATCCAGCTGTTTTCTTTACTATACTATATACTACATCACTAACAAAATTTAAAAAAAAATCTGTGTAGAATGGGGAATAAAATAAACATTAACAAATCTAAGATAATGCTGTTTAAATGAAGAACAAGAGTAAAGCAGGTAGAGAAATGGCATTTGGAAGGGAAAGTAATTGAAATAGTGAAAGAATTTGATTATTAGGGGTTAAGATTAAGTTGAAATGGAGGATGGGCACTTCATGATAGAAAGATAGAAGAAAAAGATAAAGCGACAATGGCAGGAATCAGGATATGTAAATATAAATTACCGGAGTTTACAAGGAAACAATAGAAACAAAAATGTTACACGCAATGGGAATCCGGCGGGTATCAGACTAAGAAAAAAAGTCCATGCTCCATTCACATGATTTTTCCCTACTTCTCCATAAAAATTATTGTTAGTAAGCTTATTCTTCTATCTGCTTGATGAAAATCGAGATAAACATTAGCAGAAACGGGCTTATTACTTAGTTCCTTATAGTTAGAAGGGAAATAAGAAATCACTAGGCTAAATTGACAGACAAATGTATTAAAATATGGTTGCTATGGTATAAAAATCCGATTATTTGCGTGGGCATATGTTGACAAGTTAGCGTATGAGTAAAGCATTAAGTATTTTAAAACTGAAATCAACAACAAGGAATATATTAAAAACGGTCGACTCCAGGGAAAAAAAATGCATACAACATAAATTGTGTGTTTTAACGAGATCTACATGTTTGTAGTAAGTTTTTATCTATCTCTTACGGTTTAACAGTTATGCAAAATTCCGCAAAATTCACTCACAATCATGATGTCATCAGAGGATATTCCCAGAAAATTCAATATATACATTTTATTTGTCATGTAAACATATTTAATATGCAACATTGTAATCAACATCATTTGAGCCCTTTTTGAGAAAATCAAACTTTTCAAACATTTTTCTATGTAAACGATACTGAACTTAAATACCAAGTTTGATACTAACGGAATTTTCGATTTTGAGCTGTGCTATCCATAGACACACACACGTACGCACACACGGACCTTTTTCTAGAAATACTGTTTTTGGATTCAGGAGGTCCCAAAAAGTGCATTTCCGGTGAAATCTCGGTATCGAATTTTTGGGTGCAATACAAATACCTTCTCTACACCTTCTCAATACAATACCTTCTACCAATAGTAGAAAAAGTAATAATTAAAACACGGATACACAACGTAAGAGATTTTAGGGCTTAACAGAGCATCACCATAAAGGGGTAGAAATCTTTAATTAGCAAAATCAGGAACAACGGATTGATCCTAGAGAGGGTGTTGAAATATTGGTATAGGTGAAGGAGAAGGGCTGATGGAGGCAGAGGAAATCTTGACGAAACAAGTGACGAGAGACATGGAGGAAGGGAGAGGAAAATGATAAAGGTTTCTGGAGGTCAGTAAGAAATAAGATAGAAGATATAGATAAACAGGAAATTTGGGGTGAACTTGAAAATAAAAGGCCGCTTTGTTTACACAGAAAAAAAGAAAGAATAGTCACGATGCAGACATATGTAACAAACAAGAGAGAGAAGGATTAGCTTGGATGAGAAAATAAGGGGCAATGAAGTATAACGTTGTATTTAATGCGGGGAGGAAGACAGTATTGTTCACTGTTTAACGAATATAAGAAATTCGGAAAACAAATGGGATAGTATGCCAGGAAAGATGGTAGCAATGAAAATTTTGTATGTCAACAGAAAGAAAAGAACTGAAGAAATAGGGAAATATTTGGGAAAGATAAATTGGAAAAGAAAAAAAAAGCAAGAGATAAATAGAGAAGGAGAGAAAACACAAGAGATTAGGACAAACCACAGGTAGCACAAACCACAGAACTACACTCACCAACAGTCAGGGAGCTATACAGATGTAATGCCTAAGCGGTATTCAAACCTAAGTACATTAGAATAAGTAAACTAGTGAAGTAACATGATATGATTTGGTAAATATTATAAATATAACCAAAGTACAATAAATGTAAATGTCGATTAAAATATAACGTACAAGGTTGCCAAAATTGTTTCATTTGGGGGGGGGGACTTGGCTATTTTGTTTATAATTGCCTTTTTGTGCCCCTTTTTTATTTGTTCAGACTTGTTTATCTTTAAGATGTTTTTCTGTATTTTAATAAATATAGCGTCATATTTAATTGGTCTTCTCTCACAAACTAATCGATTCTTGGTTAGCCTTTGTTTCCTTGATGGCCGAGCTAAAGACTGCTAAGATCGCTTTACCGTCGGTTTTTGCAAGTAATTATTAACAGAATGTGTGTGTAAATATTCTCAAAGAGGAACCATTTTATGTTTGTTTGACCAGCTACAGTGAAAAGCATAATATTTTGGAAGCTGTCCTACCAGTTTATCACGCCAAAATCAACGGCAGCAAGCGTACGAGAATGGATAAATTATGATCCTAACTCTATGCCACATCGTATTGTCTTTTGACGGCTGTGCTACAAAGTGGTGCCTCCCGTGGATGCATTATGTTAAAGGAAACGTTTGAGTCCGGACTTCAAGAAATATCAGGAGCATTAGGGGAGGTATCGCGGGGCAAACTGTCCGGTTTATCAGCAGCAGAGATAGCATCATTCAAATACTGTCCTTTCATATGTGAGGTGGAGAGGTTTCTCTCAGAATAAGATGCTTTTATGAAAATAAGCATTAGCTCACATTAAAACAGTAATTACAGAAGAATGTATTTATTCACTGCAATATGAATGAAGAAGACTAGAACAGAATGTATCAGCCGAACGCAACTAAGACATTTCGTCTGGGACTGGCATTTGGGAGGTCGTGGGATCGGTTCCTCATGTACGACCTCTCTGATCCATGGGTCTTCCGGGGGTTTTCCTGTGTCACTAGGCGAATGCTGGGGAGGTTTCACCATTCCTCCGAACTTTCTGTCCCTTCATTTCAACCCAAACGGTCTTTTTCAGTGTTGTATCGCTGAGGACTGAGGCAGAAGCGCCATTCCATGGAGGTGACTGCGCTTTGGAAATATATATATCGATGGCGGGATGGCATTAGCGATTGTCTGCGGATCCAGGTGATCTAACCAAGACTGAACTACGGGCTCCTGGTGCTCCCCGCGTCGAGTTGAACTGCTTGTGAAATGTTATAAACCCTCCGAGGCGGCTCTCTCTCTCTCTCTCTCTCTCTCTCTGTCTGTCTGTCTCTGTCTCTCTCCCTCTCTCCGGATGTTGGCTGCCCTTTGAAATTACATTCATCTCATCTACTCCAGGGGTCTGACGTAAAATAAGTCGACGACTGCAGTGCGGAATACCACTCCATAACTTCACACACACAAACACTTTCCAATGCCAAAGCAATGAATGTGCGATTTTACTTTTATAATTTTCTCACTGTCAAGATGTGAGCTTACATATGTTAATGTTTTTGTTTATTTTATTAAATAAGCAGAAATCGTTAGTTTTCAAGGTTAATTCGTCCTACAGCTATAATTAGGTGAAAGTTTAGTGTAGAAAATAAGTTGTGAATTTAAAGTGTCACCACTTTTGCCTATTTTGAATATCTTCTTGCCTATATTTGTCTATTTTCAATAATTTTATGCTTGTTTTACTTGCTATTTTGTGCCTACAAATCCTCAGTCTGTTTATCAGAGTGAAGGTGTCTACCTGGAATTGGTTCTTAGAATCACTTGTAAGATTTGCGAAGAACTGACACAGCTCCAATACAATTCTTCTTTGCTATATTGCTCGCGAGTTACGTGGATAAGGAAACGCTGCGTTGCTTCACTTTTAATTTCCTGATTATCTACGTGTGTTTACAATTGCGTTATACGCTTTGTTTACGCCACAAAAAAGAGCATGGCGGCTCAGCAGCAGATATGTACTGTATTGGTTTATTCCAAACGACTGATCTTTCAAAGGAAATACTTCCATTGTGCTTCAAGAGAGCAGGGGTGGGAAGGTATTAGCTAGGGCCTATGTCGAGGGGTGAGAAAGGTATCGCTGTTTAGTCCACATATAGGCAGTTAATTATTTGCATAAGGGATTACGTGGGCGAGAACACAGCTCGTATTAAAACTACGAAAATCCTGTTAATGAAGCACAGGTCGACGGTTTCAGTGACAGTCGTGAAAAACCACAAGCTTATACTGTTGCGCCCCGGCTCCCTTGCTTGTTTTATTTATAGCTTTATTTGGGAGATGTTTCTGGTTTTCTTCATCCGCCACTCTAACGTAAAACGATGGCCTCTTTTTTCCGACCCTCATTCTTTTATTATTTGTACGCTGTGCCGAAGATATCTACTTGGAGTTTTCTTATACATTCTTTCATATCTGAAACAAGCTTTTTGTGAGAGATAACCTTGTTTGCAAGGGCATTTATGCGTGAATGCGAATACCTAAAAAGTCGTTCAATACATTTCACATGCAAAGGATATTAAAATGAATACTGTTGGTTTTAAATTGCATTGCTTTCTCCTAAAGCTTGTAGGTCAAAGGTGAATAATCTCCGTAATGTAGATTCACTAGCAAATATTAAAGCAACATACAGAGAGATTTTTAAAAACATATTTACTATTTTTTTTCAATTTAGCACGTTTGAAAGGACATACTTCTATGGTGGAGAGCCATAAGTTAATATAAAATAATCTGATATGTTTCATTCACATGACTTTCTCTACCTGTTCCACAAACTTCCTTACAAAAATTATTCTTTCATCAACATCATGCTAATCGAGATTAACATTAGTAGAATTGCTCTTATTACTTGCTTCCTTATATCTATTGGGTAAATAAGAGAATACACCAAGCTAAAGCCTAGCCAAATCTTTTAAAAGCTCTTAGTTATGTGAAATAATTGAAATTCTGTTCTCTTTCGCATTCCTGGGACTAAACCAAAAGAGATGAAACAAAGATGACTTCCCGCTTGAAAAAAAAGTTTAAGCACTTTAAAATTGAAACCAATAATAAGGAACATCTCAGAAACGGTTAACCTTACCAAAAAATCTACAATTTTTGAGAGGTAAGTTGTTGTCCAGCTCTTAAGGCTTACGAGTTATACAAAGAAATTAAGAATGAAGAGTCCTTCAGAGAGTATATCTAGAAAATTCAAGATATACATTTCGTTTCCCATAAAAATATCTGAAACATTTTTTTTCGTAGTCTGTTTACCTTCCCCATATGCAGGACTGGCACCGCTCTAGAACTTATAAGCTAATGCCTAAGGGTCAGAAGCCTGTCGGGGAGCAAATGGCACGTAACCACAGATTGAAGAACCTGGAACGAGTGGTCGGCCCGTAGCCAAGTATGACCGTGAGGAAGTGTATGATATGTAATTCAAACATGGACGATATGAAAGGAGATGATGGAGCAATTGGTGGAGTAAGTGGCGGGTAAACCGGATGACCCGGAAAAACCTCGTTCGGATGGCGTTTCGTTCACAAGTTCCAAATGCGGGCGCTTGGGATCGAACCCGTGTCACCTAGGTGTGAAGCAAGAGGTCTAACCATTCGGCCACGGTCCCGCCTGTCATAATAATATGGCATTTTAATCAAAATCGTAAGTTATTTTTTAGAAAAATCTATCTTTTCGAAAAAAAAATCCTTGTGAAGGGTTGAGGGTGGGAGCATTTTTGGGAAAAGCTTCGTTTATAACAAATACATGCTTGTTGGACATGTCCATTTCCGTGATATTTGTTCTCATCGGCGTGAATTTTCCATTTTTTTAAGTGTTAAGGCACACAATTCTCTTATTTTCATGATGATATACAAGAGAAGGAGTATATATACCTAACGATTGATTTTTAAAGATGTTTGGATGATACTATCGTTTCAGTTTCCTGCAACCTCCTTGCACTTACAATGTTATGTACAATGAAACAATTTCTCTAAGGGATATATTAATTAATATGAACTGGACAGAAAAATAATGAGAATGGTTTCTGAAAATACATGAAAATAAACCATACTGAGTGTAAAAAGTCTATGAATGTAACATCAGACTTTTTAATTCATTTTTTCTGAGAATTGTTTCTAGAAGATATATAAAAACAAACGATAGTGAGTGGGAAAAGTCATTGAATGATTAATTAAGGGCCCTCAAGTGTTTCCGTTTGTATTTGGATCTCAGCTTTTTGGATCGAATGCAGTAACTCCTCTGCCTTAGGAATTGTACTTAATAGAGATTTGCATTAATTGCTACCATAAAAAAACTCAAATAGAAGTACGACATTTTAAACCCTGATAAGAGTTACGTCATCTACAGACAAACTAGAGAAAATATTTTATTTCGGTTTGATAACAACAAGGATATAAATTTTAAAACCAAGGGCGAAGATTACCGAATAAGATGGCTATGCGGTAACGGAGCCAGTGAGACCTGCATTTGAAAGGTTCCAGGTTTGATTCCTAGCGACCGCCATCTCGACTATGGAGCTTTTCGTGGCTTTCTCATAGTTGCCAAGGCTAATGCTGGTGTCGGGTATTCTAACACGATTATCTTGTCTCCTCATTTCCAATCATTTCATTTCCGTATGATCTTTCAGGTTGACTATAGGGCTAAGATACCGTCGGTAGCGGGCAGATGGCGCAGAGAATTGAGATTTGCAACAGTCTCTATGTCTCCTGCTGTTCATTCACCTCATCCATTCCTCCCGCGTGTAGGAACTAAGGATCCGCTGGGGTTCGAGGTGCTAGGTGTCCTCTCTGACAGCTGTGATTGATTGACCATTTAAAGAAATATAATAGCAGTTTGAGATAAAACTATAGTTATTCTTCAGCCAATGAATCTACCACAAGTCTGTTAAACTGATTTTTACTTTCTCTACACGCATTATTTACACGTACACGTATTGCATTCCACACAAAAATTCGGTACCGAGATTTCACCGGAAATACACGTTTTAGTGTCCCCTGTATCCAAAAAGTATTTTCAGAAAAAGGTGCGTGTGAATGTGTCCATGTGTCTGTAAGCAAAACCGAAAAGTTGGTAAAATACCAAACTTGGTATTTAAATTAAATATCTTCCTGGGATGCGACACGAATTTTGAGAAAATCTCCCTCCCCCAAACTACCCTTTGCATGGAAAACATTTCGAAAACGTTTATTTTATCAAACATTTTGATTAAATTACCGTATATTAGAGATATTTATATTGCAATAAAATGTATATCTTGAATTTTCTGGGAAAAGCCACTACAGACCTCTGTATTCCGAATGAACTTTGCTGAAGCTTGCTTAACTTATAAACCGTAAGATAGACAAAAACTTACTACACAAAAAATGTGGGTTACCTTAAAGCACACAATTTATGCCGTATACATTTTTTTTCTTGAAATTGACCATTTCTGAGCTATTCCTTGTTATTTGTTTCAGATTTAATCTACTTGAAACTTTTCTCATACGGAAAATTTCAACCATATGGCAAGCAGCTTTAAAAAGATTTGACTAATATTTTAGCCTAGTGTATTTCCTCATTTTCCTTCTACTTACAAGGAAGCAAATAATTAAGACAATTTCTGTTAATTCTCATCTTGATTTTCATAAAGTAGATAGAATCATATGCTTTTTAAGAATATTTTGCTACAGCGATGTAGAGAAAGTCATGTGAATGGAACACATCAGATTTTTACTTTCTCTATACGTACTATGTACATAGTGTATAGAGGAAGTATTGTATGCCACCCAAAAATTCGATACCGAGATTTCACCGGAAATAGATGTTTTAGGACCCCCTGAATCTCAAAAAAAAAAAAAAGCATTTTCAGAAAAGGGCCCGTGTTTGTGTCTATGTGTGTGTGTCTGTGGACAGCATAGCTCAAAAGCGAAAAGACCGTTAAATACTAAACTTGGAATTTAGGTTTGGTATCTTCCAAGGATGTGACACGAAGATTTTCAAGAAAATCCCCCACCCCCAACTATCCTTTACATGGAAAAAGTTTCGAAAATTTGGATTTTCCAAAATGGTTCTAACAATTTTGATTAAAATCCCGTATATTAAAGGTATTCACATACCAAATAAACTGTATATATTTAATTTTCTAGGAATAGCCTCTGAAGATCCCTTTATTCTGGATGCATTTGGCTAAATTTTGCTTAACTGCTAAACAGTAAGAGATAGGGAAAACTTACTACATATAAAATGTAGATCTGATCAAAACACACAATTTATGTCCTTTACATTTTTGTTGTGGAGGTAACAGTTTCCGAGATGTTCCTTGTTTTTGGTTTCACTTGTGAGTACTTATACTTTCTGGGACAGAAAGTTTCCGTTGTTCCTTTGATCGACTCCTAGACAAGCAAAGAAGCGATTTGCAATGACAATCGAATAACGACAGCTTTTACAACATTTGACTATCCGTTTAACATAGTGTATTCCCTTATTTTCTTTCTACGTATAAGGAACTAAGTAATAAGAACATTCTGCTAATGATTATATCATTAGCAACGTGTAGGAAGAAGAATATTCTTATGTGAGAAGTTTGTAGAAGAGCTAGAGAAAGTCATGTGAGTGTAACAACAGATTTTTTATTTAAGGCTCTCTTTAAGTACTTAGTTCTTAGCATCTTATTCTATTTTGGGCATAAATGCGGGACAATATGCTCAGAGGCCTGTTTATTAAGTTTGGATTTTTTATGTGCCTTAAACTGCGAAAAGGGACTACCGGTTTTACTTCCCTTCCAAAGGAAGTCATGATATTTTTTCGCACCAAAATAATTCCGTTCCCCGGATTTGAATCCGCAACCTCGGGGACTCGATGCTAGCATAGTACCTTTAAATCACGAAGGACGACAAACATAAGTTGTGTGCTGAGGTAAATAAAAGCTGGGTTTGACTGTTGGTACACCTTACCTACTTTAGAGATACAACTTTTGAACTCCCCAAAATTGAAAGAAAACACCCCAAGGAGGTTTTACCAGATTGCGAAGTCGTAAAAGCTCAACGTTTACCGACGCTGGTCATTTCTTCCTCCAGAAACCTGAAGAAAAGTTGAAGCATCACTGATAGATATATTATCGTTTGTGGGTTGTGGCGGTATGGGCGGCTTTAATTTACCTTTCGTTACCTTCCCCATTCCTCCTCAGAACCATCATCGTCATCATCACATAAATTGAATAGGAGATTATTTCGGCTGCCGCTGTAATCTCTGTTTAACGTGATGGGAAATTATTGGAAAACTTGGTGGAATGTGGAATCAACTTGGGGAAGTAATTTTCGATGTTAAAGGCACTACCGATAATTTTATTAATCTTTATTAATTGATAGTAATTAACAAACATGTGTGTTTATACTCAAATATAAAGCAAAGGGCTATATTTAAACGAAACATTTGTATAATGATGATCAGAAATAAGAAATGTAAATATTTTATTGATAAAAAGGATAGAATAAGTCAATATTAAAACAATGATAAACCTGATTATGTAACTATAAACAAAATTTCTCTCCATATAGCTGTCTTCATATTAGACAATTTTAAATGACATGAAAACATGACAACAATGAAAACTGTCAAACTGTCTCCAAGTTATCTAACATGAGAGTAACAGTTATACCAATATGAGTAATTGATGTGAAAAACCTGAAATTGCACTACCTGTATATGAAAGCAGTAAATGAGTTGGAATGGTGAAAAATTAAAAGTGAAAACTTGAATCAATGTAAAGTACGGACTTTTTGGTTTCCATTTGGTTGCTCTATGCAACTAAGCTACCATGGCCACCAAGAGTAATACCTCAGGCGGTTTCACTGGTAACTCGTATTTAGGAGGTCGTAGGTTCGATGGTGAAGAAGAAAGCCCTGTTTCACCACGAAAATACACCAGCACGTTGATCCTAACTGCATGAACTGCGTTATTAATTGCTGCCGCACCCCCAACATATTGGCCCGACCAGGCTCCATATGATTTTTTTGTTTTGTTTCCAAGCATGAAGAAATGGCTCATGGGACCGAAATTTATTTGAGATGAGGAGGACATCGTCAATATAGAGACGTGTCTTGCAGAGCCAGATAATTTTAATTTTTATAAAAAATAAAAATGGCATGCACGTTGGAAGAAATGTTTATTTCTAAAAGGAAACTACAAGAAATAAATAATGTATGGTTGATATAAATGGTGTCTATCTTCCTAACTTGGTATATTTTTAACCGCCCTCGAACACCACATCAGTTGTACATCCAAAAGGAGTGGAATGTGCTCTAAGTTTGATATAAATAGTTAAATTTTGGAGCTCTACTTGTTAACAAAACTCCAGCAAATGTATAGGTATATATGAAGTCGGTCTGAGTGGTGGTTGGTTAGGCGCTGGCTTTCTGATCCCAAGGATGCGGATTCAAACCCGATCCAGACCTATGGTTTTTAAGTGTGCTTAAAGACGACATATCCGTGTCAGTATATTCACTGGCATGTAAAAGAACTCCTGCGGTAAAAATTTAGGCATACTGGTGGCACTAATATGATACTGCAATTTGACAGTGTCATTAAGAAAGACAATATTTTAACTTGTATTTATTTGTTTAATTTGTAATATTTTAATTTTAATCAACTCCTTAGAACCATTTTGCATAGTTTTAGGAAGGTATGTGAGTATGATAAAATAAGATAAAAAATTAGAATTTAGTGAACTATTAAAAAGCATATTATAACCATCATCACAATATCAGTAAATTGCGATAATAATAATAATAATAATAATAATAATAATAATAATAATAATAATATTATTATTATTATTATATGACGCACTAAACCTGAACTACGAATCGTGTATACAAAGGCTGTCAAGGAAAGCACATGCGTTCTACATCTGCACAGAAGAATCCATCCTTTGTAGATGGTGTTGTCATGCATCACATGCAATACGACCATAAAAAAAATCTGATGTGTTCCGTCCACATGACTTTCTCTACTTGGATTAAAAACAACCATTCTTACAAAAGATTATTCTTCTATCTACACCATACTAATCGAGATAAACATTAGCAAACATTTCTTATTACTTGCTTCCTTCCAAGTCTAAGGGAAATAAGGGGATAAAATAGCGTGTTATTTATGGACGATTTTTAACTGATATAGTTCTCAGCGTCCCATTCTATACTGGGCGTGAAATACCGCTTAATTTTGCTCAGAGGCCTCTCTATCAGGCTTGAGGTTCTTTTACGAGCCGTAAATCTACGACACGGGACCAACGGCTTTACTTCCCTTCCGAAGGAAACCATGCTAAGGATTTTTACACCCGAAAAAATCCATCGTCCTCCGCCGGGTAAGGAGTACACTAGGTAACGCAATTGTGAAATAATTTAAAAGCTGGTCGATATGTCAAGGCTAAAGTTCGGATCTCTTTGCAAGGCCAAGAGAGATGAAATAAGGGTGACCCCGTTTGAGAACATACGTATTTAAAACTATACTAATATCAAGGAATATCTCGGAAATGGTCAACTCCACGAAAAATGTATTTGACATAAACTGTGTGTTTTAACAAGACCTATATTTTTTGTACACTAAGTTATTGTCACTCTCTTATGGTTGGCCAGTTATGCAAAATTAGGCAAAAAATCATCCAGAATATAGAGGTATTCAGGGGCTATCCTCAAAAAATTTAAAATATACATTTTATATGTCATGTACATATCTTTAATATACGGTATTTTAATCAAAATCGTTAGAACCATTTTTGTGAAAATCAAAATGTTCTATTTTTTCCATGTTAAGGGGAGTTTAGGGTGGAGGATTTCCTCAAAATCTTCGCTTGCAACCTTGGAAGATACTAAACTTAAATACCAAGTTTGGTATATAGGACCTCTTTATAAAAATGCATTTTTAATACAGGGGACCCTAAAACGTGTATTTTTGGTGAAATGTCGGTATAGGATTTTTGGGTGCAGTGCAATCCCTTCTCTACCTACATACCATATACTATGTAGAGAAAGTAAAAAAAAGCTGACGGAGTTTTAGTTTTTGAGCTATTCTGCCCGAAGACACACACATACACATACCACATTCACACTGGCCTTTTTATAAAACTATTTTTTTTTATTCAGGGGATATCAAAACATATTTCTGTTAATCCCGGTATGGAATTTTTGGGCGGAATATAGAATCTACTCTGTCTACTATATAATGTTGCACATATGCGCTAGAGAAAGTAAAAAGTAACTAACCACTTCATTATGTTTACATTAGAACTTCAGAAAAATCTGCATGATAACAGATATATTCAAAAAGATTACTAAAATTAAAAACTTTAAGAAAATTAAGCAATAACTATGGATTGATGTAAATCAGTGATACTTAACATATTACATTAGAACTTCAGAAAAATCTGCATGATAACAGATATATTCAAAACGATTACTAAAATTAAAAACTTTAAGAAAATTAAGCAATAATTATGGATTGATGTAAATCAGTGATACTTAACATAAAAATAATATGAAAATCGAACTCTGTGCTGTGAATTATTTTGCCAGTCTCCCCTAACCTATAATATAATTCATTTTACAACGCCATTGCTACAGCTCATCACTGTACGAGCTTTTCCTCATAATGTAGAACTATTTGGGGTTACTTTCTCTTCTAAGTAACGATGTGAATTTAAAACATCCACGTAATTATATTTTATATTGTTCATGCAAAATATTCACATCACGCTTTCTCTCCATCTCATAAAAATACCTGGCATTCCTTATTCTAGCGTTATTGACAGTGAGAAAACAAGACATTATTCCAGAGCGCACGGATTTTCGTTTAGCCACCCCACTTGCTAAAAGTATTCTTATTTGGCAGTTGAGTAATGATATTTCTGACGTCTGAGAAGTTATCGGCAGCACCTTGACCGTGAGGGTGGACTGCTCGCCTCCCAAGGGACCGTATGGGGATTTTTGGTGAACAAAGCAGCTTTTGGGCAGACTTTCTCCGAGTTATTCAGTTTCCTTCACCACTCATTCCACCACCTACTTCATAATCACCTTTCCTTTCATCCATTACCCCGTCATTTCATATAATTTCCTCACTCTCATACCAGGCATCGGACTGATCACCCGCCTAGATTACTGGCTCTCTGGTCCAGAGATGGCTAGTCCTCCCTCAGTATGCGTCAGACCTCGGCACTGGTTTGTAAGTCCTTGAGGTATAAGTCCTCACAACAAAAGAATAAGATGAATAGGAAGTAAAATGCCATTAATACAAAAATCCTTACATATTCAATATCATTGCCAGCATTTACTAAATAAAGACGCAAAAGACAAGAAATGATGTATAATGAGCTAAAAAGTCGTAAAATAGAAAATGGTTTAAAGCGACTAGAATGACTTTATAAAAATGCATTTTTACAGTCTGGGTTCTACGTTAAGGATTCATGTATAAGTACATTAGTAATGCCTGTGTTGTACAATTAAAAGAAAGCATGCCATTAGAATCCGGTCTCTAATCATAGGTCGTCTCCTTAGCGCGGTGGTAGCGGGAGACCTGGGTTCGATCCCCAGTACCGGCGTGGGGACTTTTCGCCCGCTGGGAGACCTGGCCCGGGGTGCACTCAGCCTCGTAAGGTCCCTGGGGAGCCAATTGAGGAGCTACTTGATGGAGAAGTAGCGGCTCCAGGTCATGAGGACCGCATTAACCGGCCGGGAGGGACTCGAAGCGCTGACCATGTCTCACCCTCCAATACTGCACCCCATCCATGATGTCTGTAGCGGACCGAGATGGGGGACGCAGCGGACGGGCGGTAGGCCAAGGTTCCCCGTGAGCTGTCGTGCCGTGGAGTTATGGTAACCATTACACCACGGAGGGCGACAAGAGACAGAGAACAGGGAGTCGGAGATTGCGGGAAAGTTATACAAAAGTAATTCAGAATGAAGAGAACTTCAGAAGCTGTTTCCAACAAATTCAAGATATACAAGATTTGAATGTAATCTAAGGCATTTTAATGAAAATCGACAGTTCCTTTTTTGAAAAAATAGAAAACTTCGAAAAAATCTTACATTTAAAGTTTGGGGTGAGGTTTTTTATTGCCTTCATTTGCATCTTTTTCCTTTAACAGACCTTTTTCTCGAATTATGCTGCCGACAGATAAACACAAATCCCATGCTATAAAAAGTTTTTTTAAATTAAGGGGATCTCAAAACATGTATTTACAATAAAATCTCGGTATTACATTTTTGGGTGGAATACATACCTAATACTCGGTAGAGAGAGTGATAAAAATGAAACGGAAATTGGTAATCTTAGCATTAAAGAAAAGAGTTGAGTTTGGATAACAAATGACAGTCGAATGAGCCAACTTTACTGACCATGGAGATTTTCTAGTAAATTTACTCAATAATTATGTTGATTTCCATAAATGATAACTTCAGCAGATGTATAATATTGGTGTAAGTTATAGTGTCGTATACATTTCGAACTCGATATGGGAAACCAACCTGCTGCATATGCAACCATCAAAACATAAAGAGTGGAGCATGTACTCTAAAATGTAGGAGCGCAGTCAAATTCGTTTGAAGGTACATGTTTGAAGCGATACCAGGTGGTTCACCTGTCCCTTATTATTTTTGAAGATATGCAACACTTCATTCTCTGAAAGCATCAAGGTCAAAAATACCGTACTTGTTGACCATTTGATAACCATGCAAATCTAGCAAGCTTTTCGTAGGAAAATAGACCTTAGCTGCAATAGTTACGTCCATCCAAAAGCATGCGTTTAATAACTCCTGTTACAGTACGTGTTATATCAATAGGATCGCTGTTATATGTTCTGTAACGTAAATTATAATGTATGAAGGTTAAACGAACGGCTTAAGCTACAAAAAGGGGTCACACAACAGTTATAAAGAGATCAGAAGCGGAGAGGGATACATGTGTGACACTATACATACAAGTTTTGAGGGAAAAAGAGGGCACAATGATTGTAGCTCAACCGGTTAATGTCATGTTCCCCCCCCCCCCCCCCTCACCTCCAGCATGTCAGCGGTTCGAGTTCCACAGTTTACGTACACCTTTTTTTCTTCTTTACGTATTATCCATCAAGGTGCAGTTAGTTAGTTCAGTGTTTGTCACAATAATAAATTTAGATGTAAACTAAAAGGAATACGAATTAAGAACAAAAGGCAGTTCATTTTACGTGCTCTTCAGTTTTCGATCATTAATTTTCATTCTAATTGTTTTGAAAAAGAATCTTCACCAAGACTTTAAATGTTGGACTAATAAAGCTAGAATAAACATAAAAAATCTGATATATTCCATTCACATGACTTTCTCTACATCTCTGGAAAAATTATTAAAAAGCATATGATTCTATTTACTTCATGCTAATCGAGAAAAAATAGCAGAAATAGTCTCACTACTTGCTTCCTTGTAAGCAGAAGTGAAATATGGGAGTACCATAGGTTAAAGTGATAGTCAAAAGTTGGTTGCTATGTGACTTATTTGTATAGACAGGAGTTGACAAATTCCTGTATGACAAAAATATGTTTTTCAAAGCTGAAACCAAAAACAAGGAATATCTCAATAACGATCAACTCCACGAAAAAAGTGTATATTACATAAATTGTGTGTTTTAACGTGCTATACATTTTTTTGTGTTTTAAGTTATGTCCATCTCTTACGGTTTAGCAGTTATGCAAAATTCCGTAAAATACATCCAGAATAAATAGTCTTCAGAGGCTATTCCCAGAAAGTTCAAGATATACATTTTATTTGACAAGTAAATATCTTTAATATATGATATTTTAATCAAAATCGTTACAGCCATTTTTGAGAAAATTAAAATTTTCGAAAAACGTTCCATACAAAGGGAAGTTGGAGTGGGGGGATTTTCTTGAAAATCTTCGTGTCGCATCCTAGGGAGATACCAAACCTAAATACAAAGTTTGGTTTTTAATGGGTTTTTCGTTTTTGAGCTATGCTGGGCACAGACACACACACTACACACACGGACATTTTTCTAAAAATGCTTTTTTTTTTGGATTCAGGGAGTCTCAAAACATGTATTTCCGGTGAAATCTCGGTATTGAATTTTTGGGTGCATTACAATACCTTCTCTCTACACTATGTACATGGTATATGTAGAGAAAGTAATACAAAGAGCAACAAAAGAAACAAATAAGCGATATAACAAATGTTCTGATATCCCATCTAGTTTTTTGCCAAATCAGCAAGAAACAAAACGATGGGGGTGGGGAATTGTCAGCGTTTTGGTAAGATTCGAAGAACATAAATCGAGCATCCTGGAACTCAAGCTAACACAGCGCGCTGACCAAGTACGCTACTGTTTAGCTATAACTTGCAGTGCCAAAGTCTATAATGTTAGTATGCACAAGATGGGTCTCAGGAACTATGTTTTCGGGTTAGACTATAATCTGCGGGTTGCTTAAAACCAGAGAAAAAGGAACAGGTGAACCCCTTGTATGTGCTGATTTGAATGGATGGTACAGCCTATTTATTGATGTCTATTCAGAGCTTAGTACACCTTGACTACAAAATATAGCAAAAGTCATGAGCTTGTTGATACATAAGGACGATGGATTGGTTTAACCCTGACCAAGTCATCGACGTATTTGTTAATTTATATCATTTTTAGAGATGGCCCGTCTCTGCAGTGCGTTGGTAGCGCGTCTGCCTCACATTAAAAACCACCACGTTTGAAACTAGGTTACTTAGATAAGTTTTTTTTTGAGTTTTTATTTAACCTTAGAAGACGAATGTCGAGTAAATTCTAAGCTCCAAGAACCCCAGGCTCATTTGAGGACACTACCCATTTCATTAGTCGTCGGATATGATCTACCAAGTTAAAGGTAGTCGAGATATTCATGAACGTTTAATTGCCAAATCTTCAATTATTAAGCAATTTTATCAAGTTTTACTGCTTTATAAGGGACAATAGTGAAAACATTGTCTTAATCGTAGCAAAAAAAGTATGCATGTACAAATATTGATTTTTATTAAAAAATTCTTAATTATTAAATCATTTTTGTAAACTTGTTTTCTTTGGTTCGAGAATACTCTGAACCTTCAACATCTGAAAAATATGAATATTCATAACTTGTCCAATAGTTTTTAATGTTAAAGTGGGTTTAGTACTTTCATCAATTAAGTAAAGAATTCGAATGTAAGGTAAAGCACTAAAACTAGACATTTTCAAGTTTAAAATCTGTTTTTATGTTTTGTTTCATCGAGAGTGTCTTTTTTCCAATTTGTTTCTATTTATGGCACAAATTGTTGGTTTTCTATTTTCCAAAGATTTTGTTTTCTTTAGAACACAGAATATTTTATTTCCTTTAATGATATATAAATTAGAGTTACAATGAATACATATTATGGGTCTATTATTTCTTGAAACTAAAAAAATGCATAACACTACTAAATGAGAAAACGAGGGACACACTTTTGGATTCCAGTTGAAGTGTTCACTGTTTCAAGTTATAAAAATGCAAAAAATGGCCAATTAAAATAAGATTTCACGTTTAAACAATACACATTTGTACAGAAGAAATAACAAGAACCAGAAAATATCAAAATCAAAAACCCAAAGATTTTGATTTAAACAGTCATTTTAAAGGGTTATAAATATCTTAAAACAGAATGTGATGATTAGCCATTAATATGTAATTCGTTCCCGTTTGGAGGTAGCGTCTTTATGATAGTTATTTCTTTTGGATATGACACTCAACACGGAGAACGGTTTTGTTTAATTTATTTTATTTTCTAAATTTTGAGATGCTTATTTAAGCTTATGCTTATAAGAAATTGTTAGTTTCCACAGTGATTATTCCAGGATTCATTAGACTATTTTTCATAAACGTAGTTTCATTACCTTATAAGTGTGCTTTTATAAAATTCATTATTGGCATGGTCAAAATGACATGTATAGCTTATACATAAATGAGTAAAACCTAATAACTTGTATTTATTTCCTGTACATAGAAACAATAAGGTAAATTAGACGTAAAACATATGTGTAGAAGCCCTGAGATTGATTAACCACTTCACCGAAAGCCGTACAGAGCTTCTACCTTGACTGAGTTATCGTGAAAAGGAGAGAATCCTCACAGTAAACAGGGAGCAAAGTCGAGCGGTCTTATTATTTATTCACTCTTAGGTTTATCTGCGCCAAAACGAACCTATAAGGCCACTGCATCACAGTACAGAACAGTAGCGATGCGCGCAAAGTAATCCCCTCCTAATAATGTAAATTTTAGAATGCAATTTATCCCAAATAGTATAATATTCTACACAAATACTAAGAGTTTAATTAACCCTGGTTTATGCCATTAAACAGAGCGGTAATTCCTAACATGAAATTCGTAAGAGTTGTTTGTTATATGCAGAATTGTTCGCAACCGTTGTTGTTTATTACTGTTTAGAATCATGGAGAACGGTCACCGAGAATTTGCACTTACGTCTTCTTCGAGGTATGTAAAGACAAGGCTGGTAAACCATTGGCTAGTGGCCAAAAACAATAGTATTGGATGTTTATTACACGTTAGGTGAGAAATATTCAACATTTGCCGTGAAAGGAGTTGTGCAATTAACTTCTGAGTTCACTGGTGTTTTAACTACAAGTATGAACAAGTATAAACGGTCTTCGTAAAGAAAAAGGTGAATCGGGAAAAGTGTCTGCATCCAGAAAGGAAAGCAAGCGTGTGAAATATGCGATGCAAGAATGTGACGGTTTTGAGAAGAATGCATTTCGCGTAACAGTGCACCTTTTATTTTTGAAAAAAGAGTCCAACAGTTGATAAAGTGGTACAGCAAGTTAATGCTGATCCAGATTTGCCTAATTTCAGAACTACATTTTATAAAATTGTGTGTGAAATTTGTTACACCTCTACCTTTCTTTTCACTCATTTGTTTTAGAAATACTATATCCGCACTTATTTGTTTTATTATAACTATCACTATTATGACAGTTAACCAATAACACGATATGATAGTCACCATTTATTGTCAAAATTAGGATTCAATGCATATCATGCCGCATGTAGTCATGCGTTCGTGAAGTTTAAATATCTCTAGCGCGAGTGGCGGAAGGCTACATTATAACGGTGCGTTAGTTTTTGTTTTGGTGCGGATCAACTTAGATATAATCCGCTGAATTTATTTTGATACTTACAGTGCGTTCCGTGAGCGACCGGACCGTTTCACGGCGGCCGGCTCTCACCCGTTAAGGTGCAGCCATGGGGCGGTTCGGTTACTCAGGGAACAGGCTATATATTTGACGATTCTTTTACAGATATAGTTCTTTCACAGATACCACAGTTAAACGTTGGAAAGATATAACCATACTGGAAAATTCAAATTAGCGCGTGCCCTGCTCTAAAAAGCAAACTTCAGTAGCGGCGACAAACATGAAACAAACATAGAGCGCGCTTTGCATGTCACAAGTAAGTTATTCATCCTGTGAATAACATAGAATATCCAAAATGGTGGGCGGTTGGGCTACAACAGGGATTGCCAAAAATTGCCTAAACAATATTTGGCAAAGGGGTAACGAAATTAGATATAGCATCGAGGAAAGGATAAAAGACCACTATAGGCAGAAAATAGAATCCGAATGTAGAAACAATCATCATTGAAGCTACAGAATGAAAAACGAGCGTAAAAATTAGGTGTGGTAAAGAAACCATATTTTAGAATTGGATATGAAACAGAGTATGGGAATAGCGTGGCTTAGATTGAGTGGGTGGAAATCTAGTGAGGTAGTTGATGAAGCTGGTAAGAGAATTTATCCATTATGTGTGGATCAGGAAGACCAGATGAATATTTTCGCACATTTTATACAATGGATGATGTTAGGAAAAAATTATTACAGGAGGTAATTTTAGCTTCAAACAGGAGGACAGCTCGCTGGGACTTGATTCTAAACAGCCAAAACTGGCCAAATCTGTGTACAAACTTGATTACTAGTACGTGTACAAAGAAATAAGGTGTTTATGAAAATACTGTATAGACATGTTTGGATTAGAGCATCTATATTTGGGAATACGCGGGAGCAGTTGTGAGCGCGAGTATGTGTATGTGTGATATCAGAGTGTTCGGTCTTTTGTTGGTTTGTTGTAGCGCAAATGTGTGTGTATGTGTGTGTATGTGTGTGTGTGTGTGTGTGTGTGTGTTTGCGTATATTTCCAGTGTTGTGAATAATGGTAAAATAGGGGTAAGAAATATTTTCAATTAAAGTGTTTAGAGAACATGAATAGTCATCATGGGTCACCCTCCGTGTTCTTAGCATGGTAATCATTACTTCATGTATCCAATGTCGCGGGTTCAAACCCGGCGGAGGACGATGGATTTTTTGGGAGTAAAAATCCTTATTAGGCTTCCTTCGGAAGAGGAAGTAAAGCCGTTGGTCCCGTGTCGTAGATTTACGGCACATAAAAGAGCCTCAAGCCTGATAGAGAGACCTCTGAGCAAAATTAAGCGGTCTTTCACGCCCAGCATAGAATGGGACTCTGCAGTTAAAGAGCGTCCGTAAATAAAACAAACAAAAAATCCATTAAACTCTGTATAGTCTTCCGACCCATGCAACTGTATGATGCAATTGATGTTTTATACACCCAATAATTACTATTACTGCTACTAATATTACTACTATTCCATCGTCTTATATGAAAAGATTTTAATACTATGTTTTTAAAGGAATTTAATATTATCTGCTTACGATTATGCCCTTACGGACCTAATGAACTGGCAATTTTTCTTTTGAGACTCAAAGAGTGATGCTATAAATTTACCTCGGAGTGGCATCTGATCTGTCTCTGTTGATGAGCGACCGATTTCTCTCTATTATTCTGAATTGCGTTGGTAGCCCCAGTCTTACCAACAACAATAAGCAGGGCTGCCCACGTTAATTCTGAACCACTTGACCAGAGGTTTGTATGGTCTCACTTCCCAAGTTCGTCACAAAGTCCTATGTAATTGATCATCTGCTTACACTGCTTACACTGTCTGAAGACATTCAGTACTAGCATCGCTAATGATCTTTCTGAGTGCAATGGAAATTTAACAGATTCGTCTGATTAATTATCCAATGGTGATTTGAGACTTATTTTCTAGTTCATCTATAGGAGAAACATTTTAAACTACACAAAAACTAGCTGCCGCAGAATAAAAAAGACCACCTAACCATTTTGGATAAAAGAATTCCATAAAGTATTTTAGAGGATCATGTTTTAAGATACACGAACACAAAGACACTTCTAAAAACCTACATGAATGTGAAAAGTATAACACAGAAACGAACATTCTGACAAATGTTAAATATTGTATTTGGGCTAAGCATTAAGTATTCCAGCCGAAGATTTTTGTACTCACTTAAATTGGCATAAATAAATTGGCACTTTTTAGTGTTCTTATGTAGGTTATAACGGGATTCATTACAATTTAATGTATTTGAGATAAAATGTCAACAGTTATCTAAACATCTCTCTAAGTTTTTACAATAGCTGCAAAGTACTTAGTTAACCTTTACAATCATAGGAAATAAACAAAAATTATTACAAAATGTTGTATTCACACGGTTTTCTCTACCAAGTTTTAACAAACTATAAACATTTTTTATTTTCTTTATTAAATGACTTACTATTTGCAAACAATAATGCTATTAACATATTATCTTTTTTGGCTCAGCCAGTTTCTCAGGCTTGCATTTTTGTTTACGTTTCTTTCTAATCAGTATTATCTTTCTAATTTTTGATGTTGAAATTAAAATTGTATCAGCACAAGGTGATGCGTTAGGCTTAAGTGATAGTCACAGTGGGTTATTGATTCTTTGTAATTCAGCTCAGGTTTCAAATTGAGCAAAATGTAACTACCTTGGTTTGAAACTTCAAAAAATAACGTGAATATCTCTGAAATAACTAACTACATAGAAACTTACTTGACATAAATGATTTGCTTTATTAGATCTACATTTTCTGTGTAGTAAGATTTTGTCTATGATTTATCAAATTTGCAAAAACCATTTACAATGAAGAGGACTTTAGAGGGTGTTCTAAGAACATTTAAGAAAAACAATATCTTAATTATATGGCGTTATTAAATTCAAATCATTAAGCCACTATTTCCAGTTTAGAAATAAAAATAAAAATGTTATTGGGGACCAAATCTGATGAATACGGTGGGTGCTGTAGTAATTGGAGCCTTAATTAAACAATTATCGACATCGAAACTGCGAAATTGTGTAGCCTTGTCTTGATGGAAGAGAATATTTTTTTCCTGCCTGATGACACTTTTTCTTGATTTCTCTATTTAACCGGTGCAATTACGATGCATAATACTCTCCAATTATCGTTCTTCCTTTCTGTGAGTAATCAATATAGGTGATTCCCGTGCATCCCAAAACCCCGAGGTCATCACCTTGTTTGCGGATTTAACCTTTGCCTTCTTCGCAGCCGGTTCCCCATTAAAACCCACTATTTTGACTGCACTGCTCTGGAGTGTACATATGCTTCATCCAAAGTTATGAAACGACGCAAAAACTCGAAGGAGTGTGATCGAAATGTGCCACACCAGCTTCTTTTGATCACACGATTGCGTTTATTCTCCTTTGAGAGTAAACCCGACACCCATCTTACCGAGACCTTTGTTAGACCCAATTTTTGTGCAAAATTGAGAACCTTGTAATATGCCTGTGTCCTCTACTATTTTGCGAACTTTGATTCGTGGACCACTCAAAAAACCCATTTCCTGAATTTTGTCAATAATTTCGGAGAAAGTAACTTCTATTGGACGTCCGGAACAATGTTTATCATTTGTGGATTTACAGCGAAGTTTAAATTCATTTATCTAATTGTAAATTGTTGCAAATACAGGAGCAGATGTACTATGAACTTCATCCAACTCGGCTTTAATCGCTTTCGGTGTTAAGCCTTTTAAACAGAAGCGGTTTCACTAGTTTTTGCAATCTTTATAAAGAAACACAACATTGTTGATTATGTCGCCAATAGCAACGAAACCTCGTGATGGATATAACTGACACTTTAACTACCATCTAGGAAGAGACATCGTTTACTAAATACAAACTTTTTCGGTGCTACGACAGAAATTTTTGATTTTCTAAGGACTTATTGAACGCCCCTCGTATTAACCATAAGGATTCTGTGCTCTTGAGCGGAATGGAAATACGATTTGCACGTACTCTAGTTTGATAAAGTCTTATAATCATATTAAGCTCATGATCCTTTAAATAAGTTAGTTAAATTAAAACAGTGATGTCGCTGAGGTGCTGGGTTGAGATATTAGTTAATTCTACAAAGTTTTAATAATATTAAGATAATGAGACACACACGTATAGAAAATTATACTTCATGAGAATATGACAGTTTAGATTTCCAGCAAGGTTATAATGGAACCGCAGAGAACGGATTATAGTCACATGTCTGTGTCGCCAACAATAATGGGTTTAGTGTTCTTCTAAGCCCCATAACTGCCAGATATACATTTTGAAAACCCAATGACAGCTAAATAAAGCTGGTAATTTTAGGAATCATGTAGCTGCACTTTAAAACTGTTTTATAAAGCATCACTTCTCATGAAAGCCAGTTAACAACTCTTGTTAATGCGAAGCTAGCATTAAAAAATATGCTACGTTCTATTCATATGACTTTCTCTACATCTCGAGAACAAATTATTATTAAAACCTTATTCTTCTGCCTACTTCATGCTAATCGAGATAAAATTAGCAGAAATGGTCTTATTCTTACTTTCTTGTAAGTAGGGAAGAAGTAAGGGACCAGGCTAAAGCGATAGTCAAATCTTTCAGAAGCTGGTTGGCATGTTTCTTCGCATTGGCAAAAGTTGAGAAACTCCCGTATGTGAAAAGTTATAGGTATTTTAAAACTGAAAACAATAACAAGGAGTGTCTCAAATATGGCCAACTCCATGAAAAAATGCATATACCTAACATAAATTGTGTTTTAACGAGATCTACATTTTGTGCATAAGTTTTTGTCTATCTCTTACGGTTTGCCAGTTATGCAAAATAAGAAAAATTCATCCTGAATAAAGAATTCTTCACAGGCTATTCCCAGAAAATGCAGAATACACGTTTTATTTTTCATGTAGGTATATTTAATATACGATATTTTAATCAAAATCAATATAGCCAATTTTAGAAAACAAAAATTTTATGAAACTATTTCTATATTTGAGCTAACGCTGTCCACAGACAGATACACACACATAAAAGACACTGTTTTTTTTTCTAAAAAGGTTTTTTTGGGGGGGTTTCCAGGGGAGATTATATATATATATATATATGTGTGTATGTGTGTGTATGTCCTTAGAGACACTGAACCTGCACAATAATTTTACATACATAGCTAACTCAAAAACTAAAATCCGGTAAATACCAAACTTGGAGTTTAAGTTCAATTTGTGATTTCAATTACAGAAAAAATACTTTATTGAAAACTCTGTCACTGATTTCAAGGAAGCTTTTTCTTTATTTGTGCTTTTATAAAAAAAGTCTGATGTGATCCATTCACATGACTTTCTCTACATCTCTGCAACAAATTATTATTAAAAAGCTTATGCTTGCTTTTACTTCATGCTAATCGAGAAAAAATTAGCAGAAATGGCCTTATTACTTGCTTACTTGTAAGTAAAAGGGAAATGATGGAGTAACATAGGTTGAAGTGTTAGTCAAAAGCTGGTTCCTAAGTGACTGAAGTTCCTTTGTCTGTATGGACAGGAGTTGACAACTTCCTGTATGAGAAAGGTATGTTTTTCCTAGCTGAAACCAAAAACAAGGAATATCTCAAAAACGATCAACCCACAAAAAGAGTATATGACGTAGATTGTGTATTTAACGTGTTCTACATTTTTGTGTGGTAAATTTTTATCCATCCCTTACGGTTTAGTAGTTATGCAAAATTCCGTAAAATTCATCCATAATAAAGTAGTCTTCAGAGACTATTCCCAGAAAATTCAAGAAATATATTTCATTTGTCGGGATAATATATTTAATATACGACAATTTAATCAAAATTTAGAGCCATTTTTGAGAAAATAAAAAATTTAGAAAAAGTTCCATAAAAAGGGTAGTTTGGGGTGAGGGGATTTTTCTCAAAATCTTCGTGTCGCATCCCTGGAAGATACTGAACTTAAATATTAAGTTTGGTATTTTACCCACTTTTCGTTTTTGAGCTATCGTGTTCACAGACACACGGACCTTTTTCTGAAAATGCTTTTTTTTATATAGGGGACCCTAAAACAAATATTTCCGGTGGAATTTTTAAATGGAATTTTTGGGTGAAATGCAATATCTTCTCTATACACTACGTACATAGTACGTGTAGAGAAAGTAATTACTATCTTAATTAAACCTGTATTTAAGACTATTATGTTCTTAATCCTAAAAAAGGTTTTCACAGCTTTGCGAGCAAATTTACTACACAAGAAATATATTTATATCCCGCTAAAACACATACTTTATACCAAATAACTCATTCTGGTGGTTGGCATGACATCTTCCGAATTCAGAGAATCTGGGTGCGATTCTTTAGTCAGACTATTCCTTAGCCTCTCTATAGTCTGTAAATTTAAAAAAGAGTGTAAATATGCATTTGTGTGCATGTAAAATTAATATTAAACTAAAAAGCCCAAAGTATTAAAGTGAGTGAACATCATTGCTGATGAGTAATTGCTCCAATGCTGCCGGTATGACCTTAGCTGTTAAATGAGGCATATATTACAGCCACGTCGTAGCCGAAGAATAATTAGATCATTTTTTTTTTTAAACAGTACCGGAGTCTGATCAGGACTCCGGCACTGTATACTCTACTTTTATTTACCTTTTTCTTTTTACCTTGTTTTGCCGTATTATTACTGTTTTCTTACTTTTACAACACACACATATACACAAACATATAACACCCATGCCCAAGGCGGGACTCGAACCCACGATCCCCAGCGCTACGAAGCACCAAAGCGGGACGTCTTGGCGAGCGCGGCCATGGGGACCGGCGTGCTTCGATCCAAGTATGGGATTTGTGGTGGTCAAAGCGGAGCAGGGTTGAGTTTCCTCAAGGTTCTCGGATTTCCCACGCCATTGCATACTACTAGTACTCCATCTTCAGGAGCTATACATTTTATTATAAATATTGTTAAAACAAAAGTTACTAATACAGTTTTCAATAATTATCTAGGAAAAGCTTGATATCAATAAAATTGTTCAATTATATAGTTTTTACTTTCCCTACACGTACTATGTACTTAGTGTACAGAGAAGCTATTGTATTCCACCCAAAATTCGATACCGAGATTTCACAAGAAATACATGTTTTGGGTCCCCCTGAACCCCCCCCCCCAAAAAAAAAACATTTCTGGAAAAAAGTCCGTGTGTGAGCCTGTGCACAGAACAGCTCAAAAATGAAAAGACCGTTGAATACCAAACTTGGTATTTAAGTTTGGTATCTTCCAAGGATGCGACTCGGAAGATTTTCTAGACAATCCCCCACCCCAACTACATTATACATGGAACTTTTTTCGAAACTTTTGATTTTATCAAAAATGGCTCTAACGATTTTGATTAAAATATCATACATTAAAGATATTTACCTGACAAATAAAATGAATTTTGAATTTTCTTGGAATAGCTTCTGAAGACTACTTTATTCTGGATGAATTTTACGGAATTTTTTCATAACTGCTAAACCGTAAGAGATGGAGATAAACTTACCACACAAAAATGTAGAGCACATTAAAACACAAAATTTATGCTATATACTTTTTTCGTGGAGTTGATCGTTTATGAGATATTTCTTGTTTTTGGTTTCAGCTTTGAAAAACATACCTTTCTCATACAGGAATTTGTCAACTCCTGTCCGTACAAACAAAGGAACTCCAGTCACATAGCAACCAGCTTTTGACTGTCACTTTAACCCATGGTACTCCCTTATTTTGTTTCTACTTACAAGGAAGTAAGTAATAATTGTGCTAATTTTGTCTCGATTAGCAAGAAGTGTGTAGAAGCATAAGCTTTTTAACAATACTTTGTTGCAGAGATGTGGAGAAAGTAATGTGAATGGAACACATCAGATTTTTTTATATATGTATTATACATTAAGTAAAATTTATGTTGCTGTGATCTTGGTTTGTAATTTATTGTGACAATGTTAATGTACTGACTTTACCAGACGTTGTGAACGCCTATGTTTTGCTTCTAGACAAAATGAAAATGAAATCAAAAATCCCATGTTCTCATCTGTGTCCGAATGTAGTAAAAGCAGTTGTTCAACACTATAAAAATCTGTTGAGTTACATTCAAATGACTTTCTCTAGCTACTCTACAAAAAAATTCTTACAAAAGATAATTCTTCTTTATACACCATGCTAATCGAGATAAACATTAGAAAAATAGTATTACTTAGTTCCTAATAAGTAGAATGGAACTAAAGGAATACACTAGGCTAAAGTGATGGCCAAATGTTTTAAAAGCTGTCGTTATGCGATTGTCATGCAAATCGCTTCTTTGCTTGTCCAGGAGTAGAACAAAAGAAAAACGGACACTTCCATCTGAGAAAAGAATAAGTACTTTACAATTAAAGTAAAAACAAGGAGTAGCACGAAAACTCCACAAAAAAAAAAAGTATACCTATGACATAAGTTGTGTATTTTAACAGAACCTACTTTTTTTTTTGTATAGTAAGTTTTTGTCTATCTCTTACGGTTTACTAGTTAAGCCAAAATAAGCAAAATTCATCCATAATAAACAGGCCTTTAGAAGCTATTCTCAGAAAATTCAAGATATATATTTTATTAGTAATAGAAATGGCTTTTAATGTGGTATTTTAATCAAAATAGTTAGAGCCATTTTTAATAAAAACAAAACTTTCGAAACATTTTCCATGTAAAGGGTAGTTATGGGTGGGGGATTTTCTTGAAAATCTTCGTGTCGCATCCTTGGAAGATACCAAACTTAAATACCAAGTTTGCTATTTAACCGTCTTTTCGTTTTCTTGAGCTATGCTATCCACAGACACAGACACACACACACACACACACACACACACACACACACACACACACACGGACTGTTTCTGAAAAAGATTTTATGGATTAAGGGGTACCTAAAACATGTATCTCCGGTGAAATCTCGACATCGAATTTTTGGGTGGAAAACAAATCATCTCTATCCCTATACACATTGTACAAATGGGGCTAGAGAAAGTAAAAATGAGGCATAAAAGTGGAGTAAATTAATAGAAAAAGGTAGCGTTAACTAATCCTGATATGCGAGGAGCGTTCTCCCTGATGAAGCAACACACTATTTAAAATAAATGACGTTTTTATTTTCAATACAGTCACTTTTGAAATCAACATATAGTTTAAAGACTTTCCGCATTATAAAATCTGATTAAATCAAGCTTCTTCAAACAGTACAAAATACGTCTCAAACTTAACGTGTGTATCCTTCAATTTACTCGTCGTGTTCCGTTGTCTGGAGGTAACACATTAGCCTCCGGTACCAAAGGCCGCGGTGTCAGCTGAAGGAGATGGATTTTTTTTCGGACGTAAAAATCCTTAGCATGGCTCCCTTCAGAAGGGAAGCAAAGCTATTTATCTCGTCTCGTAGATTTACGACACGTAAAATAAAAAAACAAAACCCTTAAACCTGATGAAAGGCTTCTGAGAAAAATTAAGCGGTATTTTACGCCCCGTATAGAATGGGACGCCGAGAACCACAGCAGTTAAAGAGAGTCCATAAATAAAACTAAATTTATTTTCAATTGGCTCAGTAGTGAAGCCAAATACAGCTCGATGGTGGTTTTGCCCTTTTGGAAGTGGTCTATAAACACCATAAAATCCTAACGATTAGCTCAGAAAACCTAACCATATCTTTTGCTGTACGAGGGCTGTTTATTTTTCAAACTTCCGATAGGCTATAAATAAAAGACAAGTTCTTAGAAAGCAGTTATTTTATTACTAAAAATTTTGTACACTTATGTTACTTTTCAACATAATCACCGAACAGATTGAGACATTTATCGTACCTGTACACGAGCTTTGCAATTCCCGCTTCAAAAAATGTTGCTGCCAGTGATTTCAAATGAGCATTGACGTTGTTTTGAAGAGCTTTGTACTTTACGACGTTTGCGGAGAGCCATTCAAAGCAAACGAAGAGGAATGCTGACTTCAGGAATTGTGTTGATCCATGACAACGCTCGTCCACACACTGCTGGCACAGCCCATCGGCTCCTTGAACAATTCCAATGGGACATTTTCGATCATCCGCCGTACAGTTCGGACCTGCACCCAACGACTTTCACCTTTTCCCTGAACTGAAGACGTGGCTAGGAGGGCAGCACTATAAAACCAACGCAGATCTTCAAAACAACGTCAATGCTTATGCGCTTTATTTCCCCAAAATTTCCTCTCATCTTTTCCACTTCATCTGTTTCAGAATTTTAGGATCAGGACACAGCGGTTGGAGTGTTGCGGCAGGACGGTAGAATTTGCACTTATGGAAAGATTTCTATCAGTTATTTGGCAGACTCCTGGAATCTCTTTCCTTCCTGGGAGTGTCTAGTCTATTCCCGGGAAACCCTAGGTTTCGGGTAACATAAATTGTGTGTTTTAACATGCTCTACATTTTTTGTGTGGTAAGTTTTTGTCCATCTCTTACGGTTTAGCAGTTGTAAAAAATTCCGTGTAGTTCATCCAGGATAAAGAAGTCCTCAGAGATTATTTCCTGAAAATTCAACATATACATTTCATTTGTCATGTAAATATATTTAATGTACGATATTTTAATCAAAATCGTTAAAGCCATTTTTGAGAAAATCAACATTTTGGAAAACATTTCTATGTAAAGGTTAATTGGGGGAGGGGGATTTTCTTGAAAATCTTCGTATCGCATCCTTAAGAAATACCAAACTTAAATATCTTAATTATCAAGCTTTAATGATCTTTTCCTTTTTGAGCTATGCTGTCCACAGACACAGACACAGACACACACACACACACATATACGCACGGACCTTTTTCCAAAAATACTTTTTTTGGACTCAGGAGGACCCAAAACATGTAATTCCAGTGATATCCCGGTATCGACATTTTGGATGCATTACAAATCCTTCTCTATACACTATATATATAGTACGTGTAGAGAAAGTAAAAGTGATGTTTCTGAAACGGAGAACTCTAAAACGTGTATTTTCGGTAAAATTACGATATCGAATTTTTGGGTGGAATGCAATACTACCTTCTGTATCTACGTATGTACTATGTAATTAGTAGAGAAAGAATAAGTTCAGATATTCTAGGTTGGCAATGGGCATCTGAAAACGCGGAAAATTAACGCTGGAAAATATACGGTTTCATGATAAGAAGTATTTAAACTGTTACGGACACACCCAAATTCGGACGTCATAAAATTACCTTTATCAAACTGTTTCCCAAAGGCATTGCAGATGCAGGCAGAAAGACCAAACTTTGATTATTGATGTTTATTTTCATTTTTACTTTCTCTACACTTACTGTGCACATAGTGTATTGAGAAGGTAGTGTATTGAGCCCAAAAATTCGACAGCGTGATTTCATCTGAAATACATGTTTTGGGAGCACCTTAATCCAAAAAAGTATTTTTAGAAAAATGCCTGTGTATGTCTGTAAGTGTGTGTCTGTGGGCAGCATAGCTCAAAAACAGAAAGTCAGCTAAATACCAAATTTGATATTTAAGTTCAGTATCATCCAAGAATGCGATACAAATATTTTTAAGAAAATCACTGACTCCAACTACCCTTTGCATGGAAAAATTTCGAAATATTTTATTTTATCAAAAATGGTTCTATCGGTTTTGACTAATTTCTTATACCTAAGATATTTATGCGCCATATAAAATAACCTCTAAAGACCCTTTTATTCTGCATGAATTTTCTGAATTTTGCATAACTGGTAAACCATAAGAAATAGCCGAAACTTACTAAACAAGAAATGTAGATCTCGTTAACACACACAATTTATGTCATATGCCTTTTTTCGTGCAGTTGACCGTTTTCGAGATATTCCTTGTTATTGGTTTCAGTTTAAAATGCGTAAACTTTTCTCATACGGGAACTTGTCAACTATTGGCCACGCAAAGAAACGGATTTCAGTCAAACATTTTACTGTCGGTTCAGCCTAGTATATTTCCTCATTTCCCTTCTACTTATAAAGAACTAACTAATAAAGTCATTTCTGCTAATGTTTATCTCGATTAGCTCAAAGTAGGTAGGAGAATAAACTTAAGTAAAAATTGTTACAGAGGTGTAGAGAAAGTCATGTGAATGGAACACATCAGGTTTTTTCACTTGTCAGTTGTTTTTATTTTGCTGTTTTGCATACTAGCAAACTAATTTCTTGTATATGTTACATTCTCTTGGTCACAGAAAGTCACTATTAATATAATATAATAAAATTAAATAATCTTGGATAGGTAGATCAGACTGAAAAATTCAATGCCACTTCCGGGATTTGAGCCACGGATCTCCTGCTCTCAAGCCGGTTGCTACCATGGCAACATGCTGTAATGACACTAACTTTCTCAACTGACCGCAGTTTCCTGGTAAAACACAAGGTGATGTCAAATATTTTGAGATGACATACCCCAGTGGTGACTTACAATGTTGTAAGTACTTTAAGTCCAGGAGTCAGTTGATAAATTTAGTGTCGTGCCGGCATCTTGCCATGGTAGCTCAGTAATGGAGTATTCGGCTAGAGATCGTGAGATCTGCGGTTCAAATAGCGACTATGGCATCACAATTTTTGAGTGTGACTCTATCTGTCCAACTTCTGTTTTACACACGGCTGGTGTGAAAAAAACCAATTACATCAATATTAAACAATCTTATTATTGCTTAGAGCAACCGCACGAAGACGGTAAGAACTGTGGTTCAAAACCAGCTATGGCTTTGATGTTCTCAGCCCGATTTTCTGGTTGCCTCTGTGGTCTGGTAATATAGTAGTAAATATGCTAAATTCTAAATACAGAGATCACAGATTCGATTCAGATAGGATTCTTTAAGTAGGATTATTCCCCATTCTCCTCGGAATCTAGAAGTATAAGTGAAGGTGGTATGTATGTGTATGGACATAATAGAACATGAGAAGATGCTGATGGCTAAAATGTCCTTAATGACTCAAGACCTAATGCCGGTCCCTATGGCGGCCGACATTGCATATTTTAGTTCAGTTTTAGATCTGACATGGTCGATTGGCCAACATGGCTGCCCATGCATAAGCAGACAGAACGAACGAAAGACTGCATTTCCATTGGAAAGCAGAACCGATTTTCAGAAAGTCCATTTTTATCCCTGATTTCGATCCAGTTCATTTGCATACACGTAACCTTAACCTAACCTAACCTAACCTAACCTCGACGAAATCTCGAAACCTGTCGTTCACCTGTAAAATAACCATATTGTCTCTGTAACCAATAGCAAAGGCTCAGGGAAGAGCCTTAGTCTAAAACTGAACTAGAAACTGCAATTTCGCCTATAGCCGCGCTCGCTTTGGTGCTTCGTGGCGCAGGGGATCGTGGGTTCGAGTCTCGCCTTGGCATGGGTGTTTGTGTGTTTGTAAATGTGTACATACGTGTGTATTAGAAGCAAATAGAAAAACAGAAAATAAATGTTACAAAAACCTTAAAACCAATAGAGCAAAAAGGATTACAAAAAAAAAAAAAAAAAAAAGGAAGAAAAACAATAAATGTTTTGTCGTTTTCAGTAGTTGGTGTTTAATACTTAATTAAGGAACACTACGTATAAACTTCTGAGCTCCAAGGACTTTACTTCAAGAAAAGCTTCATATCGGTTTTTTTTTCAACCAAAAGCTTGGAAACTTCAACACCTGTGTGCTTGTGTAAAGGATTTCTAACCTTCGATAACCACAAGCTGGAGCAAATCCCTTGGATTTTAGGCTTTGCTTTGTTTCCTTGCGCAGTACGTTGTTGTGGTGTAAAATGGCTGCTACCATGACGTGTGAAGGAAAATCCTCATATGCTTTAGACTAATGCCAACTTAGTAAAGAGCGAGTAATCTTCTTTCAGTAAAAAGGCAATGCTGATCAGAGGTTTCACACTGGAGAGTTGGGTTGATGCAGCTTATTGGCTACTAGTAGCTGCTTTTCTCTTTTACTTTTATTTTAATCGTGGTTTTAGTATATTGTTCACCTCTCTGCTCTCTACTCAGCAATTCCTTACTGTCACAGATTGAGTAGAAATGCTTCCTACTGGTAGGTAGCATTCACAAAATTCACTAAATTACTTTCATCGTCTTTGAACTAAAATGTAAAAGAAGAAACAGCTTTTAAAAAAATCTTACGTGTTACACTCACACGACCTTCTCTAGCTGCTCTGCAAACTTTTTACTAAAGATTATTCTTCTTTACACACAATGCTAACAGAGATAAACATTAGCAGAACGTTCTTATTACTTAGTTCCTTATAAGTAGAAGGTAACCAAAGGAATGCGTTATGCTAAAGTGATAGTCAACTGTTTTAAAAACTGTCGTTATGCTATTGTCATTGCAAATTGCTTCTTTGCTTGGCCAGGAGTAGAACAAAAGAAAAACGGAGACCTCCTGTCTGAGAAAAGTATAAGTACTTTACAATTGAAACCAATATAACAAGGAATACCTCCACAACAAAAACGTAAAGGACATAAATTGTGATTTGACGTCTACATTTTTTTTTTGTGTAGTAAGTTTCTGTTTATTTCTTACGGTTTAGCAGTTAAGCAAAATTCGGCACAATTCATCCAATATAAAAAGGTATTCAAAGGCCAGAAAATTCAAATTATACATTTTATTTAAGATGTAAATAACTTTAATATACGGGATTTTAATCAAAATCGTTAAAGCCTTTTTTTAAGAAAGCAAACTTTTCAAATTTTTTCCATGTAACGGGTAGTTTGTGGAGGAGATTTTGTAGGAAGATACCAAACCCAAATACTAAGTTTCGTATTTAACGGTCTTTTCGTTTTTAAGCTATGCTGTCCACAGTCACACACACACACACACAGAAAGATACGTACCTTTTTCTAAAAATGTTCTTTTCGGACTCAGGGGACCCCAAAACATACATTTCTGGTGAAATCTCGACATCAAATCACCTTCTCTATCCCTTTGTACATACGGGTCTAGAGAAAGTAAAAATCTGATGTGTTCCATTCCCATGAAATTCTCTACATCTCTGCAACAAATTATTGTTACAAAGATTATCCTTTTATCTACTACATCCGAGATAAAAATTATCAAAATTGTCTTATTACTTGTTTCCTTGTAATTAGTACCGAAATAAGATAATACACTAGGCTTAAGTGATCTTTAAAATCCGGTAGTTATGTGATTGAAATTAATTTTTTGTTTGTTTTTTTTTGTTTTGTTTTTTGCACAGTCATGAGTTGACAAAATCCCGTATGACAAAAGTTTTAAGTACTTTAAAAGTGAAACCAATATCCAATATGAACTAATATAAGAAAGAATATCTCGGAAATCTTCAACTCCACAAAAATATATATGTCAAATTCTGTGTTTTTATGAGATCTACAGTTTTTTGTATAGTAAGTTTTATCTATCTCTTACGGTTTACCAGTTAACCAAAATTCATCCAGAATGGAAAAACCTTCAGTGGCTATCACCAGAAAATAAAATATATAAATTTTATTCAACGTGTAAATATATTTGTGTACGGTATTTTAATGAAAACAGTTGGAGCCAGTTTTGAGTAAATCAAAATGTAATTTTTTTTACATGTAAAGGGTAGTTTTGGTGGGGAATTTTTCTCATAATCTTTGTGTCGTATCCTTGGAAGATATTAAACATACATACCAAGTTTGATATTTTATCAACTTTTCGTTTTTGAGTTGTGTTCACAGTCACATGGACATACATACACATGCACTTTTTCTGATTTTTTATTCAATTAAGAACTACGCAATAACATAATTGTTTGTGTGGATGTAACGTAAGAAATGCACTTTATGGTTTTCCATTTTCGATTTTCTGCTCCGAAGTTAATTCGTGGAATAATTCGGGTGTTACAAATTTCGCACATTGGTCCGACAAAATAAAGAACCCAAAAACTGCCACGCGCACTAAAATGAGAACATAGAACACAAGTTAACAGTAGTACTCAGCTTACAACTTATCCGGAGTCTGTAAGGAAACACAACAAACTGGTGGATAGCAATAGACTGCATGCAATTGTTATTTTTATTAACATTTAAAGGGAGTATATGGAGGGACAGGACCTTTCAAAGAAGAATAATGCAGTGTTTCTGATTCAGAAAAAGACATTTGGTGAATGCAAATACTCGTAAATAGTCATATTAATATTTGGCTGATGAAAGAATGCAAGCAGGAAAGTTGCACATTCCTAATTTGTTGCCTTAAGTAGGTATAATTACGTACAATTCAATAACAATTTACAAAACCAAACTTTTCCTGCGTCAGACAAGTTATATACTATTTTAGTTATAAATAATATAGTTGTATTTATAACTTTTGTTGTTGTTTGTTGAGAACAACCGAAATTATTGTGCAAATTCTTCGTAATCATAACCTATGCAGTATCTCTATTTCACAATTTTCTGAACTATCGTAATCTAAAATGTACACTCATGAGCCGCCAATGCTTTTAAAACTCTGAATCTAGAAAGAAACAACATAATTTTGGAAAAAAAAATCGATGTATTATGTCATACTTCAAAACGAATCTTTGTAATTAAGTTTCATTTTAGCCGCATCCTTTTTCTTTAATTTTGCTACACGATTTCCAAAATGTTCACAGCTGATATTACCCTTTACATGAACAAGTTTAGTTATTTTTTTATATTCTCAAAATGTTTTCTAACAATTTTGATTAAAATACCACAGGTTTAAGACATTTGCATGGCAACTATAGTTATTGAGAATTTACTCTAGGTAGTTTGTGAAGTACGTTCTAAATTAATTGCAAACCTTTTATATCTTAGGGATAAGAAAAATTTGCTACACAAAAATGTAGAACTCGTTTATTATAAAATATATTACGTCAATATAATTGCTGCACTAACCGTTATTTACCAGTTAGGAATAAATCATCCAGAATGAAGAGGTCTTCAGAGGCTATGTCCCAAAAAATTAAAGTTATAATTTTATTTGTTTTGTAATTCTCTTTAATGTATTATACTTTAATCAAATCATTTGAGCCATTTTTGAGAAAATCAAAACGTTTGGAATTTTTTACATGTAAGGGTTGTTTGGGGTGGGAGATTTTCTTTAAAATATTCACGTGGCATCCCTGGGAGATACTAAACTTAAATGCCAAGTTTAGTATTTTACAGACTTTCGTTTTTGAGTTAACGTATTTCTAAGGATGCTTTTTTTTACTTGGGACCCTAAAACTTGTATTTTTAGACGGAGTGCAATACCTTTTCTACCTATGTTCTTTGTACTAAGTGGAGAAAACAATAACTTTTTGCATGAATTGTTTGTTAATGAATAGGTAGAGAGATTAACATTCAAGTCTTTTATTCTGCTTATTTATCTTTTTCATTTATATAGCCTCCTTTAACATCTAAGGTCATATCAGGGTATTAGAAACAACTCGTTGTCTGTAGGTTCTTTATGTTGGGTTTAAATCATTTTTATTTTCCTCAAACACACACACATATTCACTCTCACACACACACACACTTCTCGACTCTGTGAGGGATAGGGAATAATTCTGGTTAAAGAAAAATTCCCCGCCCCTATCGGGAATCGAACCAGGGACTTTCGGGTGAGAAATCAGCTCACTGACCTTAATTACTATTCATTTATAGCTAACCTTGAAGGTAAACAAAGTATGTACTGAAGACACCTTCATTCTTGAGACAATTCTATTTTTATTAATACATAAATGGTTCCCTATGTTTGATTAAATTTATTGGCATAAGTATATCTTAAACAATGAAAACACGAAGATAATTTTCTTGGTCCTTTTAAATGCTTACAATCCTATCACGGATAGCCCGTAATCCAAAATCATCATTTATTTTACTTGGGGTAATCTTGCCCTATTCCGTATGGACCAGGAAAATACATCTCATTGTGACCAATAAAATATATTTGGACCAACTGATAGCTGTTTAAAGCTTAGTATATCATTACACCTTTAAAGTTCATACGAAGTTAAATAAATGTTCAAGACTTCGTCCATTAATTAGTGCCATAAGTGTTTTATTTTTAGTTTCTCTACACGTACCGCTTTAGCAATATTTCCCTTCTGCTTACAAGGAATCAAGTAGTAACACCATTTCTGCTGATATTTACCTAGATTAGCATAATGTAGATAAAGGAATCTCTTTTGTAACAGTAGTTTGCAGAACGGGTAGAGAAAGCAATGTAAATAGAACACATCATGTACTTATTTTTTTTTAAATTGGTTATAAATATATTAGTGGTTGCGCTATTGTAAAATTCCTTATATGGTCTTTTGGGATGATATAACAGGGCCTTTGCTTATTTCTGGAACGGTTCTGTTCTTGTGACCGTTCCGAAATTCTGCTATTAAACGGCAATTTTGGTGACCACAGCGTTTGCTAGCACAAACAGTTCATTAAAGCAAGTGCTATTTTGTGTCTGCTGCCCTAAATGCTACACAGCGTTGTTTATAGGCATTTCCTTTTGTCATTTGTTTCCGAGAAGTCACGCCTCTGAGACCAACAGCGGAAACAGAGCTGAGAAGAACGCTCACATGAAGTGCCAAAACTCCTAGCACCGTCACTATTCGGTATATTCAGGCAAAAGTGGATGAAGCAAAGTGCAGAATGAATAGGTTTTCAGAGGCTATTCCCAGAAAGTTGAAGCTATATATTTTGTCACGTGATTGGTTTGTGAGAAAGTTGCTTGAAGAGAAAAAAAAAAAAAAAAAAAAAAAAAAACTCACACACTGAAGTGGAAATATATTAAGATACCAAGATATATATTTAGATATATTTATCAACATATCTTTATATCCCTTATCACCTGAATGCTGACAATACAGCAATTATTTTACATTTATCTGTCAATTACTGCCAAAGATATTCATGTTTCTTGGGTTTGCTATAGAATGAAGACACATCTGTAAAGTAAGTACCATATCGTTGTACTGCCACGGAAATGACAATATCGCAGTTCCTTGCACTCGTCTCTCTGGCTCATTGTCTGTCCACTGACGTCAGTACAGCCGGATCGTTTTGTGTTTACAGTTGTTAGTGATCATTCAAAACGTTTAAGAAATTTCTGATCCTGTAACTGTGAAGTGTGTTCCGTAAATCGGTTTTTGAACGCAAGGAATGTTAAGGCAGTCTCAATTCGTCGTCAATGTGTAGAGTTTTGCTGTAAAATGTAGTGACGGATAGAATGGTGAGAAAGAAGGTTAGGCAATTCAAGAATGAACGTAACAATGTTAATGACGAAGCACGGAGTAAGCGGGCTTCATTGTCACAGATGGTTTAATTGAACGTGTGAATGAGGCAATTCGTGGAAACAAGACATTCCTGAAGGAATGCTTTGTGACGTTTTTCACAAATTTCAAAAACTGTTTGGCATGGAATTGTTAAAAAGCGCTTAAATTATCGTAAACTGTGCTTCCGTTGTGTTCCGAAGATTATTATGGAGGTTCACAAAACGAAATGACTGGACAGCGCTTTGACATTTCTTACCCGATACTAGTGACGAGTGATACAATTGACTTTGTCATATCACTCCAGAATAAAAACAACAGTCGATGGAGTGGAGACACATAGGATCCCCCAAGCGACAAAAATTCAAATCACCAATGTCAGTATTAAAAAAAATAATCATATGAACTGTGTTCTAGAGCAGATGGGGCATTCTGATTGAGTTCCTTCCCAGAGATGCAACTACCAATGCGGTATGAGCATTAAATGGTATAATTCTTATTGGAGGTCATAGAGATCCAATATTAATAGCAGGAGCAAGACTTCTATGATAAAATTTTCAAAAAAATGATACAAAGAAAAGTACTTCTGAAACAGTAGAGAGATACTGTGTAACATTGAGAAATCTTCGGCGCGTAATTTAAAAAAAAAAATATCTGATGTTTTCCATTCACATGACATTCTCTACATCCCTGCAACAAATTATTGTTAAAAAGTTTATGCTAATATTTACTTCATCCAAACGAGAAAAAATAAGCATAAATAGTCTTATTACTTGCTTCCTTGTAAGTAGAAGCGAAATAAGGGAACACCATAGGTTAAAGTGATATTCAAAAGCTGGTTGCTATGTGACTGAAGTTCCTTTGTCTGTATGGACAGGAGCTGACAAATTCCCGTATGAGAAAAGCATAAGTTTTTCAAGACTGAAACCAAAACAAGGAATACCTCAAAAACGATCAACTGTACGAAAAACATGTGTATAACATAAATCGTGCGTTTTAATGTGCTTTATATTTTTTGTTTGGTAAGTCTATCTCTTACGGTTTAGCAGTTATGCAAAATTCCTCAAGAATGAAGTAGTCTTCATAGACTATTCCCAGAAAATTCAAGATATACATTTTACTTTTCAGGTAAATATCTGTAATATACGATATTTTAATCAAAATCGTTAGAGTCATTTTTTAGAAAATCAAAATTTTCGAAAAATGTTCCATTAAAGAGTAATTGGGGGTGGGGAGATTTTCTTGAAAATCTTCGTGTCGCATCCTTGGAAGATACCAAACCTAAACACCAAATTTGGTTTTTAACGGACTTTTCGTTTTTGAGCTATGTTGTCCACAGACACACAGACACACAGACACACACATACATACACAAACACACGCACACACAGGACCTTTTTGTAAAAATGCTTTTTTTTGGATTCATAGGGACCCAAAACATTTATTTCCGGTGAAATCTCGGTATCGAATTTTTGGGTGGAATACAATACCTTCTCTATACACTATGTACATAGTTCGTATAGAGAAAGTAAAAAAGCGTGGAATGCTCAGTCAAGGCATTGTGTTCCTTCATGATAACCTACGTTCCCATGCTGCTTTTGTCACAGTAAACCTTATTCAGCAATTCGGTTTAATGATTAATGACTACCTCTTGTTCTTGAACCTGAAGTATGAGTTTGGAGGAGGCGTTTTGATAGCGATTACGACGCAAAACAAGATGTTCAGCAGTGACTGTCTTCACTGGCGGCAGCTTTCTTTGAAGAGGACATACAAAAGTTGAATTCCTACTATAAAAATGACTGTTAAATGTCCTCCGTGGTGTAGTGGTTACCATGCTAGGGCTCTGATATCCAAAGCCGCGGGTTCAAACCCGACGGAGGGGGATCGATTTTTTCTGGCGTAAAATTCCTTAGCAGGACTTCCTTCGGAAGGGAAGTAAAGCTGTTGGTCCATTGCATTAGGTTTACGCATGTAAAAGAACCTCAAGCCTGATAAAGAGGACTCTGAGTAAAATTAAGTGGTCTTTCATGCCCAATATAGAACGGGACGCTGACAACCACAGCAGCTAAAGATTAAATTTCAGTGCCTGAACAATGGTGTTAAATGCGCTTTCATTAACAAATGAATGTTGTGGAACAAATATTTTATGCTTTTTTTCCAAACCGGTACACACATATACAGCTTACGCTTCCAACTCTCCGGTCGCGACTTCAAACCCGGCGGAGGAAAATGTATTTTTTCGGGCGTAAGAACCCTTAGCATGGCTTCCTTCGGAAGGAAAGTAAAGCCGTTGGTCCCGAGTCATAAATTTTAGGCACATAAAAGAACCTCAAGTCTGATAAAGAGGCATCTGAGCAAAATGAAGCGGTCTTTCATGCCCAATATAGAATGAGAACTGCAGTGGTTAAAGAGCGTTCATAAATAAATATCAATTTCCATTTCCCGCACCGTTAAAGGGTGTAACAGTGAGTCCTGTATTTTGAGGTCTACTTTTGTATTTATTTCTTGTATTTGTAAAATATTTCGTCCTTTAGGTAATTTTAAATAATTAAAATAACATGTTTAGTAGTCAAGTGTGACAGCTCATTAGTATTCGGCACACGTTAGTAGAATATCAGAAGTGTGGGATAACCGAGACATTTCCGTTCACCTTTTACCTCGACAAATCAACTTACTGCTCTGTATTTCCTACTCTTGGTTCCCTAGGCGATGTAAGCAAACAGACGCATTGTTGAATTTTCCGCCAAAGGAATATTTGGCATCAGAGTACAATGATGCCACAAACATGAGCTATTAAGTCAGTATTAACACCGCATTATTCCCCCGGTGTTGCTTTAGAGTTATGTTTCCTTGTACAGAGAAGAGAATAGCTGTGTGTGTGTGTGTGTGTGTGTGTGTGTGTCGAACAAATGTTTCCGCTGTCATAACACTGGCACGCAGGTGAAGATTTCTCATATTAACTAAACACTTGCACATCGAGTTCGCAACAGTGCTAGAAGCTGCTCGTAGAGAATCAAAACACCTGTTCGAAGAGAGAAAATATAAAGTTTAAGGAGACCAAGCTGTGAAAATTCTTTAAAATATTGGTTATTGAATTTTAGCACATTAATGTTCTATGGTCATTGTAGATTAATATGCCGAAGTTATTTTCAGCCACTCGTAGTTGACAACTTGTAGCGTGACCTTTTAAATGGTAACAAATGACACTTCAAATATTAAAAATCTGATGTGTTCCATTCACATGACTTTCTCTATATCACTGCAACAAATTATTCTATTTACTTCATCTAATGAAGCAAAAATTAGCAGAAATAGTCTTATTACATGCTTCCTTGTTAGTAGAAGCGAAATAAGGGGGTACCATAGATTAAAGTGATAGTCAAAAGCTGGTTGTTCTGCGACTGAAGTTCCTTTGTTTGTATGGACACGAGTTCACAAAGTCCTGTAGAGAAAAGTATGTCTTTATAGCTGAAAAAAAAACAAGGAGTATCTCAAAAACAATCAACTCCACGAAAAAAATGTATATAACACAAATTGTGTGTTTTAAGGTGTTCTACATTTGTTGTGGGACAAGGTTTTGTCCATCTCTTACGGTTTAGCAGTTATACAAAATTCCGTAAAATTCATCCAGAATAAAATAGTCTTCATAGGCTATTCCTAGAAAATTCAAAATATACATTTTATTTGTCATGTAAATATCTTTAATATACGATATTTTAATCAAAATCGTTAGAGCCATTTTTTAGAAAATCAAAATTTTCGAAAAAAGTTCCATATAAAGGGTAGTTTGGGGTAGGAGAATTTTTCTCAAAATCTTCGTGTCTCATCCCTGAAAGATACTTAACTTAAATACCAAGTTTGGTATTTTACCGACTTTTCGTTTTTGAGTTATCGTGTTCACAGCCACACGGACACACACACACGGACCTTTTTCTGAAAATACTTTTTTTGGATACAGGGGACCCTAAAATATATATTTCCGGTGAAATCTCGGTATCGAATTTTTTGGTGGAGTGCAATACATTCTCTATACATAGTATAGAGAAAGTATATAAAAAAAATCAAAAAAAGAAACCTGTTAAATATCAAAGTTGATATTTAAGTTTAGTATCTACTGAGGGAGCGACAAGAAAGTCTCCTTAACTGAAACTATCCTTAAGTGGACATTTTTTGAAATTTGTTTTTTCTAAAATGCTTAAAGTACCAAAGATATTTACACGCCATAAACTGTACATCTTAAATTTTGTGGGAATAGCCTCTGAGGATCTCTTCATTCTGGATGAATTTTGCATAACTGGTAAACCGTAAGAGATAGATTAAACTTTACTGCACCAAAAATGTAGATCTCGTTAAAACACACCATTTATTGTTGTAGTTAACTAGTTCCGAGGTATTCCTTGTTATTGTTTTTAATTTTAAGCAACTAAAACTTTTTCAAACGGGTGGTCATCTTACGCTTCATTTCTCTTTTGTCCGTACACAGTGAACCGAATTTCCGTGTTTCACATTTCAACCAGCTTTTAGAAGATTTGATTATCGTTTTAACTTATGTTCTGCTTAGATGGAACTATACAACAATTCCTGCTAATGTTTTTCTTAATTACCATAATGTATATAAAAGAATAATATTTTGTAACAATAGTTTGTAGAGAAAGTAATGCGATTGAAACACATCAGATTTTTAGTGATATTTTACAAATACCATCACCTTAAAAGAGCAACTTGAATGCCCAATTTTGCACGCGTAAATTTTAAGCTCACATTATTTAATTTTATTTACTTATCCCTGTTTTTACGAGGGCTCTGTTTATACTTTGAGCCTAATAATAAAAAACAGTGATTTAGAATTTAATATTAATAACATGTTTTTCGAAATATTATCCTTTATGATAAATACAATTTTGCGTACGTTGGAACCATTAGGCATAGACATTTTTCCAATCTGCTTTGAGACACCTATAAAACATGGTTTTTGAACGCTTCTTGGTCAATTAAAATCGTTGTCCATGCATTTTATTTTTGACGTTCGGGAAAAAAAGAAAGTCGTTGACTGCAAAATCAGGACTGTACGGCGGATGAATCATCAATTCGATTTTTGAGTGTTCAAATAGATGGTTGTTAGACAAGATGTGTAAGTTCTAGCATTGTTTTGATGAAGAACGATCCAACGGCACGTTTGTTTTCCTTAATTCTCCGAAGACTTCCGGCAAATTATTGTGTAAAGTTCAGACACTGTTGCCACATAGCCAGTTTTTCTGAAAAAAACATTTTTTGCAGTGCTTGTGGTGCGGACAACGTTTGGTTGTCGTTACGTTACGGCTCATATGCATAGATCCTGTTACAATCTTATATATGTCTTTTAAAGCCTCACCATTGTATTTCTTGCGCATTTGTGTGCACCAATGACACGAGCATCCTTTTGAGTTTGTGTCAAGTTATGAGGGATCAACTGAGAGAAAACTTTTTCCACGGCTATATGATCATACACTATTTTATATAAACTGTTGAAACTATCTACCTCTATCTCACAGAATGTGGTATGAAGATCTTGCACAATAAGTTTTTGCACAGCAACAGTGTTTTCTGGCATAACTGATTTCAAAAGACCTTCACGAATTTTGTCAGCGAGCGAATGGCGGTCATGTTTAGCTTCACTGTAAAATGTAATAGTAAGTCGAGCAATGCACTCTTGTCGTGATAAATCACGTCTAAAATCAAAATAAATCACAAGAACATTTTCATAAATTAATTCCATATTTTTGCAGAGGCGCAATTTTAAAGTCACTGTAAGCAATACAATAACCTCTATTAACAAAATATCTGAAAAGATTAAGGCCAACAATGTCAAACTTTCCAGTGGAAGCACCAGATAGCACCTACAGCAATCAGTATTGCCAAGACTCAAAATATAAATAGTAGCCCTCGTAAGCAATCATTATAAATGATCCAGAAGGTTAAGGGGTAAACCGTCCCCTCTACCCCTTATAATTATGATTTCGTAATCCTAATAATGGATCCAAGTGCCCTCACACGTAAAAGAATATCAACCCCCCTCCCCTCCCAACAATCACCCAAGTACCGAAAATGCTACATAACCTATTAAAATGCATTTACCTTATGCATGGAACAATCACTGATTAGAATTTTCAAGTGCCTTTTTAGATACTTATAGTATATAATCACATTTTATGTCTTTGTTCATTTTTTTGATCACATAGTTATTGAATAACATAAAATCTAGACACACATGACCCATAAAGATGTACTAGAAATAGAGAAAAAATATTCCCCATTCCTAGACCAGCAAACTAACTGCTATGAAAAAGACGTATAGTCCATAGCCATTGAGGAAAATTATAATAGGTGTGTTAACAATACAATATGGTTTGGTTGGCTTCTAATGGTAGCTGGACATAACCTTCTCTCTTTATAAAATGTTTAACGGTCCATGATAATGATCAACTTACTCGAGGACATTGGTAGCCCATGCGTATCGTACCGTTATAAGTGGATACGATTCTTACTTGTTTTTCTGTATCTTAATTGCCAAATTGAATATCTCATAGGGGGTAATCACCAAACATATGTACGGCTTCTTCGTAATAGTTGGTTGTTAGCATCCATTGTTATACGTGTGCTTTAGTGGACACGTGTGCCGTTGGCAAGTTCTTTTGACATCTCAGCTGTGATTGTTACTCTTGTGCGAGTGGACACGTGTTCAGTTGGAAGCCGCACATTGTTACATCTGAGTGAGTTTGTGACGGCTGCGATGGTTTTGTATGTGAGACTGTTTCTTGAAAATTTCTGTCACGTGATCAACAGGTATAAAAGGTGGAACGAAGCCCTGCCCAGAAATCAGTTTTCGCTGGAAAAGCATCTCATTAACAGTTGAGTGAGTTTCGACAGGAAATTCATAGCGAGCACTAGGTCGCCTCAGCGAATAGCGAAAAGAAAGTATACGGCAGAATTACTACGAAAGCATTGAAGAAAGACAGTTATTTGGGAGCAGATTCTGACTAACTTTTTTGTGGAAGAAATAAAGAATTATTGTTGGAGTGGAGCTTTTGCTACATATATATTACTTGGAATGAATGTCCAGGGTGTTTGTGTTATTTTACATTATTCTGTGGAGTACAACAGTTATTTTCCATTCTATGGCAAATTGATGCAAACTCTTGGAATTCTCAATTGACTTGTGTGATTCTCTTTTTGCCAATCTAACTGGAATATCTATGCTACACTTGAACGAGCCCTGGAGACGTGGAACTACCATCATAATATGAAGCCGTCACGGACTATTAGAAAATAACCGCAGTGTGTGTACGCTTTTCAGGCAATCATTGTCGATTTGATCATGCTGCACCATCATTAGAATTACTGCTCTCGCTCCAGCTTATATTGCATGCTCTCACAATTCTCTATCCACTCTTCATTATTGCACCTCAAAATAGCTAAATATTACCTTTAAATATCTTTTTCTCATAATCCAGAAAATCGTTCACGAAACGCTTTCATTTTTACTTTCTCTACACGTACTATGTACATAACAGAGCTCGGTCAGGTGTCACGAAACTGCCGGATTAAGATTTGGTGCACACACAGTATAACAATGACGTGATGGAATAGTCATGGTCTCTACAGCCTATTTCGAAACATCTTGCACTATCTAACATTGCCCACTGCCTGGCCTTGTTCACTTCCTGCTGGTAGACAAACCTGTGAACGAGAGCGCAGATTGAAACATGTCGAAAATACGAAAGGGTAGACTTCGACACTTGTGGATAATTCAAACATATTTTGAGTCATAAAGAAGAATATTTTTCTTTCGATACAGCAAAAATAGAACTTGTAATTCACTGCAATGAATTCTGAATGAGTTTGGCTGATTTAAGCTCATTGTATTTTCAAAGCTCTGCACATTATTATACTGGTTTTTATCTGCCATACTATGGCTCTAATACCAGATCTACGGCAAGGGCTGGATTATAACAATGACAGCAAACTATCGTATAACTTGGTAGATATGTCACAGTCTTACAGGCAAAGAAATTTGTTATTTTAGTTAGTCCTTCGGAGAGTGTAAGCTGCTATAAGAATAGACAGATTCTTATACGCTCAGATAGAATGGCAGGCATAGACCCTCGATAATCACTTGGCAAGTTCAAGCTGATATTGGAATGCCGAGTCCCTCATGACCACAGCTGCTCACAATTCAGTTCAGCTGAAGTGGGTACAGGGTCATGTGGGAATTCTGAACAATAAAAACGCAGATGAAGCTACTAAGAGGGGAGCTGAGCATCCTTTAATTGCACCTGAACCAGCACGGCGGACGTCACCAGGACCGGTTAAGCTGACTATCAGGAACAGATTGCTTTGAGAACTCGAGAAGTACTGGAACTCTTCTGTAGGTTTTAGGCACTCCAAGGTTTTTTTTTATAGTGTTTAACGCCCGCTTTCACTACCATGGCACCGCAGGCGATGACACTCGTGATACATGGAATGAAGATGAAGCTCCGGTAGAATGCGATGGTGGGGGAAAGCGGAGAAAAACCGTACCTGCGGCGCTTTGTCCACCACTCCAAGGCCCTCATACAAAGATTAGACGAAGCTGGTCTGAAAACTGCTAAATTTAAGCAGGGAAAAGCTCTCGGGGGCAACAGGCCTCTTTTCAGGTCACTACCCCCTTAACGGAAAGGGGCGGCAAGTGAATCCTGTCAGTAGTTTGTAGCGGTTTTTATTTATTCATTTTTTTTTAGATATGATTCATCTAAATTAACGTTAATTATTAATGGTTGTCCCAAAACAAACAGTAAATAACTAACTCATTGTCATGGCATAAAAAGAAACTATATGTTAACAAGAAATGCCATTTGACGTCATCAACAAAATATGTTACATTTGATATAATTTTAAATTGTACGTTTCACAGATATGCTATAGCGCTATAATGCTATAATACATACCAATTAGATAATAATAATTAAAGCACATAGTAATAAAATATGAAAGACCGGCTGATAAGCCAGATTAAATATGGACTGTAACATGAACGGTTAATAAACATGAATGTTAGTTTGCAAAACCGAATATTCTTTCCTTACAAAAGGTTAATCTATTAGCTACAACACGCTAATTGAGAAAAAAATTAGCAGAAGTTGTCTTATTACTTGCTTCCTTGAAAGAAGAAGGGAAATATGGGGATCTTTTAAAAGTCGCTAAGAGAAACAATTGATATTTGGCTCTCTTTGCTTGCTAGGAATAAAAAGTTTGAGAAAAGTTTAAGTATTTTAAAACTGAAACCAATAATTCGAAATATCTCGATAACGGTTAACTCTACAAAAAACGTATATGGCATTGTGTGTTTTAATGAGATCTATATTTTTTGTGCAGTAAATATTTGTCTATGTTTAAGAGGTTATCAATTATACAAAAGTTATGCAAAAGTCATCCAAATTGAAGAAGTCTTCAGAGGCTATTCCCAGAAAATGTAAGATGTACATTTCGTTTTACGAAAATACATGAAAATACCTTAAACATATGCCATTTTAATAAAAATCTTTTGAGCCATTTGAGAAAATCAAAACTTTATTGAAAGTTTCCATATAAAGGGTCGATTGACATAAAATATCTTAAACGTATGGCATTTTATCAACAGTGTTAGAGCCATTTTTTGAAAAAGTACAATGTAAAGGGTAGTTGAAGTGGGGGATTTTCTTGAAAATCTTCGTGTCGCATCCTTGGAAGATTTTGAACTTAAGTGATAAGTTTGGTATTTAACGGACGTTTTGTTTTTGAGCTATGATGCCCACAGTCACACACGCACACATACAAGGACACACGCACACAAAAAAGGACATTTTTCAAAAAATGCTTTTTTTATTAAGGGAGTTTTCAAAATCTGTATTTACAGTGAATCTCGGTATAGACTTTTTGGGAAACGTGATATAGAAAGTAAAAAAAGAATAATTTTATGTAGTGATAAAGTTCTATTGAAGTCATTTCAATATGTACAATTGATACAGAACTTGGAGTGGTTAAAAAATTAATAAATAGCTTATCAGAATAACTGACACAATTTCTATGTATCTCGTTAAAGAACTAGAAGTAACCAGGATAATTATGCATCAGCGTATTAAACATTGTCTATAAATACTTTTTTACAATATTTACTTGAATGTGATTTTGTGTATTAATACAGGAAAAATAACTTGGTCCTGAGAACGTTCTTCTTGTATGCCCTGTGCCATTAGAGTAAATACAGTTATAGAAAATCGTAGTAAATAAAATGTGCATAGATTGATTATTTACGGACTACAATAAAGCTTTCATCAAAAGTTAAATGAAGATAATGGGGAAAAATAAGACGAAAGGATGCTCAACATATATTATTAAAATTTTAAAAGCCATGCATGTAGTAACGGTAATCGAAATGAAAGTGTATCTCCAAATAGCGTGCAAGTAAATTTAACAAGTAGACAGGTTGTCCATTCTCCCCAACGTTGTTAAAAATTACATTACGCTGCTGTTTTAAAAACAAAAATAGGACGAGAATACATTTTATATTAGAATCTCGTAAATTGTGAGGAAAAAGTAAAACTTATTCTATACCATTTCAGAAGGTTAGTAGAGATTATAATTCAGGTAACGTCCCCTCAAAAATCTGATATGTTACAACCACATGACATTCTCTATATATCTGTAACAAATTAGTGTTAAAAAACTTATTCTTCTATATATTTCATAATAATCGAGATAAACATTACCAGAAATTGTCTTAATTACTTGCTTCCTTGCAAATAAAAGGTAAATAAGGGAATACACCAGACTAAAACGATAGTCAAATCTTTTAAAAGCCAATTGCCATGTGGATGAAATCAGTTTCTGTGCACGGCCAGGAATTTACAACTTTCCGTGTGAAAAAAGCAATTATTTTAGATCCGAAACAAATATTAATGGTCAATTTGACGAAAAAAAGTAGGTATATGGCATAAAGTGTGTGTTTTAACGTGATCTACAATTTTTGTTTAGTAAATGTTTGTCTATCTCTTACGGTTTTCTAGTTTAGCAAAATTCAGGAAAATTCATTTAGAATAAAGAGGTCTTAAGAGTCTATTTCCAAAAAATTCAAGATATACATTTTATTTACCATATACATATATTTCATATACGGTATTTTAATCTAAACCGTAAGAGCTATTTTTAAGAAACTAAAAATTGAGGCAATATTTATATATTATTCACAAAATCTGCCGACATGTTATGTTTATAATATGTGATGTTCAATTGTTTTTATTCCTTTGCTTCCGAAGTTGAAATCGCTGGAAGCGAATTGTTATTATTCCTTGTGCTTTCGTCGCATTTAAGTGTTTTGATTTTCTCGATGCGTTTTTGTTTTTCAACAGTATCTATAGTAACGTGTTGATTTTCTGGCTGGTGACGCCAAGTTATCATGAAGAAGGAGGCTTCTTCACGCGTAATGGAAAAGGCCGCTTAGAGATAACGCGTAAAAATGTATTCGTAATGAATTATACGCGCCCGTGGATTCACAGCGTTCAACAAAGTAAAGAATTGCATCGAGCGATTACAGTTTATCTTTGGAATTGTAAAATAATAACTATAAAAATAAACTGCGATTCTATAAAAATCCTAGCAACTTATTATTTGAGAAGCCGCCCGGTAGCCTGGATCTGTGAAGCCCAACAAGCCCGATAAAAAACGCCCTGAGAAGAGTCAAACGCTACACAAAGTCAAACATAAGCGCCAGTAGACTTACAATCCAACATTTGACGAGCGCTTATAGAAGCTTACATATTTAATGCCTCAAAATGTTCGAAATTTTTTCCATGTAAAGGGTAGTTTGGGGTGGGGGATTTTTCCTCAAAATCTTCGTGTCCTACCCCTGTAAGATAGTTTGGTATTTTACCGACTTTTCGTTTTTGAGTTATCGTATTCACTGACACAAGGACACACACACGTGGACCTTTTTCTGAAAATACTTTTTTTTTTGGATACAGGGAACCCTAAAAGCTTATTTCCGGTGAAATCTCGGTATCGAATTTTTGAGTGGAATGCAGTACCTTCTCTATACACTATGTACATAGTAAGCACAAGGATATAATAAAAAAACCATGTTGTGCTACATTCACTTAGTTTTTCTGACTATGCTGATACAAACTGTTCTTATAGGGGCGTATTCTTCTGTCAGCTTCATACCTATCAAGATAAACATTAACATAACAGAAATAGTTTTTCCAATTATAAGGGAAATAAGGAACTACATTGAGCTAAAGTATTAGTCAAATATATTAAAAGCTGTTATTTTTACATATATAGAATCAAAAAGTGAAAAAAAAAATCCAATTTAAGAAAAATGCATATAATGGAAAATTTAAAACCAATAACAAGGAATATCTCGGATATTTTGTGAAAATTTTTACACAAAAATGTGTGACAAAAATTGTGGTACTTTTTTACTTTCTCTACACGTACTATGTACTTAGTGCCTAGAGAAAGTATTGCACTCTACCCAAAAATTCGTTACCGATATTTTACCGGAAATAAAGGTTTTAGTGTACCCTGTATTCAAAAAAAGCATTTTCAGAAAAAAGGTCCCTGTGTGTGTGTGCGTGCCTGTGTATGTGTGTGTGTGTTTGCGCGCGCAACTGTGAACACGATAACTCAAAAACGAAAAGTCAGTAAAATATCAAACTTTGTATTTAAGTTTAGTAGATTTTGAGAAAAATCCCCCGTTCCCAAATACCCTTTACATGGAACTTTTTTCTCAAAAATGGCTCTAGTGATTTTGATTAACATATTGTATAGTAATCATATTTGACTGACAAATAAATTGTATAACTTGAATTTTCTGGGAATAGCCTCTGAAGACTACTTTATTCTGGATGAATTTTACGGATTTTGCATAACTGCTAAACCGTAAGAGATGGACAAAAACTTACTAAGCAAAAAATGTAGAGCACGTTGAAACACACAATTTATGTTATATACCTTTTTATTCGAGGAGTTTAACGTTTTTGATATATTGCTTGTGTTTTGGTTTCACCTTTAAAAAACCCTCATACAGGAATTTTTCGACTTCTGTCCATAGAAACAAAGGTCAAATAGCAATCAGTTTTTGACTATTACTTTAACCTCTGGTACTCTCTTATTTCGCTTCTACTTACAAGGAAGCAAGTAATAAGTCGATTTCTGCTATTTTTTGTCTTGATTATCATGAAGTAAATAGAAGAATAAACATTTAACAATAATTTGTTGTAGATATGTAGAGAATGTCATGTGAATGGAACGCATAAGCTTTTTTTATTGATTAGCTTGAAGTATATAGAGGCATAAGCTTTTCAACAATTTTTTGCAGAGATTTATAGAAAATCATGTGAATGGAACACATTAGATTTTTGTATAATACGTTTTTGTCTGTCTCTTATAATTTGCAATATGTGCAAAAATCATTCAAAATGACATTTTCTCAGGACACCCCCAGGAAACTCAAGATATACATTTTAATTTTCATGTAGATATGTTTAATGTGCGGTATTTTAATTAAAGTTGTTAAAGGCATTTTTGAGAAAATACAAATTTTAGAAAACATTTCCATGAGAAGGGTAATTTGAATAGGGGATTTTCTTTAAAATCTTTGTTTGACACTCTGTACGATGCTGAAAATAAATATCAAGCTTGGTATTTAACTAACTCTTCGTTTATGCATTATGCTATTCACACACATTGATCTTTTTCTAAAATTTATTAATTGTTATTCTAGGGACCTCAAAAGTATATCTTCGGTAAAATATCGACACCGTTTTTTTTCGGTGAAATACAATACCTTCTTCATGTGCTATGTAAATTGTACGTGGCAGGGAAAATAACTAAAACTTATAATACAGATATATCAGAAACTATTAATGTCACAAAATAATTTAATTAAAATGAATTGGTATTTGAAAGAAATAATTTTTCTGCGTAAAATTTTGCCTGTTTCTTATCATTTAGCAGTTAAAACATGCCTACCAAATTCCATCCAAATGATGAGAACTTCAGACTACTGCCAGAAAATCCAAAATATACTTTTCTCATAGAAGTATCTTAAACATAGGATGGTGTTTTGAGAAAATAAAATCTATTCATAATTTTTCGACGTAAACGCTAATTTTGAGTGGTGGGATATTCTTGAAAGGCTTAGACTCACATTCTTGGTGATGATGAAATTAAAAATTAAATTCGCATATAAGCAATATTTTCTTTTATGCCTTTTCAGTGAAATCACAGTATTAAGTTTATTTAATATAGGTACTTTTCGAAGAAAGTAAACATTTAATACCATGATTTTTGCTTTCTTTGACCAAAATTCACAGACGTGTTACCTTAGGGGACAAGATAAGAGGGTACCCTTGCTCCAGAAATTATCACAGTTTACCATTTATTAATCATAGTAGTTGTGATTAATATGAAACATTGAAGACTAAGTAATGTTATGTTTATGAAATAATGATAGAGATTTTTCAAAATGAAGTGCTCATGCAAGAAACAGCCTGGAAATGTAATCAATATTTCAATAATTTTTAAGTCCTCGGAGGAAAAAGTTTATTAGACTTACAATATTATTAAGTTAATTGGAGGTAAGGCTTAATTTTAAAGCTACACATTAAAGAAGAGCAAGCATATTAGTGAAATTGCAGTTTTATATCTTTAGAGTGCGGACAACGATAATTGCATGCAAAACGCTAAAGCGTCACAAACAAGAAAGTTAAAAATCAAAGTTTGACTTTCCTAATTAGCAAAAGTTGCCACTTAAAGAGATAAGTAAACTTGTGTAAAAAGTTACTTGAGAGAAAAGTAATAAACATATTGCTTATTACAGAAACTTGAAGATCTGCATCCCACCAGTTTTCCTTTGGAACTTGTTTCAGGAATATTATTCCTAGCTAAACTATTAGCATTCTATGTGATATCGTAACTAGGATCGCATTATCCTGTTTTCAGCTCAGATCTTTCATCTTTCTCTAGTAGGTAGAGAAGGTATTGTATTCCAAATCCCAAAACTTCGATATTGCGATTTCCCCGGAAGTTCATTGTCCTCTGAATAAAAGAAAAACATTTTCAGAAAAAGGTTAGTGTCTGTAGGCTTTCTTTTGGCAGTGTTTGGCCCTACTACGTGTGGCATCGCAGGCGATGACACAGGTGATACATGAAACGAAGATGCCGGGGGAAATCGGAGAACCCGGAGAAAATCCGCCCCTGCGCCGCTTTGTCTCACATGCGGTCGCTTGGGATAGGCGAGTGTTCTAACCACTCGGCCATGGCGGGCCTGTCTGTGGACGCATTGGTTAATTATATTCAAAGGATGTAACAGAAGATTTTCAGAAAAATCCCCCCAACTACACTTTACATCGAATATACTTCAAACCTTTTGATTTTCTCAAAAATGGTTCAAACGATTGAGATTAAAAGTCATATATTCAAGATATTTTCATGACAAACAATTTTTTTTTTTTAAATAGGCTCTGAAGATCTCTTCAATTCTGAATTTTTTATAACTGTTGTATAACTTGTAAACCGTTAGAGATGGACCAAAACTGTAAACACAAAATTGTAGAAACTATAGAATTATAGATAGACAAAACATTTAGATCTCGTTAAAACACACAATTTATGTGATATATTTTTTGGTAGAGTTTTCTGTTTCCGAGATATTCCGTGTTATTGGTTTCAACTTCAAGCTACTTAAATATTTCCCAAATTGGAAGTCAGCTTTCTTCTTGTCTTTCTTTTGTTTTCTCCCAGCAAGCAAAGAGAACAGAAACTCGACTGTTTCACATATCGATCGTCTTTTAAAAGGCTTACCTTTGCTTTGGCCTAGTATATGTCCCCATTTCTCCTTCCTGAATTGTCTAGATTAGCATGATGTAGATAAACGAATAATCGTTTAAAAAAAAAAAAGTTGGTATTCTGAACAGCTAGAGAAATCATGTGAATGGAACACATCAGATTTTCTATTTCGCCTTACGTACTTCTGCATGTATAAGTTACAATCTGTTTTAAAAACAAAAATAATGTTTCATCTCCCTACACACTCCCCCCCCCCCAATTTTGAATGTGAGAAGTAATGTAAATATGAACTTGAAAACAACACCTTTGTTTTCATCAATTAAACATTTGTTTTTGTTTTGTTGTTGTTTTTGTTACTCTGTGATAAATTATAAATGCAAGGCCCAAGGTGATCTTACCTTGAAATAAATACATTAAAAACAATATTTTTACAACATGTTTATTTATTTTGATGGTAGAAAATAACCTATAATATATAATTAGTTATTCATCTGTATATTCTGATGGAGTATTATATTTGTAACTATTCCTACGGTGGTTAAAAAATTGCAACCATTCTTATTAATGTGCTATAAACGTTGACGCCACGTTACAATTCATTGTGATTTTAATTTCCCATTTTATAAAATTCGAATACTTACTACTTTTAATGCTCCATTTTCGTTCAAAATTGAAAGTGCTTTCTCTACATAGTCATTTGAGACAGGAACATTCAATATACGCACACGAGATTAACGCACTCATATTGAGAACAACGAAATGTGACAATTGAAAAACGTTAAGAGTTTCTTTTCAGATATCTTAAATTTCGGTTGAATCAATGTCCTTAAACATGAACAAATATTCATAAAATCTTATGTGTTCCATTCACATGATT